>JAWWES010000048.1:3869035-4169573 GCA_035583135.1 Lophotriccus pileatus
TCTGAAAAGGCATTGATTTCCTACAGTCCTGGACCTTAAAAGAGAGTCCTAGTTTCTCATGAATATATACATTTCTCTATTTAGACATTTTACAAGCATTTAGTTGCTATATGGCTTCTTAAACTGGATAGCTTTACAAGAATACGCATTAAAAATCAAGAGTTTTCAAAATTAGTGACCTCTTCCTCCTGTTTTGCAATTTTTCCAGCTCTTTTTCACCTACTAAGACATTAAAAACAACGCCAGAGCTCTGTAAGCTTGGTTTTAACATAAACCCAAACTGCTGCCGCAGGACAGCACACAGAAAAACTTAACACTGTGGATAAGGAAGCCGAATACAAGACATTTATTTCTCCTTGCATGTCATTTCCCATCACTTGGGATTTCAAAACTGCCAAGCAGCTACAAAGCCAAGCATCAGAGCACAGAACTTCCAACTGGAATCAGTCTCCAGTTCCATTGGCTCAACTCCACTTGCCAAGGATGGATTCATTGGCCTCATCCCCCTTTAAAATTGCTTATGATTTACTGTGTCAGCTCCCAACGAGGCAGATGGGGGTAGTTCTGAGAACAAAAGCTTGGGATGAACAACTAAACCTCCACCAAGGGCAGCGTACAAACAACTCTATTTAAGCAAGCAATCCTGAGGTCAATTATTTATTACCTGCAGCATCTGGAACACGTGCTGTTGCTCAAGGTCAACACACAAATGGTGGACAGTCACACCCAAAGAAGAAAGAAACCTACGCTTTTTTTAATTTCCATACCCTGTTGCCTTTAGTTGCTCTCACACAATACTATAATACCGAGTACCACCAGAGTGCAGCTGGAACTAATAGAATGTCATTTCGGTAAAATAATCAAATCACTCACTTGAATAACAAAGAAAGCCCAACCTTAGAAGCACAGACAAGGGGAGACAAGATGCCTGCAGTTGAGACATGAAAGGCAAACACAGAACAGATGAAGGCCATCAAAGGACCCAAAGAGAGTGGTTTCAGGACAAAACTTCAAGATTTACACAGTTGGCTATGTACACAAACATCTGCATTCCCCAGCTACTGGAACATTCTCACTTGGATTAGCTCCACAGTCAGTTAGCATTGCATCTTGATCACAATCAGACTATTTGGGATGCCATTTCAGTAAAAAAAATATAGCATCTGAAAACATTCTCTCCTTTTCTGCTTATGTTGCCTGGAACATGTTGTGCCCTGTGCCACACTGATCCCTAGTTCTCCTCTCAGCAACAACCCACTGTATTTCAGGGTGTCCCTTGGTACTTTCTCCACAGTGTGACAATCTAAAGGCAGCATTCAGCTTTTTCACCTGGCCCGCTGATATCAAGCACCTTTCAGCGGGCACAACAGTGACACATTCTCAGGATACAGCTGGATTTCTAACCACCCTTTTGGGCTACGAAACCACTGTAAAAACAGACATTTAAGATACAGATATCTCCATACACATAAATATAACAGGGACAGTTCTGTCTAGGTTAAAAAGAATTTTAGAGGGGTAGCACATAACATTCTGAGCATTTACATACATAATACACATAGACCCACACGTGCACTCTCTTCATTTAGCACTGATATTCCCATTCATACTTCTACAAATGCTGATGCAAAGCAGCAATGTATGAGATTAGATCCAATGATGTAATTTAAACGGGCAAAGCAGTACCCAGATGTAACCTGACCTCCATAAACCACTCTACCCTTTGTATTTAAAGGAGTCATCATCATAAATCTTATCCCTCCTGTACTCCCAGTTATTATCCCTGCATGCAGAAGAGGGCTCTCTATTCCAGTGCTGATATTTTTTATCTGACAAACGTATTCCATTCTGGACTCCCTGCAGTGCTGTTTCCCTGGCTGCATTCCCAGAATCCCATGCTGCATCATCTGTACAGGTTTTTTTTCCCCTGCTTTACTCCTCCCAAGCATCATGCCTCTTTTATTGGCTCATGAATCTCAAATTCCTTTGGATACGACTCGTCACTATTAAATTTGAGGATTTACACACCGATTAACTGCAGAACAGGATCTGTGTTTTTGTTACTGTAAAGCATTTGTGCTGTTACAAACCCCATCATTTTCTTCCAGGGGTATATAAAGTTGTTTGGGGGGGGAGGCAGGATTGGTTGGGGTTTTTGTGTTTTGTTTTACCAGAAACCTCTTTCTGGTTAGTAACATTGTTCTGTCAGGCAGCCAAAACCTGCCGAGGCTGTGACAAATAGGGAGGTCACGGTCAAATTTAATAAGATCTCACATTCCCTTGGAAATGCCACCAGGGAGCAGACAAAAGCAAGCGTTTGCTGAGCTCCGGGGGGGGGGAAAGCAGAACATTTGCACGGAAGCCCTTGGTATGCAGATGGTGTCGCTGCCTTTGGAAACAGGCTTAGGGTTGGAAAGCAATGGGAACAAGCTCCCGGGGCTGGAGCTCCGGAGCACAAGCTCTACACGAGGGCGCGCAGGGCTGGCTCTTTGTTCTCACGCCCGCTGCGTCCCACGAACAGCGGGGTAACCGCTCCCGCTCATTCGGCGGAGGGAGAAGAGAGAGCGCTGCTGACAGATGGTGAAATCCTAAGGAAGCGGGCTCTGCTGTGCGGTGCATTCCTGGGAAGCGCCGGGCCGCGTGTCCCTGTGCCCCGACTCCCTGTGCCCCGACGGGACGGGCGCGGGCCGCCGGCGCCACCGCCTGGCTGCTGCGGGGTGCCCTGGCAGCTCCTAAAACCCACAGCTTCTCCCTTTTAACTCCATTTTACTGGCTCCAGCAGTGTGGGATGTCAGGCACGGTGTGTGCCCGCTAGTGGGGGTGACAGGGAACGCTCTGCTGGGATCACACTCACGGCACGTGGCACGGACTGTCCTCCAGGATCTTTGTGTGTACCTGTGCAGGGCTTCAGCCGACTCTCAGCAAGCTCGGAAATGGCTCCTGTGGTGATGGTTTTCTTCAGCCTGGAGACTCCAGGAGCTGCTGCCGCCCCGGGCTTGGTGAGCGTGTCCTCGCTGCTCGCCCGCTTCAGCTGCAACACACACGGGGGGAGAAACCACGTCAGGGCCTCGAACATCCCCATCAAGGAGTTCAAATGTAGGGTTTCTTGGAGAAAAGGAACGTCTCCATAAAGGAAGATTGGGAAGATTGCTTTGTTAACTGTACCACATAATTTTGGGTTTGCATTCCAGATTTTTGTGGAGTCGGTTAAGAGATAACACTGCTCATCAGTGAAGAGTGAAAATGGGAAGATTAACATTGATTACTTCCACAGGCTTGGAAGAAGCCTATTTGCTTTACAGGGTATTTTACAGTATTATTTAAAAAAAATATTAGCATATATCACTATAACTTACCCAGCTTTATTGCATATGAGAACACAAGGGACCATTGCTGCTGTGGGACGTTTTTTGGGAAGGGATTTCTGGTAATGCAAGTCTACTCTAAGTGCCTACTCAAGGAACTCATGCAACACAAGCACCAGGAAGGGAAGATTCAAGGAGAAACACTAACATTATGTTGCTTCAGCAAGCAGAAGTAGCAGTTTATCTCAGAACTTGGGTCAGCTGACTTCCCAGCCTCTAATTAATTTTGGGGAAAATACTTTTAAGCATTTTAAGACCAAAGCTTTGGAGAGTGTCCCCAGAGCAGTACATTTTCCTATCCTTTTGAGTCTGTGGACCCCCAAACTGTTTCCACAAATGAAAACTCACTTCCTTTGAAGTTGTCCAGTGACACCCAGGGGGTCCCTGAACCACAGGCTGAAAACCACTGCTCAGGTTTAAAAGGAAAGAGAGCACACAACAAGCACTGTCCCTGTTTAAGTGGTTCCTGAATGTGAAACGCTTCAGCAAAATGAAATCTCTCAACTCCAATTCTTTCCCCCTTTCATCTCTTCCTCTGATTCAGAGCCTGTGGTTTCCTGGACCCCGAGAGCACATAAGTTTCAATAGCTGAAGTGTTGATGTGCTCCAGGATACCAAACAGGGAACGTTTTGCCTTCTGGCAGAGGTTTTGTCAGCTCACTCTTAGGAGGAGAATGGAACAACCTGACTCTCTGACCTTCAGAGACTTCTGCAGTTTCTCCAAAGTAATTTCTTCAATGTGTCCTCTCCTACAGCAGCAACTATGGTGCCTTTTCTATTCCCTTTCCTCCAGGAAACCACTTTGATCTTGCATTTGCTGAGGAACGACAATTTGAAGGTATTAGCACTCATTAGGAAGAAATCTCTCTACATTTAACACTAAATTGAACAAATTAATCATATCAGATTTCCTGATTAGTCTCTTCAGTAGCATTCCTTCAGAGGTGTGTGCCTCAGCCACACAGCACACACTCCAGTGCTGGACATAACCTGCCTGGAGCTCTGGACTGAAATGATAACTGCATTTAGGAGTCTACACAGCCAGTTAAATAAATCAATCCTTTGCTCAAGAAACTGTGACAATTAATGCAGCTTAAAGCTCCTCTTGATTAAAATGCTGCACCCTGTTATATATTGTTCACTAAACTTTACTACTGGAAACAGTTTTAAGCAGGAAACCCATGGTCTATTTTCATTACTGGTACTTTGGTCTGTATTTAGATGACCAGGTTATTTCTGTTTGCTGGCTGCAAAGGTAGAGATGCAGCAGCATTTCAGGTGTCTCACTCCATTTTCTTGAAAACACTACTTTAACAAAGTGTATTTTAAAATATATTTGTACAGAAAGACAGGATTCATTAAAAAAACATCTGTTCCATTGCAACTTTTGTTAATCTATTTTGCCTTGAAGGGAGAGGCACAGGTTTTTAGAAACTCTGGAAATTCATTAAGAAATCTCTTTGAATTTTTTTACACGTGTAACCATCATCTGGAACTGAGAATTTGCCAGTTCTCTTCCTCTGTCTTCAAAGTACACACAGATACAGTGTCCTCCCCATCACATGCCAAATACTTCCAGAAATGTGCACTGGTTCAATACACAACATAATTATAACCTCCCTACAACCGATAAAGCAGTTGAGCCCACTCCTCCAAGTCTCACGGTGTGCTATTCCAGGACTAAAGCACAGCTTTAACCTGGAACAGGGCTGGAATGCTTGCACAGCCCCTCTGGGTCAGTACCTTGCTGAGCCGAGATTCAAAGGCGAGGGAGGTGGAGGACTTGGATGTCTTCATTCCTGTTGAGGTGGTGGAAAGGCATTTTCCCCTGTCAATCCCATGGCTCCCTTGCCTTGCCATTGCACTCCAGGGTCTGGCACTGCTCTTCATTTTCTTCACAAATAACTCAGTCTACAGACCCTGAAAAAAATAAGAAAGTTCATATATATATATTAAAAATATAGATACACTCACACAAAAATATGAGTTGTCTTTATGTTACCTGAAAGGAGAGCAGCGGAGATATCTGGCACCAGTTTGAAGGGCTGAAAAGGTTATGCTAAACTTGATTCCCTCTCTTATACACACCAAAACTCAGCCTAGAGAGTCCTTCAGAGCAGGCTGCAGCCACTTCTGTTTTTCCTACCGACTGATAACATGAAGCACCACGGAAGGAACATTGACTTTTGTTGTGACTAAGTGAGAGACTTCTATCAGGCACAGCAGAACACCTGAGAACGCTGAAGCACAATGAAAGAGTGAGAGCACTGAAGTCCACAGCAATTGAAAACAACCTTGGGATTTAAAGAAAATTATTTCTTTTACTATTATATCCAGCATTTTCAACTGAATTAATACTCACTATTTTAAAGTCACATGAGAAGCCAGTTTCCTCAGTTAGATGGAAAATATAAAATCTCTCAGAGTCTTCTGGAGAAGCAGCAGTTGATGTTGCCACAGTGATAAAAAGATGTTTCACAACACTAAAATTTACAAAACACGATAAAAATAATCGAGTTCCTTGCAAACAAAGATCCAGATCCACTATTCCTCAGAGATGTGCTTATGCAAGAGAGAAAATCCTGCCAGGAATCAGCAAATAGACGCAATTTCCTTTTTTTTTTTTGGATATAGCTGAACACATTTAATGTGCCAGCAGGAACAACTAGCCTGTTTCTCTCAGCAGGCTGACAGCTGCCAATTAAACAGCTCCCCTCAACTCCTGGAGATCTAAAGCCATAAATTTTCAGCAGCCCTTGCCCAATCCAAGCCACGAGCAGAAGAAAAGAATTATATGGATATTTTTTTTAAAGTCCCAGCAGCCTGCTGGGCTGGGAGTAGGAGGGAGGGGAGATTGCTTGATAACTCCTGCCCTCCTTCAGGATGAGCAACACTTCTCATTTTCCAAAATAGACACAGGATGTAGCGGTGGATCAGTCTCACGTAGGCAGAGGCCAACCTGCTTCTTGGCTGTTAAACAGGTAACCAGGATATCTGCACAGCTCAGCCCAGGGACTGCCAGGACACGAAGCCTCTGTCTGGGTGTGTTTGACAGTGACAGCACCGTCCAGGTGCCACCACAGCCCACCCAGGGGGTGTTTGCTGCTCAGAAGCAGAAGGGGATGCCAAGTGCTCTGCTGCCTTCTGCCAGAGAACAAAGCCAGCAAGTGGCATCCCCTCTACTTGTCCTTGCTGCCTCTCACAGGGGGGGCTGTCTCCTCTCTCCACAGCAATAACCTCTCAGCTCCTAAATAAAGAAATAAAGGAGTTGGTAGTTATTGCTAAGTATAGTCATTACTCCATTAAAATTCTTCACACATCCAGTGTGGAGCCATCCCCTGATCTCATTAGAGCCTTTGTTGGTGATTATGCTGATCACTTGGCTGTTTTCAAGCCCTGGCAGATATGTAAACTCTACTACAATAGATAATAATGTTTAGCGTTCCCACAGCTCACGAGCCACCCTAGCAAACGCTGGTGCTTTACAGTATTTAAAAACCTATCATTTAACAGCCTTTTTATCTTTCTAACTGGCTTTTAACACTCACTGCATTTATATGGGTGAGCAAGCAACTACACAAGCAAATTCTCTTCCTGATTAGATCTCCAGATTATGCAGATTCTGGCTTTTTTTCAGATCCAGGAGTTCCTCCTACATTTTACTTTGTTATACCCTCTGGATTTCTTCATAACTATACCTCATATTTTCCTGCCTTAAGCTCTACAGATGCTTTCTTGATATCCCAAAGAATTTAATTTTGAGCCATCCATAACATCTTAAAGTTGCAGTGGAGTGATGTGCTCATTAGACCATGATGTTAGAAGTAGAAGAAATAGATACTCAAAAAAAAAAGCAACCCACTACTCAAGAAATCCAGCCAGTAGCCTGAGGGAAACTGGCTTTTTTCATGTAAAAATACCTGAATTACGTGCCATGTGGATTTAATAATATTTTACTACACCAAGCAGATGAAACTGAAATTGAGAAGAAATACCTGGATTTATTGGTGTTTATTATTAGTTTTCTATGTATTTCCATGAGAACTGGCATTTGTAAAAGATGGAGGTAAGACCTCTTGGGTATTTGGCTAAGCTGAATTTGCCTTGTAGATAAAAGATTTCCATCTCTGAAGTGGGATTCCAAGACTTTCCACAAGCCTTATATGTACTTCAAAGAAGAAAGCCAGGTTGCATACATCCTAAGCTGCTTTCAATTCCTAAGTAGGTGACACATATTTGAGTTATTAGAAGTACTGCTTCAGGAGTAGTACTAAATAAAACTACTTCCCAAAAAAATAAAATAAAAGGGGGAAACAAAAAAATCCTCCTGCTCTTTGATGAGAGCAGGAAACCCATTCTCAGAGTCAACATCAGCTTTCCCTCTCCTCCAAATTCGATTTATTGCCTTAGAGCGTAAAACAAACAAAACAAAAAAGCTCCATGGAAGTTGTGAGCAGTTGGGACAATGGGAAACCCAGAAATTCAGCATTATGAAAAGGCTCATGGCAGGCCAGTAACAGGGAACTGGCAACCAAAATACAGCTTTGATACCCCAAATGGCTGCAGCCACCCAGCAACTGGGAAACCCAACATTAGCAAAGGGGTTTCTCTAATCCTGGTGTAGAAACAGCACACACAGGGACAGCTTAGAGTAGATTATATTTAAAAACATCAGACACAGCTCTTATCTGCTTGTCTTAGAAGTAACTCTACTGTATTTTAACTAAATATCAGCGTTTCCTTCCCCAAGGACCGCAGAGGGATTATGACTTATCTCCAGGCTACCCAGAGAGAAGATTGAAAGAGAAACATCTTTCCACAAGGGACACAACCCAAGCTGCCTCTGCACATACAAGTGACCAAAATCACCGGTTTTACACCCATTCTGTCACAAGAGGTTTCAGATGAGACACATTTCTGTCCACTCTCATGGAAAAGGACTCACTCCAGGCAACACCTGGAGCTCTGTGGTTTTATTCCATGCTGGAATAAATGATGGCTCACGGCAACATGAGCAGCGAAATCAGTCCTGTTGCCACTCACTTCCAAACTGCAGACTTTTTTTTGTTGTTTTTTGTTTTTTGTTTTTTTTTTTTAAATCTTTTACACTCAAAAGTGGTGCCTGAATACCCCTCTCCTCTGAAACAGGTGCTGCAAATGAGATAAATCAGAGGGTTTACCAAAAATGTAAAGCTGGTCCTGACGGAGCTTTTTCCTCTCAGTAATCCTCTGAATTCCCTGCAGGCATCAGTGTTTAAAAATTCAGGCCATGCTATGCAGTTCATCTTTCTTACTGGTATTTTTAAAGGGTGTTTGGAATATTTTAATGTGGACTATTTTGGCAGAAGTTTTACAGTCCATTTTACTTGAAATTTTACTGTTTTATTAAAGACTGGGAACCTAGACACTTCTTTATTAATCAGTCTACATGCATTTACTAATAAAAGTTTTTGGAACCAGTCTAGAATAATCCCCATTTTATGGCTAGAAAAACTGGATTAAGACTTTATCCTAACTCACAGGCAGGCAGCATCAGCAGAAACAACACCAGGTCTCTGGGATCTTTAGGTTTGGCTCTCCATCAAAGGAAGAATTCACCAGTTCTGTAGAACAAACACATTCTGCTGACCACTAAAGGCTATTTTATTCTGAATAAGTAAAAGGAACGGATAGGTTGATTTGACTGATGATGAGCAATATTATTTCACAGTCAGGAAACCTGGCAGTTGCACTATTAAGTAAATAAAAATCATTAGCTTATCTGCAGAAATTAAATTACATAGGAAGGGCCCTGTTGAGGGGCTAGAGATGGAAATTATCTGTACCCCAGGTCCTTTATACAGTTTAGGTTCAGTGCCCATGACAGCAGAACAGCCAAACTAAAGCAGAGTCACACAGCAAGCTGCTTGGGGAAAGTGAATGAAATAAAGTATGAAAAGCTATTACTAAATCTGGAGAGTAATGTGCCAGATGGCAGGTTCACAGAGACCTGGGAATGCCCAGCACTTGTGAAGAACGAGGCCAGAAGTACCAACTTTGCAGCTCAAAGACCCTCAGAGGACAGGAGTCTGACTTTGGTGGGTTAAGCCCCACAGTCCCCTCTGTGCCACTTCCCTGTAATTCAGTTACTTTTCATTACAGCAAAAGGTCAGACTCTTCCAGAAGCTTTATTACACTTTCTTGTGAAATCAAAGCACGATTTTTTTTTTTTAATGTAAAAATCTTCACCATGCTTACATTATTTTCCCTTCTAATCAACTTCTGCTATTTTCAGACAAACCATCAACTGGAACATAGAAATATCTAACAAGTTCAGTAAACTGTAAAGCATTTTCTGGTGGCACGTAGGAAGCTCCATGGCAGGATAGACAGCTGGGCTAAAATAGAATTCTTTTTTGCCTTTCACATCAATTAACTTTAAACAACAATTTTTAGGCCTGACAGATGCTTCCATATGACTCATCTTGATTTCTTAACTGATATTAGGAATCAAACCAGGGGAGCTGATAGTCCAAATACAGTCATTGGTAACTTGCAGATAGATTTCCAGTTGGAAATAAGATCAGGCTAACAAATAAAAAACAAACTGTTTAATCTTTTGGTCATCTTTAGCAGCTTTCCTCACACATCTGCTCCTTTTTCCCCAGTGTGAAATATTTCTGTAACTATCCACCCTCCCTTCTCTCTAATTTCTGTTACCTTGGTTTTAGAACACAACTTTCCTCCATTGCTCCTCCAAGCAGAGACACTGGCTGGATTTTTGCTGGTACAGAGCTCAGTAGTCATTAGAATTAGATTAAAAAACCCACAAAAAAACACCAAAGAAACAAGCCAGACCACCTTCTTCCACCCAAACACAACCCAAAAACAGAGAAAAAAAATACCCATTTCCCAAAACCTCATCTCTAACCCTTCTCTTCCTTTTGCTGCCCAAAGGACGGGAACCAATCACAAACCTGACCCCAAAAACTGAGCAGTTTCCACAGGTTCTACCTCAGCAGACCTGCTTTCCAATCTCATTTGCAGCTGAATTTCCATGGTTTGCTGGTGGAGCACCAGGAGACAAGACACCACTTGGAAATTTTCCTGTCCAGACAGCAGGGCAGATTCTGCTGGTTTTATGCATGCCTCAAGCAAAGGTGGGTTCAGAGTGGTTATTATTTTTTTAACTTATAAGAGTAGGGGAAAAAAAAAAAAAAGTGCTACAATAATGCAGCAAGGCAGCTGAAGAATCCACAGGGATTTTACAAGGAGTGAAAAATGTTGATAGATTTTAGATATAAAACAACTACACAGAAATTCAGACACAGACATGCCCAAGTTCACCCATCTAGTCCCAGGATTTGATCATCAGTGGCTCTAACACAGCTAAAGAGTCCTGCCTTCAAAATCTTCACTCTGCTAAGGCTGCCTGAAGGTTGTATCCTCATATGAAAATTACTCTTTTGGGTTGCAGTTTGCTTTGCCTTTTTTGCTTTAACTGTGCTCCTGCAGAACTCTTAAACCTCAAAAGAGCGCTTTAAATGTGGCATGAGATGAGAATTGTCTTTACAGGGCACGTGGCTCTACCTCTACTGTAGAAGGAACTCCTGCAGAGCCAGTTCCTTTCCTTGCCCCCGTGGTACCAGATGGAAACACAGAGATAATGGAAACTCCCCTGGAAGCTCCCAAAGTTGCTTAATTTGTGGTTAGGTTGGTAAGAGACCAGCTCCCATATCTTGTGTTAAGGCTTTTCTTGCTTATTTTTCAGTGTATTTTCAACAAATCTTCACAATTGGTATTTGTTAAGTGGTATACAAATGTACTGAAAGGTTACAAGAGGCCAGGTCAGCAACTGCAGAGCTCCCCATCTCAAAACTGCTCAAAATAAAATCTTCTTCCCACAGCAACCATTAGAGTCATTGATGGATTTCCCGGGCATGGAGAGCAAGGCAAAAACCTCCTGCCTGCCCTCCTCCACAGGTCTCCCTGGGGTTTGGGATTCGTCAGCCTTTCACTCAAGAGTTAGGTCACATGAGAAAAATGCAGAAATTACAACAAAACCCCCATGTGTGCAAAGGGACAAAGAATGGATTTAGCTGCACTTCTCTTGTCTTTGTCCCACACTACTGGCCATTTATAAGGCAGGAAAATACAGATCTCTTTGACAGTCCTCTGAAATTGCCATCCAACCCAGTGACCAAAGCTTGAAACCCAAGCCAAAGCTGCACTTGGAGATGTCTGGGAACATGCTCTTCCTGTAGCTTGAATTACACTGTTTGAACATGGATTCTCAATCTCCTCCTCCTTCCTCACACTGATTATCTAACCACTCACCACTACACAGCTCCAAAGAGAAGCTACGCCACCACCTCCTAATGACCCCTGATCTTATAAACATGAGGATAATGAGACAAAAATCCCAAGCTATCTGTAATTTTCTACAAATTAGCAGCGATGTGGCAATTCTGAATCACATTCATCACATTCCTGATGGATGCACACAAGGAAAAACACAACTGGATGGAAGGGTTGGGTGGCAACAGGTGTTTGCAGAAAGACAGGCAGGGGCAGCACGTTCTCCTACTGGGAAAGGGCACATGAAAGCATCTGGTGGTGGAAGGAATACACAGAGGTTCTGCAAGGAATTCCAAATTTGATCAAGTCACATCAAAACTATATCCAGGAAGTGATTCCACAGCAGAACATTTGGAGAATGCAGGTTTTTAAGTTGTAGTTCCCTCGGTACTTTGATGTATGGCAGGCAGGGAAAAATGTATCAGTTTACACAGTGCTAAAATCCATCCTTTGGAGACTGAAATCAAAGGAGAGATTCAGGAAGGCTAAAAATGATGCATTGATTCCAAACACCCTTTTTGAAGTTACAACTGTGTTGTGCTACAAAGAATTAGGCCACTCAGGGCTTTCCCCAACGTGACTCTGTCCCGAATAGATGGGTTTCATTTCTGTTGAGTATATTGCAGGTTGAGAACAAAACACTTTAGAACCATTTCAAGGCAGCTATTGCTCACTAATCCAGTTTCTTTGAACTGCTGTCCCAGTGAACACAGCACAAAGCAAGTGACACATACGGTCACTTCATGTTTTGCGAACCCACAAGAAGGAAGAAAAGGCGGCTGCGTTTCAGAAAGAGCAAGAGCTACATAATTGCTGAAGAAATTAACAATAATTTCAAGTGGTTTGCCTAATAATTACCTGTCATTACACATTTTTTTTTTCTGTAGCATAGAGGGTAGATCCATTTACAAGAAAGAAAGGGAATGATCATGTTTCTTGGGAGGGCAGAGGTGCACAGCATGTGGCTGCATGGTTATCCTGATGGTACCTGCACAGACTGGCACCCTCCCTGTCCCCTCAGAGCACAGAGGCAACGTGTTCTCTTGGAATTCCACCTGATTCTACCCTCAGCTCCAGCACAAGGTTGTTGTACCCCCTCAGCCATGGAAGTCTTCCTATTGCCTTAGTTTTTCCATTTGTAAAAATGGGATAATAATTGTTCATTAATAGAATATTGGTGAAGATACACTCACTCATTTGCCTTGGAAAGGAACCCCACAGAAAAAGCAGCAGAAATGAGATAAATCAACATCTGTTCCACAGCAGCAAGTGAGCAGCCTCACAGATTGCCACATGCTGGGATGTTTCCCTGGCTCCCGCTTTCCATCCATCACAATGCAGAGAAATAATTGAGATCCAGAAGCTATCCCTTGAGGAGATATTTATCTTCCATTAAAGTGCAGAACAGCTCACTTGAAGTCAATAAACTGGGAACTTCTGAGTGTTTATATGAGTGACAGTGTGAACTCCCCAACAGCAAGGGCTCTTTGCAAAGATAAGGACACAACCCCAGAGCTGCAGGAGAAACCAGAGCACTTCTGCTTTTTAAAAATATTCATAACGAGCAGGAACAGAACAGATTGAAGAAACAGCACCAACAGTTTACAACTGTGACCCTGGCGACCACTGGTGGACTGAATGACCCACCCTGGTGGGCTACATAATGCGATGAAATGGGTTTAATCTGGACAAGAAAAGGAAGGGGAAACACATATGTGTGTGCATGTTAGGATGGGGTATTCGTGTGTTAGTTACCTGTCAAACTGTGCAAACAACACCATTTCAGCAAATCAAGTATCCTCTCTCCTGCTGAGCTTACAGGAGCAGAGAACACTTTCTAATTTAGAAAGAGAATCACCCAAACCAGAAAAGATTAGTAGGGGACATGTAGAACTTAGACTGTGTACCAGAGAAAGGGGTAGAGAATCCCTGTTTTCAAACCAGTTCTACCAGTAATCCTTTACTGCTACACATACAGGGCTTAATTAACATCTCTCCAACTTTGCCATATTACCTGCTATATAAATGCTGTTATAATTACAATTGTTATTATGATCAAGCTTCAGTCCACGGCACAATTTGAAGGACAACTGTTAAACTGCTGTAATTAAAGGGTCCTACTGAGAACCCCAAGCAGCTCTTCACGGTGCTGCTGTAGGAAGGTACCTGTGCTCCCCAGTGCTCCTCTGAGCCCCTGCAGAGGCACGGGCTGCCAAACACATTCATTTGGCAGCTTGTTCCTGTCTGCCCTTTCCTGACTGGACTCTGTGCACATGCAACTCCACAGGAGAGGCTGCTCGTGCTGCTGCTTCACTTCACTGTCTGAGAACGACCGCAAATTGCCAGAGGAGAAGGCAGAAAGAGGCACAGAAACAGCTTCAACCCTCCTGTCACTAAACCTGTGGGGCTGAGCAGAAGTGAAATACAGTAGCCACCTCTCATGGAGGGATTTCTTCTTGTGGCTGTAATGGCTTTCAGCACCACCCCCCCCATCTCATTTTCTGCTAACACTGATTGAATCAAAAAATGAACAGTGTAAACAATCTAATTTTAGAGTGAAATACTATGAAAAAAGTGTTGTTGAGCAAAGCAGGTCCTTTCACTCCAAGAACACATCACTGACCCAAGAGTCCTTCTAGAAATAACACAGTTCCCACCTTTAAAATAAAAATAAAATATATTAAAATACTTACAGTAAAAGCTTGTCCTCTTTTCTGCATTAAGAAGAAAACTGTCTCCCACTAGCTTCTGACAGCATGTGCAAGCCAGACTGAAAATTCAGAGCTTGAGTGCTTCCCTGAGAGGAAAACCACATTGCAGTGAGACACAGAGAGCTGCTTGAGAAATGATTCACATACGGAAGCAGGCTGGCTGCACCGGCGCCTCGGCATTCAGCACACACACACACACATATGCACACTTGCTTACTCAGGGGAATGACAAATATTACATTTTCATCAAAGCAAGGAGGATTTATGCAAGAAAGTAATTTGTATCCCACGTACAGAGCACTGAGATGCTTCAATCCTTAGGGCAGATGAAGAGTTTCTTTCGGGAGCCCATCCATCCCAACGGCAGAGCTGGACACGGGGCACAGCACAAAGCCCAGGCTGGGCTGGGTGATCCAACCCAGCACAAAACATGCAGCACATACCCAGGGAGGAAGGGCAAGGAAGTTGGCATAGAGAGAAGGCATTTTTCAGAGGAAAACACAGAAGCAGCTTCCAGAAGCTTTGCTATTCCACAATAAGAATAATCTCTCCCCCAGAGTGCCAGAAGTCACAGCCAGGACACCTTGAGACATTTCCCTTGTCTCCACTGTGGCTCAAAGAAGTGGAAAAGTGTGTGTGTGTGTGTGTGTGTGTAGGGAAGGAAAATACAGTAAGACAGAAGCTTTTACACAAGTAACTAGAATCAGTCCTGAGTGACTTCTCTTGAGCTGTTGTCCAAAAAGTGTCAACCTGTTCTTTATTTGGAAGGGAGCAAATAAGGGACAGGAGCTAACAGTGCTCAAGAACATTCCTCTTTCTTAAGCTTTCTGAAGAGAATTTAGTGTTTAAAACAGGAAGAAAAAGGCCAGATATCTTAAGAGAATTAAAGAAGGCAAAGATAGTACCCACTTAAAGGAGACAGAGGGGATGCAAAGATAAATCAAATCCAAACTTGAAGGACATAAATCTAAGGTGTTTAGAACTGGGCTCTTTTTCTGTCCCAGAGAGGGGGCTGGTCACTCTCTGGTGTATTTGACCAAAGACATTCACAGATTGTCACTGCAGATCAGGAATTCTGTCCTGAACTGGAGAGAGGGATCTCTCTCAGCAGCATAAACCTGGTATATAAAACATGTTGATGCTACAGTAGTAACCTCTAATAGAGAAACAGGGAAGATTTACAACATTAAAGAAGTGTAGTTGGATCTGAATAGTCCAACCTCACCTCATCCCCTGGAGCTCCTTATTCCAGGTGCCAAAGGGGCCTGAAGGGAGCTAATGTTATGCCAAGAGTAAATTTACGTTTCAGTTCAGCATTGGCACCACTGCTGTTATCCCAGAGTAACCAAACCTTAGGACTGAGGCCAAGCCAAATCCCCTCTGAAGATTATGGATTTGGGATCCAGCTTTCTGATTTAAGAGTGAGGAACTCCTGCCTCCAGATCTCAAAACACTCAGAACAAGAAGCAGAGCACATCATGATTTACTTACCACGTGATAATGCTCTGAGTTTGGCAGGTCTCAAGCGAACATTATTAGTTGTTATTCCCTGAACATTCAACCAGGTGCTATTCCAAGTCTGCCAACATCCAAAGTACCAATCCTTCTACCCAGCCTACTTTGGCAGTTGCCTCAATACCCCAGGGCAGACTGCAGAACTTACCCATTCCATATTTTTCGACATTTAACGTTTAGAGTTTTAGAGATTATTCACAGCTCAGATAAGGAGGAAGTTCTTGTAGATACTTGATCTGCATGCCCTGTGTCTCTCCTCCCCGAGGAAGTGACCCTGCATTCCCTAACACATGCATAGGCAATGAGGTCACTTAGGTGGTGCAGGGACTGCAAGTCACTCCCTCTGCTGGGATCATGGACCACCTTCCAAACACTGGCCCCGGGGAAAAACAACTGCAGGTGCCTGGACACAGAACTCACAGACAAGAGGGACATCACTTGCAGAAACCTTGCTGAAAAGCTGCCTTGTCTGAGAAAAAAGAACACTTTTTGGACAGCAGCACGGTGCCTGTGCCACTGCTGGTGAGTTGGGATGGGCTCAGAGGGACAGCAGCTCCACAGGGTTCCCTGTCCTCCAGCCAAGAGAAATAACGAACGGAAAGGAGGGGAACGGGGAGGGAGGGTGAGCTACTGTATTTCACTCTCAAGTATATTTTTTTGCTAGATTTGATAAATATAACTTGACCCAAACCTAAAAATGAAATGCTTGGGCATAAGGAGGCAGTCACAGCATTTACATACTTCAGCTTGGGTAGACAGCCTGGAATAGCTGTGAAGAATTTCCCCAAACCC
Organism: Lophotriccus pileatus; assembly: GCA_035583135.1. Taxonomy (NCBI): domain Eukaryota; kingdom Metazoa; phylum Chordata; class Aves; order Passeriformes; family Tyrannidae; genus Lophotriccus; species Lophotriccus pileatus. The sequence goes on from JAWWES010000048.1 coordinate 3,885,756, forward strand.
AAGAAGACCAGACAGTATATTTGTTTATTTAGAGGTTTTCTGGTAGCACTTGTGGCTATAATTATCTGATCTCTTTACTTACACCGAAGATTTATTCAGCACAAAACCTTGTGAATTGAAAAACTGCCTTTCTGTTTAATGAACAAACAGCCCAGAAAAGAAACAACTCAAATGAGCTGCCAGGCTGATCAAGCAAGCCTGTGGCCTGTCCAGGGCCTGAACCATAATTACTTTCACACAGCCAGGGCGAAAAAACAATTTCAAGGAGCAACATAAACTTTTTTAAAGTATCTGCCAGGTTCTCACCCAGCTGGTGAATTTGGCTGACAGACGAAGTAACAGTGAACATATTGCTTGCATTCTGCTCAATCCACTTGCTCCCACAGCTCTGCAACAAGGTATGGAAGAATAAGATCAAACCTCATTAATCAACACACCTCTAAAATACTGCATTTGAGGAACTTAAAGGCTTTTTGTATTGCCAGCTCTGTTACCCGTGCCATTCCACAAGGACAAATATGGATTAGACAACTTAATGAAATGGGCAAAGGGCAGAATTTTGAGTGGCCCAGCTCATTTGAGAAGCAAATGCACAGTGTGGAAAAAAGGCCTGCACAAGGAACAAGATTTAAAATATCTTTGCCTTTACAGATATTTATGCCATATTTAACTGCTTTTGTGCATGAAACAATCTTTAATTACAAAGGATAGAAATTCCATAAGCAAGGCCATTATGTCAGTAACAATGTCTTTCTAAAGCAAGTCTCTAATTCAGTTATAAGGTTGGAACACTGCTGTCTGGAGTTACAAAACCCAAAGTAATTACAAAGGAAAGTCTGCATCAGACAGTGGGTATTAGTGGAGCCAGGCCATGGTTTTGGGACAGCATTTACTCTCTGCTTTCCTCCTTTCTGGACACGACTGATACAAACTCCTCTGTTTTCTCAGTTGCAGGGCAGATGTCGGGAAGTTGCTGCCGTTAGTGGACATTTGCAGGATGAATCACGGGGCACCACTTTCCATTTGGACAAAAACAACTGCTGCTCAGTCAACAAGATGATGCTGATCGAGTGGGTGGGTGCAGTGAGTGAACTCCTGCAACTGCTGCCAGAAAGGCTCCACCAGCACAAGAAATCTGTGCGCACTGACTCGGAGAACTTGGATTTATTTTTATTTTCCCCTGTTCTTTCTCTCACAGTTTCATGTTCCCCACTCCTACACCTGAGGGGCTCAGCCTTGCCACCAGCTCTGACCTGCCACTAGAGAAAATATTTGTTGTTGGAAAAGACTAGATTAAATAAACTGGTGGTGGAGGGGGGAAAGGCAGATATGTTTTATGGAACATGAAGTGCCATAGGAGACAAGAAAAACAGCTTCTTCTGGTGCTTATTGCAAAAACTTCAGAAGACCAGACAACAATTTTAAAATTTCCAAGGGAACAGCCACTGAGTCAAAAATAGAATTAGGAAACTGCCTGTTTCAAAAGTAAGAGTCTGCGAGATGTGCCAGCATTTTTCAGTGTTTCTGTCATTTCTGAGAACACGGAAGAGTTAACACACATCCATCTACCAAAAAAAAAAAAAAAAAAAGAAAAAAAGCCAACCCACAGAAAAAGGCAAAATCAGAAAGGAAATCTATGTTGTGAAAGAATACTCATGGTATCCCCTGTATTTAAAATAAAAGTCTCTGATCACTTTTGCACACAGTGCACATAGTGCTTATTTTTCTCTGCAGTTTTCAAGTATCTGCACTTCCTTAGGCATCAGATACAGCAACAAACCAAGGACAGCTTCGCTGCAGTCACCCTGCTATTCAAAATAAATCTGGATAAACCTACACATGCAAAAAAGGCAATACTAAGTGCTCTTCCCTGGAAAACTGAAATTTACATGTCCTTTTTTAACTGATTTTCTTTTATTTCAACGACTAAATGTAAGACTTAGAGGGGGTATCTTTGTATTTTATTATCCCTCACTGTTAGTTTTCTGATATATAGGTTATAACGTGGCATTCATTAACAATTCATAGGGAATTACCATATTGAAGTAGCACAGCAAGTTTTTACTACCTACACAGGCAAACCACTTGCACAGCCCTCCTTGTTCCCTTTACTTATTGTCCCAGAGGGATCACACGCTGGAATCACCTAACGGGGAAGGAATTCCAACAGGTATCCATTAGAAACCCTAAGGAGCCCTGAGCAGAACAGCATTTCATTCCATTTTTGCTGATCACTGCCAGTGCAGAGCTGCACAGGAAGATGAAGGCCTGCAGAGGATGTGAGCTGGAGGCTGCCGCGGAATGAACCGCCCCAACGGGACGGTGGAGGAACGTCCCACTGCTTTGAACTTTCTCCTAGGGTTTGGGGGTGATGCAAATGAAAGGCCTGAGGTATCAGCTTTGCCTCCAAAGGACTCACACTGGAAGTGCCTGAATGGAAGCAGAGCTGCAGGGTCTGCCCAGAGGCACAGGGAGCACCACGGGGAGCCCAGCAGCAACAGAACTGGGGCCAACTCACACGGGGAGCTGATGAAGCACAAGGAGTTCAAGTCCCAGGAGGTGAACAAGCCCTCTAATGCAGCTCAGGATTTCAAAAAAAAGGCTATTGGTAAGGTTTGATTCCCCACACAGCAATGACTTCGAGCTTCCACCTCGTTCTTCCTCTCTGCATCTTTCACAGCTACTTGAATAGAATCAGTTGATCACTGCAAGTAGCTTAATAACTCATCTGTTTTACAGGCCAGGAAATAAAGGCACCCATTGATTTTAATTCCCATATAATAAGTCAGCACTTTTGAAAAAGACATGCACATTGTTACACAGAGGCACCCAGAAAACTCAGCATAGAAGTTTGGCTTTGATGATGTAATCAAATGCAGAGAAAAGGGAGAACCTAAATTAATGTTCAGCAATTCCTTTCTTCTAGACAGCTTGTATGAACAAACATGTTTGCTGCTGCTGCTTGAACTTTTAAATCAGCTTAGCAGACTTGAGAAATTTAAGGCTGAAGCTGGATGTACCCAAACACTGAGATCCTCCCAGAAGCAACCACAAGGCTACAGAAGAACCATTAAGAAACAAGTAGTGGTATAATGCAAGCAAATTCCCTTCTGAGACCCAGGTTCTGCTTTCAACACTTCTTATGAAATGATTTCCTTGGATTTCTTGGTTAGTAACCACAACCACTTCGAATTCTGAATGCTCAGTCCAAATTCAGCACGGAATAAACCTGATAACTGAAATCAATTGCAAGCATTTTTAAGCTTAGCAAAAAAAAAAATCTCACTATGTGGCTCACGAGGCAAGTCAGGCCAAATATCAACCCTTTATCAGCATGAGCTCATCCTGCAGCAGAACTGGGACATCAGAGGTGCACAGAACCTCTGGCTTTGCCCTGCCAGTTGTCCCCATACACAGAAGAGAGAGCGGATGCAAATTGCTCCTTTCCTCGAGGTCCCAATTCCCTGTGCAGAACAGCCCGTTACAGGAATGGGATCCTCCCTCACCAAAAAGGCAGAAGGCCTAAATGCCAAAAGCAGGAGGCACAGCAAGTGGGAGAGCAGCAGGAATAGGTGCTCAGCTTTCCATGTTTCTATAAAAGTAAGTGATAATTTTACATCTCCGGCACATATTCAAATAGGAGAGTAACGAAGCAAGAGAACAGATTGCATGAAAAGGAAGAAGTGCCCTATGGAGTTTGTGACCTGTTTACCATAAGTAAATAAATAAATGAAAGCAAAACAACCCCCTGGAGAGCCACAGTTTCCATGAGGGACATCAGTGAATCTGTGGCGTGGAAGCCGATAGAAACAACCGTCACTATTACAGAGCAAAGGAGGATTTGACTGGCCACGCAACAGGAACTTGGGAAAGAAAGCAGATGTGAGAGAAGGAAAGAGGAAGATTTGGAAATCTAGGACAGCAGGAAAGTCACTGTATTACCCAACTAACACCACTGGCCTGAAGGCAGCTGAAGGCCTAGAGAGAGAAGCAGCAGTTTGGCAATGCAGAGAAATGAGAACACACAAACCAGCTCAAATTTTTTCTATTCCACACTGAATCACTCAGCAGCTCTGCCTGATGCTGTCACAAGTGGAATATCACGATTTTGGATCCTTCATTAGGACTAATTACTTCACTTGTTGACAGTGTCAAAAGAAAAGCCAAGGGAGAGATATTTTTCTGTTCCTGCAGGAGCTTGTACACTGTCCAGGGAAAGTTTGGGCTGTCCCTGTCAGCGCAACTCTCCTTTGTTCTCTGATCTGAGGACAGACTTCAACATCAGCCTTACTCCTTTCAGTGCCACTAACATCCACTGTTATTAAAAAATCAGAAATGTTATTTTTCCCCCCACTCTTTGATCTCATTCAAACCGTGAAAACAACAGCCTAAGCATTTTGCCCTGTTGTATCTTGGGGAGCTGGAAACCTTCTCCCAGCAAGAAACTCTTCCAGCAGTTACCATGGTGACACTGGTAATAGATATTTAAAGGCAGCTCACTCATAATCACATCTATTAGATATCAGGAGGCTTTAGCAAGAGAGGCACAAAAAAGCTTGAAACCAGGGAAGCAAAGAGGCTTGGTGATGGTGTAAGTGAACAAGAAATTCATGGAGAGGGATGTGCTTACACCATCATTTAGCTGAACACAAAGGGCTCCTGGTCAAATCTGAAATGGCCCTGAAGCCTGCAGAATAAACTGTTTTTAGTCAATCTTTCAAAAATTGGTCCTGAAAGCCTCATTTCAATAGTGGCAGCTCTATAAATCCTTTCAGAGCGGTCATTGCCAGAAATACAATAAAAAGCTGTGCTGCAGCTCATCCCCCTTTAGAACCAGGCTGCTGGAAATCCCCTGGAAGGGGTTTCCTCCAGCAGAGGAACCAGACTGGCTGTGGATAATGCTGCTCTCTGGGCCCACCCCACTATCCTGACACCATGAGCCCCAAAACACAGCCCCAAACTCGGCTCCAAAGCGATCCTGCCTCCCACCTGGAGGGTTAAGTAGCCCAAGGAATAGTGCCATGCTCCTTTTCAGACATTATTATTTAGACAACATCAGAAACTGGAATCTGGACAAAGCTCACCAAGTGGAAGAGGTGTGTTTGGTTATACAAGCGTTAAATCATTTATTCCTGGAGGTTCTAGTTCTGTAGTTCCAGCCCACTGGAATGCAACGAAGGGAATCTGCAGATTCAGATCTCCAGATATGAAGCCACCTCAAGCTGGCTGAGCCTGTGTAACAGTCATCAAATTGAGATTTCCTTTCTCTTTTTTTTTTCTGCATATTTCCATGACAACTTTCCTGCAGCACCAACTTCTTTATAATGGAAAGGTCTCTCAAAGAGAATTTAGGCTTCTATAGCAACAGCTTAAATCCCTGGGAGATGATGATGCCTGAAACTTTACACAAGAGCTTTTTTTGGACCACACAAGTGCATTTTAGATTTCACAGGTGAAAACAAAAGTCATGTGTAATATTAGGGAAACTGTGAAGAGGAGAAGGAGTAACTTGCTGAAGTGGAACAAACACAAAGAAACCACCTCACTTTCAAAAGGGACGAACACTTTGAGATCTCAAACGTTAAAAGAGAGCAGACAGGATCAAACACTCATCTTGAAAAGCCACATCCTGTTCCTCCTCTCTGAGCTACGGAACACAGTCACAAGGAACAAGTCTGCTGATCCGAAAAGGAGATTTTATTGAAAGATCTCTCTCTGCAGTCTATTTTATATTGACCTAAAGAAACAAAATTTAAAAAAAAAATAAAAATCACTGAGTCAGGATGCCTTTTGAGTTTTAACTCCCATATAACTGCCATTTAGCTGCAATCTAACCCCTATTTCAGTACTTCAGTTAGCCATGGCAGTGACAGTATTCTCCAACACTGAAAGTCTCGCTGCCTCAGAAGAAAAAAATAACTGCACTCTCAAACAAATTGGTTAAACTGAAAAGCAAAGGGAAGGACAGAAGCTAAACCAGCTTTCCTTCACTGAATTTAATATATTTTACAAAACACTTTACTCCTCCAATGTGTTTTAAAATCTAAAAGCTGGATGAGAAGTGGGAAAGGATCATATTTAATGTATAATGAAGGGATGGAAATGAAGCCCAGCAGGACCGAACACCCTTCCTTTTGTAACCACTGGAAACCTCTTTGCTCCACAAGTGAGGTTGGCAGTGTGATCACCTGAAAGACAGCCACACTTCCTTCTGTTTGTGGTGATTTGATTGAAAGCTTTTCCCTTTTTCCCTTAAAATATCCATTTATTTGCCCCCTTTTCCTCCCGTTCCCCTACATCATCACAGTTCTGGTAAGGGGAAGGAGGTGCCCACAGCTAGGAATGAATGAGAGAGACTGGATTTGATCTAACTCTTGTGGACTTCCACCTTCTCCCACGTGCTGCCCACTTCAGAAAAGACTCTGGAACTGGCAGTTTGACAAAATCAAGTGGAGTGCTGTGAAAACTTATTTTAATTTTTTTAAAGCAATGCCAAAAGTGACAGCTCGAGCCTGTTCAAAACCTGGGAACTCTGCAGCTGAGACGAAATTTCAGACAAACCCCGCATTATTTCCAAGGGTTATCCTGTCTGCAAGAACACTGAAGTGTGGGAGAAAGACTGAGTCACTGTAAAGGTCAAGTGAAACGCAGTTTTTTGGTGTCTCCATGTGCTGCCCTCTGCTGAAAGACACGCCGAGCTCGTTGGAGCAGCACAAAAACTCGGGATCATCCGCACCTGCCGTCGCACAGGGAAGGGACACGCTCACCACATATGAAAATGTGCCATTTCGTGGCACTAGGAAAGGATAAAAATAACCTAAGCTCTTGTGCTGGACTGAACAGCTCCAGGATGAAAGAGTGGCTTCAGGGACAGCAATCCTGGAGAGGGGAGAGGACTGGATGCATCGACTGCAGTGATGAAGGTCCTCAGGCTTATAAAAAAGAAACAGCTGAAAGTTTCATTTGGATAACTTATTTATCGAAGATGTGTTGAACTCACATATTCCCTCTCAGATCCTTAATCCTCCATCTGATTTCACCCCCACAAAAAAAAAAAAATCTATTCAGGCAGATGAGATTATTCAAATACTCCAGCACAAGTATTTGATCGTAGAACATGGAACAGCATGAATGGGAAAAGGAGGAAACTATTAAATATCTAAGGGGGGAAATAGATCAGAGTCTCTATAAATATTTATATAATCTTATGTACAAAAACATTTACACACATATTATATTTACAAACAAACAACAACCCAGCATTTCCTCCAAAACCCAGGAGCTGAGAAAAGCAAGGCAAAGAGCAATATTCCAACCGTACATACAAACTTTCAGGGCTGAAAATTCAAATCCAACATACCCCGTTTTCCCCTTCGTGCCTTTGGAAATTAGGCTTTGCCGTGTGACTCCGAGATCAGCCCAGCAAGGTTATTTTGGATCAAGGAGAAGAAGATTGAAATCTAAAGTTGAGGGCTCCTTAGGGAGATCATCCTGCCTGCAACCTCCTCTACCTTGTAAAGATCCTGCCGTAGTAGATTTTAACAGCATGCTTTTCCGGTGTTTCTGACCTTAAAAAAGAGTTTAAAAAAAACCCCCAAATCTCAATAAGCAAGCAAAAAAAAAAAAGATTAAAAAAGATTGAGAGGGAAGAGCAGCAGGCAGGTGGCCCCGCTCGTGCAGCCAGTAGAGGGCAGTGGAATTTAGAGGAAAGTTGTCTGAACTTCGTGTAATTAAATATTTGAAGTGATAAAACCATCAGTTTACATCGTTATTTGAACCTACCTTTTCTAGCCTAAACTAAGACATGACGGAGAGCAAAGGGTAATAGAAAGGGAAGAAAATGTGTTACTTTGGGACCTTTAAAGAGTTGCACTTTGGGCTATCGGGAAGGTTTCAGACTTAAAGCATCATTTAAAACTAATTATTTAATCTTTTAAAATATTTTCAATTATTGCAATACACTAATTCAACGCATCCTATTGAAACCAACACTGCTGTGTCTCATGGGTTTAAAACCTATGGGTAACTTAAAATAGGAAAAAATATCAGTTAAGAGGAAAGGTGTTTGCAAGGCAGTCCCATCGCCACTTGAGAAGATGAAAACTGGTTCTGGTCCACAAGAACGAGAAAGTAAAACAGGTTAAGCAAAACGCAACGCAAGAGGATTTTCAATGCTCGCATCACCTTGTTTACGAAGCGGAAAAGCAACATTTGTCACCTCATCACCAAACAGAACAACCACCCCAGAGCCAAGGTTCCTGCACGATTTGACACGAGCCCAGCTCGCGTGTTTTGTAATGGACGGACGGATTTTGGTCACTTGTCTGAGCCCTTCTGAGACGCGCAGGACCTGAAGTGAGAGCGCTGCTCCTCCCCAGAGGACGCCGAGGTTCGCCCGGCAAGGCTGCCCCGGGGACACGGACAAGGAGCCGCTCGGGGGCTGCGGGGCCGAACCGCCCGCGGGTCCCGCCGCGGGTCCGGGCTCGGCACCAGCGCTGCCCGCCCGGCCCGAGCGGGACCTGTTGCCCTCACACACCGCACCACCCGCGCGGGGGGGACGCGACGGCCACACCGCGGCGGCTCCGCGCCCTCCCCGCACCTCAAGCCCGGACACGGCGACTCGGTCCCGCACTGCGGCACCTCAACCCTCCCTCAGCCCGGCGGCGCCCCGGGGCACCTTGGCGGTCCCTCGCCAGCCCTGCCGGTCCTCCGCAGCCCGAGCGGAGCCCTCAGCTCCCGTTCCCCCCCCGCGCTCACCTGCCGCCGCTCCCGGGGATGCTCCCGCAGCCGGCTCCGGAGCGCAGCCCTGGCTCGCTGCAGCGGCCGCACCGGCCGCCAGGGGGCTGCAGCGCGGCGCGCCGGGTAATGTAGTCCCCGCGCTGCCCGCCACAGCCAATCCCACGCCGCGCCGCGCGGCGTGCCGGGAGTTGTAGTGCCTCTCCCGCAGTGCACGCTGGGAAGTGTAGTCCAGCGCGGCGGAGCGCCGGCGGCGCCTCCCGGCAGCGGAACTACAACTCCCGTGAGGCAAGGCGCGCGGCGCGGGCGCGGCGCCGAAGCCAGGCGGGTGTCCCAGGGCCGTGATGGCGGCCCCGCCGCCCTCAGCGCCTGGCGAGCCCTCGCCGCCGCCGCCGCCGCTGCAGTACAGCGTCCTGCTGGAGCACCTGGTGGGCGACAAGCGGCGGCCCCGCGCGTGGGACCCCGCGGTGTTCGGCGGCATCCCCTGCCCTCCCAAGAGCGAGGAGCAGAAGATGGTGGAGCGGGTGATGGAGAGCTGCCCCTTCAAGGCGGCGCTGGCCTGTGTGGGAGGTGCGGCGGCGGAGGGGGCGGCTGGAGGGACGGGGCGGTTCGGGAGTGGGGTGTCCCTGGGGAATCGGGAAGGGGTGATGGAGGAGAGGCTGCAACCCTCGCGTTCGGTTTTCCTCCTACCGCGCCGCTCCAGTCCCTGCTCGCGTTACACTGTTTGTCCCTCACAGGGTTTGTCCTGGGAGGTGCGTTCGGGATCTTCACGGCTGGGATCGACACCAACGTGGGGTTTGACCCCAAGGATCCCTATCGCACGCCCACGGCGAAGGAGGTGCTCAAGGACATGGGGCAGAGGGGCATCTCCTACGCCAAGAACTTTGCCATCGTGGGTGCCATGTTCTCCTGCACGGAGTGCGTGGTGGAATCTGTGAGTAAGAGCCTCTTCGGCACTGAGAAATGTTTTGTTGTACACTTCCTCAGGGATCTTGTACTAGATGCACAGAAGTATGTGTATCCCCTTTGCAAAGTCCTTTTCAGTTTAAGTCCTGAATGTACTAGCAAGTGTAAGCACTGCTTTTTTTTAAACCCTGGTTGCAAGTGCTTGTTACTTTAAAACTCAAGTGGTGAGCTGCAGCACGGTAATTTGAGTGTCTAAAAATTCCATATGTAGAATGGGATCCTTTGATTAGAGTTCTGAAGTAACAGTCAGCCTGTTTTCATCCAGCCCCTACAGCAAGAAATGAAGTTGTGCAGCTCAGCAGTAAATCTATCATCCGTTTTCTTAAATAGGAAAATTACCCTGTTACAAATTTAAGTCCTGCCTTTTAATTGAAAGACACAGCTATTTCTTTACTCATCTAAAGAAAAGTGTATCTGCTTGCAGAGTGGAGCAGAACAAATTGGTCTCTGCACTGGTGCAAATCCAGCGTGTCCTGGCTATGGAAATAGTACATCTTTGTCAGCAGGCGCTGTGGCTCTCACCTGTGCCAAGAGCCAGCTGCTTGGCCGGGCTCAGGGCTGCACTCAGGTAGTCACAGCACTTTTTGGTCGTGTTCTGGGGCTGTATCAGCTCACCTGAGCATCCTTCCTGTAGCACTGCATTGCACCATATGGATTTATTTGTCTTACTTCTCCCAGCGACCTGGTCCTTCCCTCCTCTCCCGGCCCTGCAAGTTTAGGAGTGCAGGGCCATCTGCTGAGAACAGAGGGAAAAACATCCTCAGCTGAGAAGGGGCTGGAAGGTCGTTTAATCTTCCTCGCTGTCAGTGCAGATACTGAGTGTTTATTCCGTATTTACTTGTTGACTCTGATTTTTCATTCCACAGTATCGCGGGAAGTCGGACTGGAAGAACAGCGTCATCAGTGGCTGCATCACGGGAGGAGCCATCGGCTTCAGAGGTTGGTGCTGCCTGCTGGGAACTGTTTCTGCGATAAGACTCCAGTTTGGTTGTGCAGCACACGCTGTTCTGTGTGGAACACACTCTGCAAACCTCTTTGCGTGGGGATTAGAGTGAGGCCCAAATGAGGATGTGCTCCAGACTGGCAGGACTGCGACCTCATCTTTCTGTCAGCTCCAGAGATAAGCGTGAGGAGGGAAGGCTTGGTCATACAGGGCAGTGAGATTGGAGGAAAATCAACAGAATTCACAGGAGGAAGAATGAGGAGATGCTGTTGGCTACCCATTCTTCTGTGGTGTAGTGGGGAGGAAGCCAAAAATACACAACTCTGAAACTACAGCTCTTGTGTTAACAGAGCTTTACTTATGTCTACTATTTCATTGGCAGTAACATTTAATTTGCACAGTGTGTAAATTGCTTTCCTCCTTTCTTCCGAGTCAAACATATGTATGGAGTAGGAGCACTGTGGTTTTAGTCCAGCAGCACTAGTGGGGACTTTGGGAAGCCTTGAGTGGTAATAACATCTGAAAAAAGCCCCAGGTAGGAACAGAGCTGCTCTGTTCATCAGAAATATCAAACATCTCACACCTCTCCTTAAGTAAAAAACCTGTCCATAGAGCATAAAAGAAAAGAAAGCTCTCTTGATAGTGCTTCTAATTGAGCTTATTAAGTTGTGTCTGTCCTTGACCTAATCCCCTTAGAGCTTTCAGAGCAGTAGCTGCTCTTCCTGTCCCTGCCTGGTCCCACAAAGCCACTTGCAGTGTGCCCAGATCAGAGCACACCAAAATCAGCAGTGGCCACTGGCGTGTTCTCTTCTGTCCCTTTGTGGAGACTGAGAAACACAGGACCCAGCCAGCGTGTCCTGCTGGTCCTGCTGCGGGGGTTGTACGTCAGGCTCCCCCTCACCTCGGGCAGTGCCACTGTTCCCTGGAGCTGCACTGCCGTGTTCCTGCAGGTGTGACCCCTTAGAGCCAGCACAGCGTAAGCGAGTTACTGGGAAGGGAAGCATTTTTCCTGTTTTGCCTCATTTCCCCCCCGTTCTTGCCTTGCAGCCGGTTTGAAGGCCGGGGTGATCGGCTGCGGGGGATTCGCCGCTTTCTCCGCTGCAGTCGATTACTACCTGCGGTAGCGGCCGGATCCCTCGGGAGCAGCCTTCCCTTCAGCTCCAGCGCCGCTGCTGAGAGCCTGCTCCACGGCACAACCACCAGGCTTACCTTTCCACCGCCTCTGGAGTCCTGACGGGCGCGAGCGGGGCGGTGTTGGCCGCTTTTCTGAATGACTAACAACGCTCTGGCTCCCGGCCCGGGCGAGCTGCTCCGGGCAGGCTCGCGGGAGCACGCGAGGATGGAGCCAGGGACAGAGCAGCATCTCCAGGACGCATCAGCTGACTGTCAGTTTCCAGGAAATGCGCCTGGACTCTGAGCTTTTTCAATCTGATTTTGATTAAGTCTGTTGCTGGCATCAAAAGAGGCAGGAGGACAACCTCCGAACAGAAATGCACTCATTTAGGTTACCGCGTGTTTGAACGTGCTGCAAGCGTTTAACAGTTACCAGTTTGCGGCTTGCTACTCTGTTCGGGAGAGGTAAGATCCTGTGGAGAAACAAGTTTGTTCCAGGCTTTTCTTAAAATACCATCTGAAGACAAACGACCATCTGTACAACTTGTCTTATTTCATAAGTACAGAGATGAGCGCCAGATTTCTTTACCATGTCTTAAAGGGAAAAGCAGAAAGGAATCCTTAGCCTTAGAGCCATGTGGTTACTGGCAGATGAACAAAACAGTTTAAGGGGAAAGAAAAGAGGTTGTTGCTGAAGTGTAATTCTCTGTAGCCACTTGGCTAGCCTGATTTAACCTCGCTCTGGGAGTACAAAGAATTTTGCTACTGCTTTAACTGCCCCAGGCTCACCCCATTAGTTCCAGCAGTTTGATAGTGAGACTAGAAAGCAGAGCTGTGAGAATAAAGCACTATTTGACAGATAACTGGGCATTCACTCGGCACACAGTCTGCTTCCTGTCACGTCCCTGTGCCACCTCAGAGTGCCCCAGTGCTACACTGGGGGGAGTGAAGTGTTATTCTGAAGAACACTGGTGCTGAAGGCAAAATATGTTTGCTAGCTCAAGGAGTTGCTGCCTTTGTGATTTGTGCTCCTGCTCTTCTAGCTAAGCTCTGTTCTCAGACCTCAGGGGGTCATTTTTAACCTTCATTGAGCCGCTCCATAAAGGCAAACACCCACCAGCATCCTTTTGAGGCAGTGGGATTTCAGATGCAGTTTACAGACCTAGTAGGGGTTCTCCCACCCACTTCCCCTCCTTTGCACCCACAGTTTGACACCCCAGAACAGTGACAACACGTGCTGACCTGGAGGAGCAATAGCAGCAGGGTAGTTTAGCTGATGCCGTGGTCAGTTTGGAGGCACATTCTCTCCCATTCCCACACAGAAGAGGGGAGACAGCACCATGTGATCTATCAGATGAGCTTTCCAGATCTCCTGACATCCCTTGCTGTGCCTGTTCAGTATCCTCAGGCCAGAAGCTGTGCAAGTCAGCTGAATTTTAAGCTTGAGTAATTCTAGGCTGATTAAACAGGCTGGCTCCAGACAGTCCAGGTTGTTTTCCCCCAAAATGCAAGGATGTAGCCTAAACCATAAGAAATCTCTTCAAATATTGCCTGGCACGCTGCCTGTGCATATACCACTGGCTTAAAGTGCAAGTAGCAAGAACTCCATGATATAGAGAGAGTAAAGCTGTGATGCCAAGGTGATCAGTTAGTGCAAACAGCAACACCACAGGGCTTCTTTTGTGCAAATATTGGGGCTTTGCATTTTATTAACATTTTTTTTTCTTCTCACATGGTTTTACAGCCATTTAAAGTTTATAATCTACAGAAATTGAAACAGAACACAAACAAAAATATATCCTTAACAACTTTTGAAAGTCAAATATTAATTAACAGTTCTATTCTACCTGTAGCTGCAAGAGTCCACCCCCCACTTCTTTTTCCTTCCTGTAGGGACAAGCAAAAGCCAGTCATGGGGACCAGGCCTCCAGCCACTGTCGCCCGGGGGGAGATTTGGCTGTACAGAGTCTCCATCTGGAATGACGGTGTCGTGGACAGAGACTTGGACACATGTAACGAATCAGACACACACGGGTCTGTTGTGCAGTCAGATCTAAAGCTCGGCCTCCTTGCTGGGTCCAGGGCCAAGACAGACGCCTGGTTATTTTCTGCAATGCTGTTTCCCTTCTGTTTAGCTGGTAGTCAAGAGGAGCAGGGTCTGGAGTGTGAGCCCTTTGGAGGGGGACTGAGAGACCTCCCCTCCTTAGTTGCTTTGCTGGTGCAGGGCTGGCAGGTGCTGCCTTCCCCAGGGAGGTGGGCTGAGGACATACCTGGTGCATCGGGGCTGGGCTCTACCTGGAACAGTCCGTTAGTGGGGAGGGGAAAGGCAATGCCACTGTCGGGGATACGCTTGGTCACTTCTCATCCATCTCCGTTTGGCACAGGAGAGCACAGGGCCAGCGCAGCTGGGGAGGTGGGGGGGGCTTTTCCCACAAGAACACGGACTCGGCTCACAGAGCGAAAGGTTTTGTGTCCCAACAGGTACCGACACCTACCTGGGAGGGTGGGGGACATCCTGGGAGCCAGGCACTCGGGTGGCCGGGGCACAGCCTGGCAGCGAGTGCAGGCACGTGGCCATCCTGCCCTGGGACACGGCCTGACACTCCAGTCACCAGCCTGGGAGGGGACAAGAACTGGAGCCACTGAGACGGACCTGAGCTGGCCGGGCACGGCTAATCCTTCTGCCTTCAGAAGGCTTTCCTCCTCCTGTCCCTCTGTGCTGCTTTCCAGGCTGTGTGGCCATCCAGTTACTCCAGAGCACTTGCCTCTGGCAGCCTGGCTGCCTCCAAGGCAGGGCCATGTGCTGCCATGTGCCCGGTGCAGTGGGGAAGGCCAAGGAGGGAAACAAAAACCTCCTCGTTCCCGTGGCCACAGCAGGAATGCTGCTGCCCTGGCTCTGCCACAGGGTGCATGCATGCTCATGGCAGTGCTGGGCTGGCAGGGTGCCTCACAGCTGTACGACAGCAGGGACCCTGTGCCCTGCCAAATTTCCACATTGGGGAAATTTGGGCTCCGCGTGCCCTGATGGGACCCCGTCAATGCCAGAGCACAGACATGGGGTCAGCCCAGGAAGCAGACCTGCCTGGATGGCCATCCCTCCAGCCTGCCGTGGGTTGAGACCAGCACAGCACCTCTCGCTCCAGCCTTGTGTGAGGGGTTATCCCAAAATGAGGCGAGATCCAGCGAGGGAAGTAACCACCATGCTACACACACACAGGCAAAGCACGGGATTAGGGCTGTAGAGGGGACTGGCCTGAAAACACCCAGAAGAGCCGAGGTGGGGAGGAAGCAGCACCTGCCCCTCTGCTCTCGTGGTCCCAGGTTTGCTCGGGCCAGAGCGGGATCCAGGCACAGGGTCCAAGGATTGCGCAGGCAGCAAGTCAAAGCAGAGCTGGTCGTCACCATCACCGGGGAGGGAGGCCCGTGAGCTCCCAGGCCCTGAGCGAGCCAGTGCTGCACATGCAGGCGTGGGGCAAAGGGAGCTGGGCAGCGAAACAGGCACTCGTGGGGCACTGCAGGCGTCGGGGGTGCCCGGTAGGAGTGAGCGGGCGGAAAGGAGTCCAGGAGAAAACTAGCCAAGGGGGAAGCCTGTGTCCACAGCCCTTGTCAGTCACTACCTCTTCCCTTGAGCAAATATACATAAAAACAATTCTTGAACACAAGGAGGGACATAAGACACGACTACTTTACAGAGAGGCACGGTGGGACCGGGCCCCTGGAACGCGATTGTACAGGAGCTGCAGGCGGCACCGTCCTGGGGCTGGGCTGGGCTCCCTGGGGGCTGCGATCCAGTCCGTGTCCCCCAGCAGGGAGCTGGGAGTGTTTGCAACCGGTGCCTTCTCCCTGCAGGCTACACGTCCGTGGAGAAGTAAAGTGTGTTGCGTTTCAGCTCGGTGAAGGAGATGGGAGGATGCTGCAGGTAGTAGAGAAGGACCTGGACCTGTAGAAGGCAAATGGGGGGTGTGACTACAGGAAGGGGAAGAGCTGCCACCTTCCCAGCTTTTCCCTGTGCAGCAAAGAGTGACAAATCTACCCAGACAGGCAGGTGAACCCCTCCATTCCCCACCTAGCACTGCCAGCACTGCTCTTACTTGGGCCATCACATCGTGGGACCAGATGTCGGAGGCCAAGGTGAGGTGTGCCTTGCTCTCCCCCTCTGAGGGTCTCAGCAGTGTCGGCCCAAAGACTGTGGCCAGATTGTGGAGAGACATTTTGTTGATAGGCTCCTTTTCAGCCACCCTGTGGGAGAAGGGAGAGAGGGAGTGTCAGCCCCTAAACGTTGTTCTGGAGCAGGGCAGCCATGGGGTGACGTGGGGGGCGAGGGCTGCTCTCCCTTCTCTCAGCCCCAGGAGGGCACCTCCAGCTCGCCACTGCACTTCACAGCCCTTGGGAAACCCAGGTGCAGGGCAGGGAGCTCTGCCCCCTTCACGGCCTCCTCCGGAGCCGCCGGGCCTGGCCGGGAGCCCCGGCGGTGATGTGGCAGCAACCGAGGCCTCGCTGCTGTGCTGCGGGGCCTCCACCCTTCCCCATCCCGGCAGGGTACGGGAGCTCCTCACCAGCCTGTGCCCCCTGCACCCACCCCCCACAAGGCTCCCTGCCCCAAGAACCCTGTGGGAGCCCTGCCAGCATCGAGGGAAGCAGGACCACAACATTGCCATGTTAGGAGGCAGCTGTGCTCCCCGGCACAGGCTGCTCGCTTGAGCCCCGGCCAGGGGAGCAGATGTGGGAACTGGCTGTGCCCGGTTCTCAGGATGGAAAAGGATTTTTCCTTCCCCATCCCCCAGCATCAATCACTTTTTCTGTTCGGTTTTAGCCAAACCAGAGGAAAAAAGAAAACAAAACACAAGGCTTCATGATGCAAGTAACATGAGCCGTGAGCCCCAGTCCCAAGCTCGTGGCCAGCTCTGGCCAGGCTCTGTGTGCTGCTCTGCTGCCCTCCTCACAGCCCTGTGCCCTCCACATTTTTCAGGCCCCCAGTGACCCAGATCCCCAGGCCTGGATGGGCTTCATCTGGGACAAGATGAAGCCTGTCAAACCACGCACCGCTGACACTCACAGGGTGTCACCTGCACCTCTGGGACGTGTCCCCAGAGCTGACTGTCTCTGGGTCTTGGCCACCCACTGCTGACAGACGACAGGGATTATTGCACCTTGTTTTGCAAGGGCTACTGCTGGAGCGGTGGGAAGGGACCCAGCACTGCTTTCCCGCTCAGGGGGACACTGCACCGCTCCCAATTGATTCCCTGTCCTGTGCCAAGGCCAGCTGCTCCCCACAGAGCTCACCCAACCAGCTGCACACCGGCTGCAGCAGCCAAGATTTGCATCTTGCCAGAGGATGTGTGCTGCCTGCAGAGCTGACCCACATCAGTGGCCAGGGGCAGCACAGACCCCACTGGTTGCCATGGCTGGTGGTCCTGGGGCACCAGGGGCTGCTCTGAGGGAGCAGGACAGCTCCAAGATCCCTCCAGCATCCTACAGGACCTCACAGAGAGGAGATGTGGAAAACCAACACCGACATCAGCCAAAGGGTCTGAACAGGCTGCAGCCTGGCCAGGATCCTGGTGAATATGCCAGAGCCCAGAGAGATGGGGCAGGTGGGACACACCTGGGGCTGCACCCTCCTGGAGGGGCAGGGAGAGGAAAGGGCCCCTCCATGCCTGGCCAACACCAAGCTGCTGTTGCTGGCCCTGGCTGCTGCCCACAGCCCTGCTCTGCTCCAGCACTGCATCTATTTCCAGTTTGGGATCAGCCTGTGCAGGCAGCACAGGAATCAAGCAGCAGCTCTAACTCCATTCATGTCCCATCCCCACAGCAAAGCAGCAAGACAGACCTGTCCTGCACCTCCCACTGGCCCCAGACAGCCCCTGAGCCCTTACCTTTTCAAGTGCTCCAGCAGGAAGAGGAAGGTGATGAGGTTGGGGTCAGGCAGAGAGCGGAGAAGGTGCATCATGCAGTTCTCCTTGGCAGCAGGATCTGAGAGGGCTGGAGACAAGGAGGGAGAGGGCTCAGGACAGGGTCTGGTGCAGCAGCAGGACCCACCATGGCAGTCAGTGTGTGAGCACTGGGGAGCAGCACCACGAGCCCTGAGCTGGCCTGGAGCCAGAAAGAACGACCCAGGACTGAGAAGGTCGAATTGGGAAGGACCCTTGGGAGTCTCCCAGCCCAGAGCAGGCAATGCCAAACAGAGCCAGGTTTGGACACCAACCCGTTCCTCATCCCCAAGGCCTTACCAATCCCCTCCATGAAGGCGGGGTAGAGTCTGTCAGTGAGGAGGGGCTCGGGCAGCTCACGGAAGTACAGCTTCAGCGTGCCGGCGATGGCATTGATGTCCATGTCACTCAGCATGACCAGGATGTCCTTGTTATCTGTCCAGAGAGCACCCACATGTGACGCCTCCTGCCCTCCTCCCCCTCTGGGTCTCATCACTCCAGCTCTCCAGGCAGGCTGCCAGCTGGAGGGCAGGGACAGCACTGCTGGGTTCACAGCCCCTTTAGCCAGGCTGAGGCTGGGAAAAACCCGAGCGGTTCCCGCCTGGCTGGGCAACAGGACTCGGAACAATTTGCAAATCCATGTGCAACGTTTCCCTGACTCAGTGTCTCCCAGGAGCCAGCCAGGAGCGGCGGCAGCTCAGAGGCATCGAGGCACAAACAAGGGCTGGGATCTCTGGGCGTTTGCTTTCCCAGCAACACCCTCCTGCTCACCCCCAGCCCCTCCCCGGGCACAGCAGCACATTTTGCACACCTGATGAGCAGACCCCGGGCTCGCAGGGCAGGGGGGCCCTCAGCGCCCGTGAACCCTCCCACAGGGACACAGCACAAAGGGCACATGTTCCCCCAGGACACTCACTCGCATCAAAGACAGCTTTCAACGCCTGGATGTCAGTGGCGACGCCAGAGATCCTGTAGATGCCAACCTCCTCGATGCCCCTCTTCTCCACCTCCTCGATGCACTGGCGCACGATGTAAGGCACCTTGGAGCGCTCGCGCCTGGCTCAGGAAGCACATCCGTGAGCAAACGTTCCCAGGGGACCCCACAGCGATCAGCCCAGCCCTGCAAACCCTGGGCCAGGGGCAGGGTAGGCCTGCTGGGTGGGAAGGATGGGGCTGGTGAAGGGAATGGGCAAGTCCCCAGCAGAGAGCGAAAGCTGAGCTCCCCGGTGTTGGCAGGAGCAAGGGGACAACAAGGTGTAAGGATGGAGCAAGGGGACCTGGTGCAACCCCACACCCCCAGGGACCAGAGCACATCAGCCCCCCCAGCCCTGCATTTACTTGGTCACGACGCTGATTTTGACCCCGAAGACACCGGTCTGCTTTTTGGACGGGGTCCTCTTCAGGCTCATGTCCCTGCTTGTGAACTTCATGGAGAACTCCACCTTGATCTGTGGGAGACAGGGGGTGAGTCCTGGCTGGCATGAAGGCACGGGGAAGGGGCTGCAATCCCATAGAGGGGCTGTGGGTCCCCCAGCCCCACTTACCCCATTCATCTCAATCACATCCATGTGCCAGTTTTTCGTCTGCACGGCCTGAGGGTCCAGCTGCAGGGAGAGATGGCATGTAAGCTCCAGGGGGACACAGCCCCATGCCAGCCTCGTGTCCCCAAAAAACCTTGATCCACAGATGGTGTAAGGCACAGGACGTGCTCTTCCTGGGAAAAATGCTGCTCATGATAAGAGGATGGAGAGGTTCCCCTCTGGCCTCCCTCTGGCCATGCCCTGAAGCCAGGTGGGCTCAGCCTCCCTATCCTGCCCTCCCTGGAGCCCCTGCGAGGCAGTGCTTTAATGCACACCCGAGCAGCAAGAAATTTCCAAGAAATTAGGACTATTTCTGGAGGCAGATTGATGAAACAGAACTAGGGCAGCGTTTTCCATGCAGAAAAACAACATCTCCCCATAGCCAAGGCTATTTATAACCCCTGGGAATGACAGGCTCCGCTATTTCTGGCTTTGGGGCTAGCGGGGGACTCGGTGACGCTGCCCCGGCGCCCGGCTGCCGTGGAGAGGTGCCGGCATTCCCAAGGCCCCGGCACGTGCTGCGGTGGGTTCCAGGCCCCAGGGCTGGGCAGAGGCGGGTGCAGTTGCCTTTTGGGGCTTTTTGGTCCCCAGCTGGTGGCATCGACCCGGCCCCATCGATCCCTGTAATGCACAGGGCGGGCAGCGGGGCAGAGCCCGGCACTAATGTCCCCTTGGGGAAGGGGATGGGATGTGGGAGCTGGTGAGGGGCTCCCAGGGCTGGGGACACAGAACTGCCAGGAGACACTCACACCAAGCACACGGGGTCACCCTGCAAGGACACAGGAGTTTCCCACAGCTGCTGGGTTGGGAGATGCTCCGGGCGAGTGCAAAGATGTTCAGAGCTGCTGCTCCAGCCACAGAGCTGCTGTTCCCCTGCCCATGAAGTCACTGCCTGTCATGATGGGGGGGATCCTGGAGTCACTCATGTCCCTTCTGGCACACAAAGACCCCACAGTCCCAAGGACAGGCTCAAGCTGCCCTTGGCTCTCAGCACAGACGCAGCACGGTGGCACTGTCCCATGTCCATCCTGTGTCACAGTGAGCCCGAGCAGCTCCTCAGCAACCACAGTGCCACAGGAAACACTGTGGTCTCCAGCAAGGCAGAAATGTTGCTGTCCCCAGCATGGCCCAGGAATGGCTCCTGACACAGAGCCCTCCCTGGTCATGGAAGCCCAGCCTGGCACACGGAAGAGCCCAGCGAGTGCCACGCTGCTCCCTCCACGCCAGCCCTGCGGCTGCTGGGAACGGCAGCGGGGGGGGTGGAAGGAGGAGGAGGAAGGCTGCAGCTGCCCTGGGCTCCCATGGGACCCTGCAGCAGGTCTGGACACCAGGATCACGAGACTGCAGCCAGACCACTGCCAGCTCCAGCCCTGCTGCTCCAGATCCTCTGCGCACATCCGCAGCACCGGATCTCCCTGCACCCACCACGGCCAACGCCAACCCAACTCCACCTGTCCCAGGGGCTTTCATCCCTTCTCCCCACACATCCCCATCCTGCTCATGGCAGCAGAAGCACAGCCCCTAAGCCCCCAGCCAGGTCAGGAGCCCCCAGCCAGGTGGGCCTCCCTGCTCTGCAACGTGACTTTAACTGCAATCACCACGCGTGCCTTCCCCATCCCCACGCCCCAGGTCCCTCCGGCCCCAGTGGCCCCAGGAGCTCACATCTGGAAGGGCTTTAGCAGGGCTCTGGAGAAAGCTTTAATAAAAGCCAGGTTGGCTGCTGCCAGTGCTGCAGACCTTACCCTGAGCACATCACCTCCCCACAGCCCCTTCCCCCTGGACAGGCAGAATCATCTCCATCCAGCTCCCCGCAGCGGCCAGCATGGCCCAAATTTGGGCTACTTCTGCTGGCCCCACCAGCCCGAGCCCCCTTGCAGCTGGAGCAGGTCCCTGTGCACCCCTGGGGCACTGTTTATGCCCTGGCTCTGGTGCTCCTCTAACCTTTCCCCCCCGGCACTCCGCACAGCAGGCAGCACACCACGCTGCCCAATCCCCACGGGAAGCAAAGCCACGTCCAATGCTTCATCTCCAGCGTGGGAGGATGGATGGGAGCATCCACCCACAGAGCCAGAGGCAGCTACTGCCCACACAGCACTGGCAAACACCCCATCTCAGCTACCACCACCATCTCCTTCTCCTCCAAAGGGAGCTGCCTTGCTCCAGCACGATGCAGGGACATCCCAGGTCAGTGGGGAACTGCTGGGCTGGGAGACCTGGAGAGCAGCCTCCATGCCAGCCCTGTGCAGGATGAGATGTCAGCTCCTCTAGGGCAAGTCAGACGGCTTCAAACACCAGCCTGTGCCTGGGGAAACACCTCAGCCAGGTCACCAACACCTCTCCAGGCCTCTCCTTCCTGCACCGCAGGGACTCTCAGCCGCGGTGCTATCCGTGCCAAGCCAGCATCCACTGCAGTGCTGCTCTCATCCACGGTGAAGATCTCTTGCTCCTGGCACAAGGGTATGCTATCACTCTGGTTTCCCAAATTATCCAAAGGTGTTTGCTTGCAGGACAAGGCCCCAGGCTGTGTCGGAACAGGCGGCAGCATGGCAGGCGATGAACATCCCGGCAGCCCAGCAGCCCTTGGTGTGTCCTGGGGAGGTTCCAGTGGCAGAGGGACCCCTGGTCCTGCTGGTGCTGGTCACAATGTCTGCTGCTTGTCTTGTGCATGGGGCGACTCCGGATTTGAGGAGATGAGGCCACACCTTGGAATTCTGTCCTCAAGACACCTCCAGGCTGTGGCACTGTGGATACAGTTCCTACATGGGCAGTGGCAGCCAAGACAGACCTGGGAAGTGCTGGGCCCCCAGAGCTCCCAAGTAAGGAACTGAGAGGGCTCCAAACCCTCATGGTGGCTTCTCCAGGGCCTCAAGTGCCAGGATGCTGCAGCAGGGCAGAGGCTGCCAGGCTGGGCATGTCCCTGCCTCACACCTCACGCCCATGAGGTCACCCAACTGTCAGCCCGGGGTGAAGCAATCGGAAGCAAACGGGTGACTCAGTCAGCCAGGTCATCTCTGCCACAGCCCTGGGGAGCGGGATCCCAGAGGAGCTGCTGTGGCCAGCGTTGCTTCCCGTCAGCGCTGCATCCGTGGACGCCCTGGCTCCAGCGAGCAGATCCCCCACCAGACCTCCAGGCCAGCAGCTCCCTCCTCGGGGAACAGACAGTCTCTGAGCCGACCGGAGCTGCGGGGCAGAGCAGCCCCCCCACCAGCAAAGGCTGCCCCCCAAAAAGCAGCGACTCACAGCCCCGCTGAGAGCGACCCGAGAAGCAGCAGCGCCCGCGGCACATCAGGACCATGCCGGGGTCACATCCTGCTCTGCAGCCCCAGCGCCCCCGGGCAGCACCGGCAGGGAAGCCACAGTGGGGACGGGTGGGGTTGAGAAACTAAACCCTCTTCTTGTTGTGACCCAGCAACAGCCGGCGGCAGCCCCCGGGCAGCCTCCCCATGCAGCCCTCGCTGCCCCTTAATCCCCTCTGCGGGAGCAGCGGCACAGAATCGAGGTTAATGCCGCTGCGTCACAGGCGGCCCCGCTGCTGCCAAACCGAACCCCCACGGGCCCAAGGCAGCTCCTGCCCGTGGTCACAGCTGAGCCCTGGGCCAGCAGCTCCCTGCACAGGGGGACCCCACGCAGGGAAACCCCCAGGCGTTCCCATGGGGCTTTTGGGACGGCCTGTGAGGGTGCTGTCCCCCTCCCCTGCCCACCCCTGCCCTCTGTCCTCCCACAAAGACGGGCAGCACTGGCTGATGTGGCTGCGACACAGCTGCGAGCCTGGATGGACCCGGGAGGAGGGTTTGCAAACAAGAAAAAGGGGATATGCAGGCACTGGGTGCTGTAGCACCCCAGGAGCCCACCCCTGGTCAGCCCACAAGCATCTCCACCTCCTGAGCAAGTCCCGGGGCTGAGCAGGCAGGCTCCCTGCCCTTCATCTGCAGGCCCCCTCCTGTAAACAGCTCAGCCCTCCCAGCTCTCCAGCACACAGACAGAGAGGGAAGGAGGAAAACAAGCACCTCACAGGCTGCCAACTACACCTAAGAGCTCCCAAAGCACCCAAACAGCTCCGTGCACAGACCACACAGCACTCACTCTCCCCACAAGCCCCCCGTGGCTGAGCCCCTCACCCCACAAAACTACCCACCAAAAAGGCATGCACAGCAGAACCCAGCGACACCCAGAGCCCACCACCGTCCCCTCCAGCCATTCCCCCCTTTCCCCGCCGAGAAGCACCTTCTGCCGGAGCAGTTTGCTGCGCACTCTGCCCCAGAGGCGGGCGCCCGTGTTGGGGGGTCGCTTCCCCTCGGGCTCCTCCACGCCGCGCTCCGGCTGCTCGCCCACGGGGCCGGGGCTGCCCTCCGGCTGCACCAGCACCTCCGTCATCGCGATTCGGCTCCGGGCAGGCGAGACCAGCGTGGCCGGGAAAGGTGCCCGGGGCTGGGTTAGGAGAGCACCCGCATCCTTCCCGCGGCGGGGGGAGGTCAGCGGGGGCCGGCGAGGGGAGCCCGGCGGGGAGGCGAGCGGGCAGGGCGCATCTTCAGGGTGTGAGCCAGGCTGTCGAGGCAGCTCGGCAGCCCCAAAAGCCTCCCTCCCCCTGCGAGGAAGTGACTCAAAGGCAGCCCCCCCCGCCCCCCTCGGCGGCCCCCACGCGTTTAACTCTCGCCCTGCCGCCCGCCGCCGCTCGGGAAGGCTGGGGGGGCTGCCCGGGCTCCCCGCCGCCCCTTATCCCTCCTTATCCGCTGTTATCCCTTCCCTGTTATCCGCTTCCAGCGGCAGCCGCGGCCCCGGAGGCATCGCCGCTGGTGGCTGCAGCATTCCCGGCTCCGAGAAGGAGCCAGGCTGGCTCTCTCCTGCTCCCAGTAAGTGGCACAGGGATGGGACTTTTGGGGTCTCCTGTCAGGCCTAGGGACAGGTGGGGACCCACCGTGGCCCCTCAGAGTACCCTGGCCCTTGTCAGCCCCACTGCCAGGGGGTGATGTGGGCAGGGGGATGGAAAGCCTGAAGAGTCCCTGCCTGCTGCTTCTCCTGATAGGCAGGGACACGGGGAGGTGCAGGCTTGGGGGGGACTTCCACTGCCCCCCAGTTCATCCCTCAGCAGCCCCAGGAGTCCATATGGGTCATCCCTGCAGGTCTGTGGAGCCCCAACATCACAAATCTCCCCCTCCAGAGCCTCCGCCAGCGACAGACGGACAGGCAGCAATTCCCTGAGGGTACAGCAGGCACTGTGCCCATGACAACACAGACTCAGCTCCAACAGCCACATCCCCTGTGCATTAATGGGCTGAGGAAAGGGCTGCTCCATCACCCTGAGACCCCCTTCAGGCACCCACTGCCCACCTCCTCACATGCCCCAGCCTCTCTCCTCTGCAATATGGGCACAAGCACTCACAGCCTGCTTTGGCCACCCCAACATCCGTCTGCCACCCTGCCACAGCACCACACAGCCCTGCCAGCACCCACCAGGGACAGCCCAGCTGCTGGGAGTGCAGCTCAGAGCAGGGCTGAGCCCTGCAGCATGGGGGACACAAGCCCCCCACGGCAGCTCTACCTCAACCACAGCACGTTGCAGCCTTAGAAATCCCCAACAAAATGGGGTTAACAACAACTAAACAGGGTTAATGCCAACCAAGAGTCACACCTTTCCACTCTGCAGCCAGTGGCACAGCACAGGGTGCCCACTCTCCATTAGCAACAGGGACAAGGCTCAGGGTAGGGGTCCAAGGCTCACCACACTGCAGACCCCTCAGGGCTCATTGCCAGGATGCTTGAGAGGAGGTTGGTGCCAACCCCAGCCTCTCCACGGACCCAGCCATGTCCTCTCTGCTGGCAGGACGTGACTCCCATCTCATGGCATCTCTGCAGCCTCAGGAGGCCCCCACTGCCCACACAGAGGGGCTGCAGCAACCCCCTCACACACAGACCCACTCCCACCCGTCCGTGGTGCTGATAAGCTGCTTTTGTGGTCAACCCAATGCCTGGGTGGCCAGATTAGAGCTGGGCAGTGGGCACAGGGCTGGCTGCTTGGGGGTTTTGGCCGTCCTGGCAGCCCCCAAAACACCACGGACTTTTGCTAAGCTGTTGATTCCAATGCTGGTATCTGGAACCAGCAGCAGCTCATGATGAGCCCAGAGACCAGCCAGGGTAAGGACCATCCAGGGCAGCACCTCTGCCTGAACAGCTCAGGGAGAGGGCAGGAGAGCAGCACTGGGGCTTGGCTACAACCCACAGCTCCACAATCCATCCTGCCCTGTCCCTGCCTCCCTGCCCTGCCACCCACCCCACCCCTGGGGCAGAGACCAAGCTGTGGCTCCGGGTGACGGCAGGACAGCCCCAACCCCGAGACTGCTCTGTCCAGCCAGGCCCTCCTCGGGATAAGCAGCCCCAGGGCCTTCTCTCTCTCCCCGTTCCTTCCCCCACAACTTTTGCACAGCGGGTACGAGCTGTGCTGTCCCTGTCCCGACCCCCGCATCTCCCAGCATGACTCATGTTTGTTGATCCAGGCTATTTCCGAGAGCGCAGCTGGACTGATCCCCCCGGGACACCGAGCCCCTTCCCTGCCCCGGCCCTCCTGCTTGGCCCAGTGCCACCCCCACACCACTTGTTTCCCAGGGGGAGGGTGACAGATGGGTGATTTCAGGTAAGAACGAGCTGCTGGTGAAGCCAAGCCCCCATCTCCCACCCTGCTGGTGCTGTCCCCCACAGCATCCCCTTCCCAGCAGCGTTTCCATGCTGCTCCCCACTCCCCTGGGACCTGCCCTCAGTTGCTTTCCCACGGAGCAGGCAGCCACACTGGGCCCCTTGAAGCAGCCTGGGGCTGAGGGCTGTGTCCCAGGCGTGACACTGTCCCCAGCACAGCTGGGAAGGCAGCCAGCCAGGGGGTCCCCACCAGGAAAACACAAGAGCACCCCCATCCCAAACCATCCTCTGCTGCCCTGGGCGTCCCTGCAGCCTGGCCAAGGTGCGTGCTGGGGGACTGGGGGGCCTGGGGGCTGCCTGCCCCTCACTCCATCCTCCCAGACTTGCTCACCTGGGAGCATCTCAGGGCAGCCCAGGCCTCCATCCTTCCCTGCCTGGCAACCACCAATCAGAAGCAGCTCAGTCGTTGCCCTGGCAACCCCCATTGCTATAACAGCAGCCGATGGAGGCACAGGGAAGGCAGATGGTGGCAGAGGGGAACAGGGGAGGGATGGGGGGCTGCACGCTCAGAGCCCTCCCTGGGGCAGCTGCCAATCCCCTTTCCACAGCCCCCCAGGGCCGCAGCACAGGAGGCAGTGGAACAGAAACGCTTCCAGCCCAGCTGGGACTGAATGCACATCCTGGGGGGCAGGTCTGGCTTTGCCACCTCTGCCACCTCTCTCACCTTTTTGAACCTCCTCCTGCAGCCACTGTGCCCCAGGACCATCATCCATACCCCGATGCCCACCGACCTCATTGGCTTCAACCCCACAATCCCTGTACCCCGTTCCCAAAAGCGGAGCTGCCTGTCCATGCTGCCAGGCACAACTCTCTCATCCCAGGCATAACTCCAGAGCAGCCCTCCCAGCTAAGGTGCCTGGCCTCAAGAGGTTCACTGCTGGCTGAGAATTGCCCCAAAACCCCAGCACATACCTGGATCTGCCCCTTGCCCATGATCTTGTCCACAATTTCGTTGTTGTCCTTGTTGAGTTTGGTCTTGTCATAGCACTTCTCATAGCAGAGGATGCGCAGGGACTGGGAGCCCTCCAGCTCGATCTCAAACTCCTGGGGTGCAGAGCAAGGGTGGCTCAACCCCAGCACCCCAGAGCAGCTCCAAAATTGGGGTTGAAGGGAAATGGGGAGCGCAACTCCCTGCCTGCATCCCAGCCTCCCTCACCTCGTTCCACTGCGGCTCTGTGGTGTCCCGGAAAACCCTGGTCTTGGCTTTGCTGACGAAGTACCCGAAGGAGTCCACCTCCAGTGTGCAGTAAAGGTCTGGGGGAGCAGACACTGCTCAGCACCCGAGGAACATCCCCACCAGCTCCCCGGGGACCACAGAGCGGGCCCACGTGCTGGACCCCAACTCTTCCGATCACACCGACCCCTCGGAGCAGGGGGGCACCCACACTTACTGGCAGACTGCTTGAAGCCCTTGGCAGAGTGGACAATGACGTGCAGGAACCCGTAGAGCCCGGGGGACTCATCATCTATGAGGGAGAGCAGAGGCTGTGTCAGGGCTCAGCTGACACCTCCCGTGCCCCAGGGCTGTCCCCGAGGCAGCCTTGGCCACAGGAAGCACTGGGTACCTGCAGTGACATCCAAATGTCCCCAACCCCCTTGAGGGCTGTCCCTAAGTTCTGTATTCCCTGCTGACATCCCAAGCTCTCCTGCTGCTGGACAGGCCTGGGGGAGGTTCCCAGTAGTGCTGGCTGGGTCTCACACTGGGGACACTCTGGTCCTGCCCAGCCCACTGGAGTTCTGGAGAGACCCCAAAAGCAGCCTCATCCCGCAGCCAGGATGGCTCTGCCTGTGAAACCAATGCTGCTCCAGCAGTGCCACCTGGTGGGAAGCTGTCCCCTGCACAGCAGGGACCCAGTGAACACTCACCATCCTTGTTGCTGGTGACCGGGATGTTGTGGACAGTGCGTAGCTTGAAGCAGGATCCCGTGAGCACCTGGAGCTCCACTGAGCTCAGGACAAAGGCCTGGAGGTCTGTGAGAGGACAGGAGAGGAGCTTGAGAGGGATGCAGCCGGTGTTGGCCATGGGAACTGGCAAGCAGCAGGCTGGGATCCATGGGACCTCCCTGTGGCCCCTGCTGGGGCCAGGAACCCCAAACTTACCCTTTTTCTGCAGTTTCTGGATGGCCTCCCTCCACTCGGACCGCTCGTAGTCGGAGGACAGCAGGAAGAGGTAGCTCTGTAAGAGAGAGGGGGATGTGACAGGCTGTGTGCAGGCAGGGCTGAGCCCGGCCCCCAGCCCACCCTCCTCACCTTCCCGTTGCGGTTGTGGATGCGGAAGGGGATGGCGGGTGAGTTGAGGAGCAGCCAGAATTCGTTCTCAAACATCTTCTTCTTGAGGCGCTCGATGGCCCGGCTCTGCCCCTTGTTGGCTTTCTGCAGACGGGGAGCAGAGAGGAGCTTTGTCCCATCCCGGGCCCCGAGGAAGGCACCCACCCCAGCAGCAGCTCCCACACCCTGCTCTCACCTCCTTCTGCACCTCGCTCTTGATGGCCGAGATCTTCATCTTCATGTCCTCCAGCTCGTGGTCAGGGATGACGTGGACCTGCGGGCAGTGCTCCGACTCCTCCGGCGAGGGGAACACCAGGTCGGCCAGGGGCACGTACCACTTGCAGTCGTACTGCTGGTGCTTCCTGTGGACAGGGCACGGATGCTGACTGACGCCTGACCCCCTCCCTGGCACGTCCTCCAGCCCTCTGGAGGACAGAGGATTGTGACACATTCCCCAGCACCCTCCTTACCCCACCGCCGTCTTCTTCAGCTTGGCACAGAGCAGCACGTCGGTGAAGAGGAAGACGTGCCGCAGCTTCCGCGAGCCCTCCGACAGCTCCACCAAGAAGCCATCCTTGACAAGCTGCCGGGTCTGTGGGGCAGTGGGGCTGCTCTGAGAGCGGGCAGGGAGCAAAGGGCAACCAACTGCGGCAGTGGGTGCTCCTGTCCCTCTCTGTGGCTCAGCCACCAGGAGTACGGGAAGGTCTGTGTCCTCTGGGTGCTATTTTGAGTCAGTAGGGCACCAGGAAGTAGCAAGGACCAGGTAGAGCCCTAACACCGTGCCCAGAACTGCTCTCGAGGTCTAGAGGAACCTCTCCCTCTCCTGGCCAAGCACCATGGAGCTCCTCAGGGTGGAGACACCAGCCAGGGGCTGGCAGAGAGCTCAGCCCTCACCCCGTGCCCTGCCACTGCCCACCCCACTGGCTCACCTCGCCCTTGGGGGTGGTGACCGCTGTCCTCCGGGGATCGATGTCCTCATTGATGCTGGACAGGAAGTTCTGTGAGATGCGGAGGGCGTCCTGGAGCAGTGGGTAGTCGGGGTGGTCGGCTGGGGTGTGCTTGAGGAGGTCCTGGAAGGGGACAGGCACAGATGAGCAGCTGGAGAGCACCCAACCTGGAGAACCCCCATCAGCACTCCCCATAGCTGCAGATCCCCTGGAGCAACAGAGACAGAGCCTCCCACCACCCCCCTACCCCAGGACTGGTGTCATACTCACGTGCAGGACGAGGGTGCTCCGTGTCACCCGGTCGATGGGTTTGTACAGCAGTGCTGAGGGGAGACAGAAGGTGTCAGCAGCCACCCCTTCTGGAGCCCTGGCCCCTCTCCCACCTTGGTCTGCACAGAGCCCTGGGCAAGCACCAGGGATCCATTCTGCACAGAGGCAGCAGCAGCTGGCCCATCACATCACTGCCAGGCACAGTGGTGAGCCACCAGCGCCACAGCCCCGCTCCCTGCTGCGCTGGGGGCACAGGGAACCACGGCCAGGCTGGTGTGTGGTCACAGCCATGGTGACACCACTCCACCCTGCCTGCTGGACGGGATGTCCCACCGCAGCTGTGCCAGCACACCCCCCAACCCCATGGCAAAGGACCTCCTGTGCGCGGTGCACCGACACTGGCGGTGGCTGTGGAGCGGAAGAGCTGCTCGTCACCCACAGCAGCTTTTTCAGTTTCCTTTTTGGCTCAGCAGTGGGTCCTGTCCTGCTCTGCTCGCTCTGCCACCCCATGGGACGCCCTGTATCCACCACCCCA
The DNA here is from genome assembly GCA_035583135.1 of Lophotriccus pileatus. Classification (NCBI taxonomy): domain Eukaryota; kingdom Metazoa; phylum Chordata; class Aves; order Passeriformes; family Tyrannidae; genus Lophotriccus; species Lophotriccus pileatus. The sequence continues at coordinate 3,915,731 of JAWWES010000048.1, forward strand.
GCCGGCCCTGGGTGCCGGGGGAACCCAGGCTGCTCCAGCAGCTGCAAAACCCCCACCTACAGGGAGTGCCTAGGCCAAGGCATCATCCCAGTGCCACTGCCCTGTGTTCCCTCCCCACAGCCTCCCATGACTGCATGTGAGGCTCCTTCTGGGGCAGGGCAGCAGAGCTGTCTCAAACATGGGGCACAGACACCCCCTTTCTCCTGCCATGCACCCTCCCAGCAGGAGGCTCTTGAGAGGCACATTTCACTGGAAGCAGCCAGACCCTCCTCCTCCTCCCTGGCTCTCTGGACAGGCAAAGTGCTGTTCCCCATGTCTGGCCACTGGTGTGTTTCCCCAGGCTAGTTCCAGACAGGCCAATGCCTCTGGGTTTTCCCTTCACTTTGGAGCACTTCCCCAAACTGCCAGTGCCAAGAGGGGCCAGGTTTCGGGCCGTGGGAGAGGTGCCACCTCCTCACCCTGTGCTGAGTTGTTGTGGGGGGTCCCACCCCCTCTACACCAGAGGGTGCTGCCTTGCGGTGCCCAGTCCTGAGAGAGGGACCCCCCTCCTGGTAAACTGGGAGTCTCTGCTCAGGAGGTGAGGATGCCAACCTGGACCCTGAACAGAGGCTCCATCCCCCACAACTCCGTGCCAGCGGGCAAAGCCAGAGCCCCACTCCCTGCAACAGCCAGTGAGAATTCTGCTCTGGCATAGAGGGGTCAGGCAGGGTGTCCCCCCTTTTTCACCACCCTACACCCACGGGTAGGATGGACCCTCGCACTGCTATGGCAACAGGCACACTCAAAGCACTGGAGGACAGGGGGAGAGGCTGTCCCGGTACAACGGAGAAGCCGGCACAGTCTCACCAGCCTGGGACCTAGACACAGACAGCAGCAGGCAGGGATGCCCCGTGCCTCTCCTCCCAGCCACGGAGAGAGGGACATTCCAGCCCCACGACGCTCAGACCCTCCCTACCCCCATCTGCACGGCACAGCTCAGGCAGGGGCGTCCCCCAGCCCAGGATCCCATCCAAGCTCCTCTATCCCGCCGCCGGCACGAGCCCCTGCCCGGCGGGCACGGCGAGCGCGTGGCCGCGTGTGCCGGAGCCAAGATGATTCAATCCAGCCTGGAACAAAGACGCTCCCAACTTCAGGCTGCAGAGCACGACGCAGCCTCCACACCCCCCATCACCCCCCACCCGCCCCGGGCGAGCACAGCCAGCCCCGGGCCAGCATCCCCGCAGCATCGCTCCCTCACCGGCACACCCCCAATTCGGAGCCGCCCCCCTCGCCTCACCGTAGGTGCAGTTACAGCAGAGCCGGACGATGAGGAGGATTTCCATGGCAGCCCCGTCTCGGCGCAGCCATCGCTGCCGCCCCGCAGCAGCTCAGCGCGGCTGCGGCACAGCATCGGCCCCTCCGCACGGCTCTGGGCACGGCCGGCGGGCGGGGAGGAGGGGTGGGCAGGGGGTGGGGGGCTGCTGCACGCCCACAGCATCCTAAAGAGCTGCGACACCCACCCCCCCCGCCGTCCTCCGCCCTTCTCGCCGGCTCCGCACACGGGCACACAAAGGGCTCCGCTGGCGGGAGCCGCTCGCTAATTCCTGCTCGGGTAATTCCTGCTCGGTAATTCCTGCTCGGTAATTCATCCCCGCCGGTCCCTGCATCCCCCTCCCCGTGCCCGCCGTACCCTCCATGGTGACGGACGTGTGGCTCTCCTTCGAGTCCTTGGGGCCCTTCACCTTCAGCTCCTAGGGAAGGAAAGGGCCATCAGTGCAGCCTGCGGGGGGCTGGGGGCGGGGGGAAAAGGTCATTGCTCAAGATCATGGGGTCCCCCCCACCCTTTCTGCATCCTGATATCTCTCCCTGGCCCCAGCCTGGAACACTGGAGGCCACACGTGGGTACTGGATGGAGGTGTGAGCTGTACAGGATACTGCCTGGCTGGGAGCAGCTCTGGCTGTGTCCAGCAGTTGGGACATGGTGGTGATCCCACCGAGATGAACAGCTCTGCTGTGGAGGGGTTGGAGAGAGCAGGGAGCCCAGCTGCAGCCACGGAGGTCTCTGTTTCTATAGGGGAGCCAGGCATGGAGATGCAGCCAGCAGGAGACAGGAGATGAGCCACAGGTGCCCAGCACCCACAGGGCACTGGATGGGATGAGCTGGTGCAGGCTGCCCTGGCACCCCTGACATGGTGACAGCAAGGGCTGAGCCCAACCTGAGCTTGCACAAGGTGAGGGACAAACTCCTGCAACGCCCAGAGACCACGAGCCCCCAGCACAGCCACTGACAGCTCAGCCCCTGGGGACAGTCACTGGGAGTCCCCAGGGCAGGGAGAGCATCTCCACAGGGCAGTTGTGATCAGCTCAGCCACAGGCACAGCACTCTCTGCCCTGTGCTGGGACAGCCTGGGGAACAGCCTTGTCCCACTGGCACAGCCCTATCCCAGCTTACCTCCGAGATCTTCTGGAACTGGTAGTTGCTCTGGCTGCACTTCTCTGCCGTCTCCAGGGCGATTTTGTAGTTATCCACAAAGGCCTTGTAGACGCCCAGCTGGCTGGCCTGCGGGGAGCGGGGGTTAGCCGGGCACCCAGCAGGATGCTGAAGCCCCCCTGCAGCACAAGCTGCCTGGCAGCCCCTGAGGGGACTCTGCCCAGAGTTGTCCCCTCCTGGCAGGACACTGCCACCCCACAGCCATCTGGGCAGCCACACATTTGGCTCTGCAGGGGAAGCTCTTGCCCAGCGCACGACGGTGGGGCTCCTGTCCAGTCCTGTGCCCCCAAAAAGCTCCAAAATCCAACAGAGAGATAACAAGTGCCTGGAGAGCAGAAGCTGAAGCTATAACCGCTTCCTAGCGCCCTTCAACCCGCCCTCTCCTCCTTTCCCCAGCATGGCCACAGCACCCATGGGTACAGCCCATGCTCCCATTGTACATCCAAAGCAGCAGCAGGACCCGGCCCTCCTTCTCTTCCAAGTGGAGCAAGACCTGAGGAAGGTGCATACCAGCTTCTGGAAGAGGTGGCCCATGGTGACATTGCTGTCCCACTGCTGCACCTTCGGGCACAGGCTGTCGTAGAACTCCTTGTGGATCTCATAGATGTCCTGGATCTTGTAGAAAATCGTCTCGATCTGCTGCAGGGTGAGGACAGGCTGCGACGTGGTGGCCGTGGCCTTCAGTGGCTTCATGGGCTGCCAAAGGAGAAGGGAGAGCATTTGAGATGAGGGCTGGGAGGGGGACACTGGGGATGAGGAGGATCTGAGCCAGCAGCAAGGACTGCCCAGGACAGGTCCCTGCCAGCAGCTGCACCAAGGGCCACTCCAGGCTTGTGCATTCCTGCAGACTTCCCCGTGGTGGTGACCCCGCATTGTGCAGCAGTGTCTCGGACACGAAGGTCAGTGAGTCCACAAGAGGAACCAGGGCTATAAATACCACCCCCATGGGCTGTGGGGAAGGCAAGATGGGGTGTTCCAGCCAGGCCAGCAAGGCTGGCTCCAGTGTGGCTCCTGAAGCTTTGCCCCCACCCAGGCAGCACCCAGGCCAGACCTGCCTGGGGGAAGCTGTCCAGGAAGAAATTACTTCATCCATCCATCCATCCATCCATCCATCCATCCATCCATCCATCCATCCACCAACCAACCCTGCTGGGGGTCATCCCTGAAGGGGCTGTCCAGTCTGGGGGCTGTGCTCACCAACAAGAGGGCCTCCAGCTGGTTGATGTAGATCTCCTCACTGGCCAGGAACCCCGAGAGCACCAGCTTCCGCATCTCCAGGCCTTTGCCAGCCTCTCGCTCGCCCTACAGAACACAGCAAAGAGCCTGGCTGAGCCAGCAAGCGGCACAGGAGGAGACACCCCATCCCACCAGCCCATCCCTGGCATCCCCACGTGGGCACATGTCCCTGCCAGTGCTGGGAAAGCTCCGTGGCAAGGCCCGGGCATGTGCCCGAGGGGCAGCAGAGCCCAGCTGGAGCCAGCTGGGAAGCCACGAGCTGTGCTGGCTTCTCTCCCCTCCCTGCTCCTGGCTGGCCAGGAGCCCGGCGCTGCTGGCAGCGCTCCAGCATGGCGCATGGCATGGCAGGACTCTCCCAGGGCAGAGTCCAGAGACGCCCAGTGAAATCATGCTTGGCGTGGATGGTGCTGCCACGTGATCCGGCACCACCCTTTCCCTCGGCTGAGGTTTTCCCGGGAAAGTGCCACCCCAGCAGTCACTGCCTGGTGGCACTGGGGCAGTTCTTAGTGTCCAGGTTTGTTGCAGCACTGATGCTGGCATGACTCTCATGGCAGGGAGATGGCTGGCCTGTGACCTTCAGTGAGGCTCTCCCAGTGTCTAGACATGGCCGCTCCAGCCCCTGAACCATCCTGTCATGCTTTACCTTCTCTCCTCTTTAAAATTACACTTGGGGCCCAGCCTTTTGCCACCTAGACAGGGGCCAAGCACAGCCATGGGAGCATCAGTCACTCTGGGCCATCAGCCATTCAGGATGGTTTGGGGGGGACATTGGTCCTGCCTCACCTCTGCCCACACCAGCCCTGGCCGTTGTGCCAGCAGAGGTGACACCTGAGGGACATAGCCCCGAGGTGGGCATGGCTGTGGAGCAGCACCTCCCTGTCCCACTCTTAGTGTCCATCAGCTGGCCCTGGGGGCTGCTGTGCCAGCCAGGGTGCCCAACCTGCCAGACTGCACCGTTAAGGCTGGGTGGCAGTGACTGGGGCGGCAGGAGGGTGCACAGGGCGGCCACTTTAATTCACTGGGAGTTCGTGGGCTCTTTGCCACCGATTAGTCACGGGCTCTTCCTGCTTCCCCCAGCCTGGGCCCTGCGCAGGAGCTCAGGAGATAAGGGGCCCACCCACGCCCGGGGCCCACAGCTCCCCACGAGGATGATGCCAACTGGACCCCCATGACCCAGAGGAGCAACCCTTAATCAGGGTCCTGTGGCTGCCCCGTGCAGGAGACCCCAGGCAGGGCAGGGGCAGAGCCCTCCCCCAGCACCCAGGCACCCCTGGCAGGGTGAGCATGAGAAGGGTGCTGGGCTGCACCTGCCAGCACAGGGGTCCCCCCATCTCTGGGGTTTGGGGCTGTTTAGGAGCTGCTGGTGGCTGTGTGGTGGGGCAGTGTTAAGCAGCCCCTTCCGGAGCATCCAGTGCTGTCTCTGCTGAGACACACAGCCCCCCCAGCAGCATGCATGGCCCTGCTCACCCCTAGGAGGACTGGGTGATCACCCCGCTCTGAGCCCTTCACACCCAATGCCTGGCACAGCCCTGCCCTGTGCCCCTGGCCACAGGCAGTCCTGGGGGAGTGGTGGGGCTGCAGTGATGCTCCTGCTGCCCCCCAGCTCTGCCCTCCACCAGCACCCGCCGCTCAGCCCAGCAGCACTCAACCCAGGAGCGGCCCCGTCACCTGGGCATCACCAGCACCAGCAAGATGCCTCTTGTCCCCCCACCCCCTGCCCAGCACGGGAGCAGGGTGTCCCCGCCGCCCACCTTCTCTCCGGCCGAAAACGGAGACCCAGGGCTGGTGGGGGTTCCCGGCTCAGAGTCATCTTCATCCTCCAGCACTTTATCCAGGTACCCTATGGCCTCCTCTTCCTCCTCCATGGCCGGGCGGGCAGCGGGGGAGCAGAGGGGACCCCCACAAGGCTCCAGGCAAAGGGGCTCACACGGCTGAGCTGTCCCGGTCTGACTCAGCTCTGGACGCCGGCCACCACCGCGGGATGAAAGGAACCATTATGGGATTCCCCGGTGCTCCCGCCTGCCCCGAGCTCCGGCCTTGGTCCGCGGCGTCCCGGCCGCTCCCGGGGCGGCCGCTCAGCGCCCTCGGAGCGGCGGCAGCGGCAGCTCCGGGCTCAGCAGCGGCGCGACCCGAGGGCCAGCCCTGCTGTCCGCCGGCCTCCGCTCGGCCCCGGGGGGCGGCCGGCGGTGCAGGGGCCGCTGCCCGGCGCTCCGAGCCCCAGCCGGCCCCAGCTCCGCCCTGCTCGCTACAGGAAATGCATCTCTCCCGGCGCTGGAGGTGGGGCTGCTCCGCCGCCGGAGTGCGGTCAGGGCTGGGGCTCGCACAGCAGCCGCCTGCCCCAGCGCTGGCACGGCCCGGCGTGTCCCGCGTGGGGAGGGCTCCCCTGCCCCCTGCCAGGCCCCTCGCCCGGCAATGCGAGAGCATCATCCCGCCTGCTGCGGCCCCCCCGGATCCCTTCCTTGGATCCCGGCAGAGAGACGGACCGTGGGGATTGCCACCGGCGAGCAGTGACCTTGGAGGGCAGCAGCATCACCATGTCCCACCCCCAGAAAGTACCCAGACCTCTCCCAGGCCAGAGGGGGTGTGGGGCAGGGTCATGCAGCTGAGCCACCTGCCTTCCCACATATCTGCCCCACATCCCACAGGGATCAGCGCTGGCACCTCCCTGCTGCTCCAGCCTGATCACAGCCCCGGGCAGGCTGGGACGTGGGGACACAAGCCGTGGTGTGACACGTCTGAGGGACACTGTGGGCCTTGGCAAATGGGGCAAGATCAGGCTGGAGAAGGGGACATCAACACAAGAGCTATTTCAGCAGTTTTCCCCCTGCTCCTCAGAAGCAAAAAGGGGAACCTGTGGCCACATGGGCTCTGCTCACAGGAGCCATCTCTCCTGCCTGCACCCATCTGAGCCTGGAACAAACTCCTGCTGTGAGAAGTGGGCAGGGATACAGACACAGGGACTTTCCAGAGCCTATGTCCAACCCCGTATCCATGACACAGCTCAGGCTTTGCCCAGACTTTGCTAAGAGGGAACTGTGCCAGGACAACATGACCCTGCCTGCCACAGCTGCGTCCTCAGAGCGGGGAATGGTCCCTGTCCAGGGAAATGCTACCCAGAGTGCCAAACCCAGCAGCACCCAAGCAGGGGCTGGGGCAACACACAACACCATGAGGCTTGTGTTTCCCAGGTGGGAGAGGGAGGGTCAGGATGTGTCTGCACCCAGCAGTCACAGGCCCCAAATGTGGCCACAGCTGTCCCAGGAGCTTGCAAGATGACATGCCCCACCAGAAAGCCCCTCCAACCCTCTCAAAGGCAGTGACACCAGTCCTGCCTCAGCAGAGAAGAGCAGCAGGGTGAACCTGGCACCCTGTGCCACCAGCCACAGCAGGACCCCCATGAAACCCTGTGCCCCTTGCAGGGCTGGACACACAGGGACAGAATTTGGAGGGTGCTCTTGCTAAGCCCTGGCACAAGCAGCTCTAGAGATGGAGGCAGAGCTGGCATTGAGCTCCAACGCTTGCCAATCCTGTTAGTGGCAACCAAGTCATCATCCCTGCCTGTGCCCAGACCCTGTGTGCCCCACCATCCCCAAGGTCACCCCTGTGCCAGCATCTCCCCTCCAACCCTGCTCCCCAGGGCCACTCTGCTATCCCTGATGGCCCCCGGGATGGAGCCCAGCGCTCACAGACCCAGCACTGGAGTGTCAGGGCTGGGGCTCAAAGGGCTCTGCTGGAGAACAAGGAGCCCAAGTTTGGAGCCAGCCCCGGGAGAGGGTCCCTCCCACAGTGGCAAAGGGCAGGACCCCCCCTCTCCCTCCCCTGGGGCCGCCCAGAACACTGGGTGCCTGGAGGAAGGTGCTGCTCAGGGAGACCCAGGGGAGGAAGCCACACCTCTCTCTCTTTTGCCTCAGCATCCGGGTCAGCAGCTTAACTCTTTCCACGACAAAAAAAAAACCACACAGCTTTTCCCAGCCCGGGCAGCAGCAGCCCCAAAGGATCCCCCAGCCTGGGGCCAGGCAGTCATTCCCTGCACCAGCCCTGAGAGGCCAAGGCCAAGGCCTGCCTGCACTTTAGCTCCCGGGCTTTATAGAAGCTTTTATTCTGGAAAAAGCCCAAAATCCCTTTTTTCCCTTTACAGCTCTCCAGCCATCCCTCCTGGAAAACACCCTGGGAAACCCAAGTGCTTCGTGGGGATGCGCTCGGAAGAGCAGGGGTTAAATCCAAGTTCTCCAGAGGTGGGGGCGCTTTGTGTTCCCCCCTCCCGGGCTGGTGACTGGGTCCCCGAGTGCCGCTAGATGGAGCCGGCAGCCCGGCGGAGCGGCTGCACCCTGTCCCCCAGGGCTCCCGGAGCTGGGGACACCGGGAACCCCCCGCTTTCAGCACGCCTGGCTGGGCTCCAGCCCCGGGACCCCTCTCTCCATCCAGCCCGTGCCCTCCCAGCTCTGCCACACCGGCGTGGCACGGCAACCCAGAACTGCTGCTCCCCAAACGGCCACGGCCAGCAGGTTTTAGGATGCCAGGGATAACCCCCCAGGTCACAACAGCACCAGAGCACCACTGACACACCGAGCCGGACACCCAGAGCCCCCAACACACCCGCCCCCGGTGCAGAGCTCCGCGCCCCGGGCACCTACCCCTGTGCCGAGGCCGTCGGTGGGTGTGGGCGAGACCCCGTCCCCGCTCTCCTGGCCGCGGGCGCTGAGCTGGGGGGACATGGTGGGCGACTCATCGATGTAGGGCATGGTTTCTGAGCCCTCTGGCAGCGCCTTGGGCTCCTCGTTGCCCTCGGCGTCGTACTCGTCCGCACCATAGTTGAAGTCTGGCAGGGCAAGAGAGGGTGGCCGTGAGCATCCAGGCACTGGCACGGCCGAGGGTCACCACAACCAGCCCGGCCTGTGGTCACCTGCAGGCAGCTGACCCCGTGTCCCATACCCAGGGCCACGTACAGACACACACCCACAGCCCAGCCCAGCCCTGCTGTGTGCTCAGCCGAGCAGGCAGGGCATCACACATCACACGGAGCATCCTCGCCCCGCAGGCATCCTCTGCTCGACACACTTCCCTATATTTGAATAATTAACGGAACCGAGAGGCCCAGGGCCTCGTCTGTGCAGGGACAGCTGCTCTGCCAGACGCTCCAGCCCCATGCAAGCAGCTCTGCCCTCCCTGCCTGCTCGCTGGCCACCACCCCGGTGCCATCCCCGGGCAGGGATGGAGCTGGGCTGGCAGCCACAGCCGCCGTCCTCCCCGCTTCCCCGTGCCCACACTCCTCAGAGCGTGGGAATGGGTGCCAGGACGCCTGGATCTGCAGCATGGAGGACAGAGCCACCCCCCAGGAAGAAGTGGGATGGTGGCAGCTCCATAGTGGGTGGGCAGCTCGGCCCATGATGGGGGACCAAAGGGGGCTGCTTTCCCCAGCGCAGGATGAGGCCCCCAACACGCCAGGACAGCACCCATTTTTGGATGCCCTGTGCTGACCCACAACCCCACCACCACCCACAGACCAGGGGAAGCCAATTTGGGGAGCCAGAGCCCCAAGGGGTAGTGGAGGGGCTCCGGGGTCTGTGGTGGGTCCCTGGGGCGCAGCAGGGACTGGGGTACATCCTAACCTGTTACCATGGGAACGGCAGCGGCTCGGTGGCAGCGGGAAGAGGTGGCTGCAGCAGCCCCGAGATGCTGACAAAGGGGAGGGGGAAGGGAGCCCGGTTGCGGCAGGGGTGGCTGTGGGGTGCAGCCAGCACCCCCACCCTGAGCTGCAGCCAAGACCTCCTCAGTGTCCTCCAAAGAGGCAGAGGATGTGGCTTCAGCCAACACGACCCCAATCCCACAATCCCCTCCCATCCAGCAACCCCACGGATCTCTGGACCACACATCCCCACAGGCTTCCTGGGCACAGACAGCAGGGAGACCCCAGCTAAGACCCTGGCTGACAACCTGGCCAAAACAGGGTGCATTGGGGCAGGAGCAGCCATCCCAGACCAAACCCCACACCACTGCCACTTCATGCCTCCACGGCCCTGCCATCCTGCCAAAGGACTCCCCTGGCTCCCACCAACACTGCTCAGTGCATTAATATTGCATTCAGCTTCCTAGTGGAAGTGGATAAATCTTTAAATCAAAGTGTTGCAAAGCACTCAGGCCAGGAGCCCTGCCAGTGCCAGTGAGGAGGAATGGGGGTTCCCATCCTGCACCTCAGGGGGATGAAGGAGAGTCCTAACAGAGGCCAGATGCATCCCATCCCTGCCAGAACACCACAACCCCTCTCAGCCCTTGATTCATTAGCAATTAGCTGCTAATAATCATTAGCACAGGGGGCCACTCTCACTGGGCCACCACAGCCCATGTTCAACCCAGGAGCTGACTAGAAGGGCAGAGGAGGGGAAGCCCATGATTCCCGCTGGTCCTCAGCTTCCAGGGAAACAGGATCCCTGGCTCTAACCCGTCCTGCCTCCTCATGGTGGGATGTCCATAGTCTCTTCTGCCTTTGTCAGGTGCCAGCTGTGGTGCTTCCAGCTCTGTCCAGGAGCATGGCAGCATGAAGTTCATTAGCAATGGTGTCCCCCGTGATGGCCACCTCTGCAGTGCACCCACCCCACACAGCTCCCCTGAGCCCCCTAAGCTGAGCACTGTCCCCAGGCTGGGGAGGTCCCAGAGAATCCCAAGCCTCTCACCCAAGTGCCCCTGCCCATCAGGGGGGGCCTAAAGAGGAGCCAAGGGAGCAGAGAGGGGACAAATCTGCTGGTCCCCACCAGGAACAGCAGCTCAGGGGCTGTCAGACTACCCCGCCCTCCCTCCACCATGGCCAAGGTTCTGCAGCTCCAGGCTTAACCACGGGGCAGGCAACAGGGACACCCAGCGTGGCATCGTCACTGTGGGCGTCCTGGCAACCCAGGTGTGGTGGCTCAGCAGCCAAGTAATGAGAACACGGCGTTAATGAGGCAGCTGGGGACCCTGGGAGGTGACACCCACAGCGGTGCAGGGGGGAAGCTGGCATCGATGGCACAGAGGGGGAAGGGACTGGCCTGTGGGGACGCAGCAGTGACCTGGCTCTCCCATTGCTCTCCCATTGCTACCAGTTGGAGCAGATCTACATCCCAGTCCCAGACCAGAGCTGGGGATGAGATCTACAGGCAGTGCCCCAACAGGCACCCAAGGAGAGGGACTCTGCATTGCCTGCAGGATGGAGAACAAAGCCATGGCTCCAGCTGTGCCACCCATGGCTGTGCACTATTTATGGGGCTCTCACCTGGGGAGCTCAGGAAGAGGAACCTTCACAGAAGCCACTTCAGGGAGGGAACCAAGCACCACCAAGCAGCCAGGATGGGCAAAGGGGACATTGCTGGGTGAGGGGGCAAAGAGGGTCTGGCCCCCATGTCTCCCTGCCTGTGGGGTGCTCGTGCCACCCAGGCAGCCCAAACCCAGCACGTCCCTCCCTCCTCCCCCACAGCTGCATTGCCCCTGCAGCCTGTTCCTGTGCCCGTGCCAAAACCCAGCGCTATTTTTGCTCCTGCTTTTTAGCAGCAGTGGAAATCCTCCTGCTCCACCCCAGGGGTGGGGACCGAGGAGAGGGAGGCAGCCTGGCCCAGGGGAGCCACTCTAGGGGGCAAAGACACCCTGTCCTGAAACAGCCTTGTAACCCTGACCCCGCACACAGCCCTGGGATGCTGAGCTGGATCCAACCCCACACTGCACCAAGGGCTGACACCCATGGGATGCTGACACCCATCAGGGCAGGGCCCTGTGGGCTGGCACATGGACACAGCAGGGTGACAGAGCCAGGAACGAATCCCCATGGGGGATTATTTTTCCCAGGAAATCGTTTCTCCTTCACCACATCTTCCCAGGACTGACTCAGGTTAATGCCAACACAATGGTCCCCAAGAGGGAGCTCAGCCAAGGGCAGCAGCTCCTGCCCAGCCCAGAGAGGCAGCACAGTCACAGCAGCTCAAGGTGGCATTTCCTTCACTTTCCAGCTGGACACGTGCTATTCCCTGACACCTTGGCACACCCCAATGCTCACCCATTCTATCCCGTTTCCAGGAGAAGCCCAACATCCACAGGGAGCCTGGGAGATTTTGGGGAAGCGCCATGGTTTCCCCGTGCCTGGGTGAAAATTCACCATGACAACACAGATGCGTGAGCTGGCCTTGGACCTGCCTCCACGGGCCTCCTCCAAGGGGTGGCTCGACACAAACAGCATCTCCTCCACACCACCACTGCTTTGCCCAGTGTGATGAAGGCTGGACCCTGCCCTGCATCCCCCAAAACGTGGGCACACCAAGCAGCCTCTCCCACGCCTTGGCAAGGGCAGCTGGAGGAGGATTTGGGATGGCAGAGCAGCGGCTCTGCAGAGATGCTGTGGCTGGGAAGGAGGGTGCAGGGGCTGGGGCTGGATGTGGCCCCTGGGCTCCAGCCCAAACACCTGCACAGGCTGCACAGCCACGCCAGACCCCGGGACTGCCACTGCCGGGTGCAGCCTCTGGCTGTGGATGTCAAAGGCTTTGGGCTGGAAAACTTGGGGAGGGGGCTCAGCCCTATGCAATGTGCCCCCCGGTGGCCCCTGCTCCCTCTAGGGCGTGACAGATGCCAGATCCACGCATGGGGCATGCTCTGGAGCATCCCACCTTCCCATGCGCCCGTGCCAAACCTCGCTGCCCCGCAAGCACCAGGCTCCGAGCTCAACACTGCACCCCAAAACCCACCCCCAGGGTGCCCACGCAGCTCAACGCCCCCCCAGAATGAACAACGGGGACCATGAGACCAAGCTCCCTGATCCCCAAGCCGTGTCCCTGGAACCCTCAGCCGCCGCTGTGCCAGCTGCCGTGGGATCAGGACCGCCACTGCTCCGAGGCTCGTTCCTCCCTGCTGCCCGTCCGTGGGACCGGGGGGATTCACACCTCCCCGGCTGCTGCAGGACGCCCCCGGCCCCGCCGGCCGCCAGCCCCCGGGTACCGGCACCGCGTTGCCACAGCACCCTCGGCACAACGCCTCGGAGCTCGCTGCGAAAATCACGGCTGCGGGATGTGCCTTCCCACCACCACGGAGGGATGGGAATGGGACCTGGGGGATAAAAAAAAAGCACCCGCATCCCCAAGGACCCCCGTGGGCAGTGCCAGCTGTCAGGCTGCTCCAGCCCCAGCGAGCCCCACCGCGCCAGGGCCACCATCACCGTCACTCATCCTGCTCACGCAGCCCCCGGCGCGGGCAGCAGGTCCCCAGAGCCGGAGGGATGCGGGACAGACTCCGGCCAGCGCCGTCCCGCCACCGGGGCACGCGGGATGCTCACGGAGGGGAGCACAACCCCCTGCCAGCATCGCCAGCCCCCTGCCCGGTGCCGGCTCAGCCCGGGACCCCCAGCACAGCATCCCCGGCACAGCATCTCCCTCCCCAGCGCGACGCAGCGTTACACAACAGGTAGGGGGGACCCAGCCCGCCGCCCCCCCTCGCCCGCCCCGCAGCCCAGGCCACGTACTGCTGTAGAGGGTGTCGATCCAGGAGAGGCGAGGCAGGCCGCGGTGGCTCAGCGGCTCCATGCTCGGAGGGCTGTGCCGGCGCTCAGCCCCGCCAGCCCGCTCTCATCGCACAACAAAGGCGGCGGGCGAGGGCGGGAGGCGGGGGCCGCGGGCCCAGGCGGGGGCTGGATGGCAGAGCCGGCCACAGCCGCCTGCCCGGGCACACGGCCGCTCTTCTGCCAAGGGTGCCCAGGGAAGGAGGTGCCGCCTGGCAATGGCAGCGCGTCCCGCCTCCCGCCCCTGCCTTGCCGGGGGGAGCCGAGCTCCGCGTCCCCCCCGCACGCAGCCACGCCGACCCTCCGCAGGGGTCTGGGGACCGCGCAGGAGGAGGAGGAGGAGGAGGGGATGTTGGTGGCACAGCGGCCTATGCGGCTGCTCCCCGGGCCACCCCAAGGAGAATGGGGGGAAGGGGGAGCTGGTTCCATCACCTCTTCTACCATGGTCTCATCTCCTTCCTATAACTCAGGGATACAGTGCCCACTTTCCAGAAAAGCCTCCCCAGCCCCTCAAGCCAGTACGGCTGAAGGACACGGGCTCCTCCTGGTCCTGCTCCCCCTGGTTCTGGGAACCAGGGCCTCCAGGAGCCGGGAGCAGCCCTGCCCCATTCAGCCGGGGTTAGCAGAGCGGGACGTGGGCAGGCAGGGGTTAAACCGCCCTCCCCAGCCGCGTGTAGCCAAAGGAAATACAAAGTGCCAGAGTCATCAACCCCAATATGTCAGGGCGCCAGCCAAGCGTTCAAGTGCAGAGACTGCCCTGGTTCAGCCTGTGCCGGCACCGCTGCCCCGTCCCGGAGGATTGGGCAGCATCCCCTGCCAGTGCCCTCGGCCGCATCCTGCCCGTAGCCTCAGTGTGAAGAGAAGGGCCTGGACCAGGCACTGGGGCCAGATGGGAACTGGGCAGGAGGGATAATGCTCTGTCGGGCACATGGGGAAGGCAGAGCCATCGAAGCATGAAGTGCCAGGACGCGGGTGGCATCGGCAACCAGCTAGGAGACCTGAGAGGACCCTGTCAAGGCACTGCCACCACCTGATCCCCACTCCCAGGGATGTCCACAGATGCGGCATTTTGGAGGAATGCAGCAATGCCAGTGCTGTGATTCAGCATGGCTGGAGCACATGGAACCATTGGCACCCGGCACGCAGAATGAGGAGCTACTGCTGTCCCTGGCACAGCCCTGCCTGCCTGCAGGGGCTGCATCCAGCCCCAGTGTGGCAAGGACCCACATCCACAGCCCGCAGCACCCACGGGCTATGAGTCACCGGGTGCTGAGTCAGTGCCCAGCGTGCAGCCCTACAGCTGCCATTCCCACCCCTCGCCTGACCCACTCCCAGGTATTCTGGGGAGTCCACACTCCCCTTGCCCCCAAGCCGCTACCACAGTTAAGTGTCCAAGGGTGGCCAGAACGTGACAGTCTTTGCTGCTGTCCATCTCCCACCAGCTCCCCCATTCACTTCTGCCTTGGCTCCAGCTCAGCTCCACTCCATCCTGTAAGGCTCCAGCTGAGAGTCCTCTCCATGCTCCACAGCAAACCCTACGCCACTGCAGCCCCCCCAGCCCCTCACAGCAAGAGGCCCTGCCAGGAAGGCGGCAGTGGTTCAGCTGAGCACACCAACCCTGCTCACGGCAGGAAACTACACTCTGCTCGTGCCCTGGGGAGCCCCCGCAGCAGCACCAGCACAGGGGCAGCTGCTCCCCCTCTGCAGGGCCACGGGGGCAGCAGGAAGCTGGTTTTCCATGCTTGGCTCCCTGCATACATGCAGAGGTTTTTCCACATGCTTTTCCTGGCCAGACACACCTCCTGGCCACTCCTGCCCATGGCACCATCAGCCTCTCTATGCCACCATTGCCCCCTTTGCACATCTTCCTCTTTATCCAGCACGGGGCATGAGCTGAGCACTTGAAAGAGCTGCCACACCCCATGGAGTCCTCTGCCAGCTGGCCACTCTTGGCCTGATACCACACAGCAGGTCCTGGCAGTGCCATGGCCAGGAGAACCAGGCCAGCAAATGCCTCACAGACCCAGGGCCACCCTGTGCTGCACCAATGGCAACACACACCAACCCAGGCAGGTGCCCTTGCACAGCCCACACAAGACACCCCACCAAACCACTGGGGCTTTATTTTTACTTTGGTTCTTGTGCTCTTTTCACCTTTGCAAAAACAACAAAACCTCAAAACCTGCAAAGCAGCTGAACCAGGAGAGCTGGCGGGAGCACCCACCCACACCCTGGCGCCCATCACCCTGGCACCCATCTCCCCTCAGTGATACAGACCAGTCCTGGGCGAGGAGATGCTGCCAACCATGTTCTCAGCCCCCGTCAACCACCCCCAGCTCCAGCTGGGAGCATCCCTGCGGCAGAGCCTCAGCCTCAGCTCCACAGTTCCTCCCCACCACCAGCCAGCCCTGCACAGCCTGCCTGGTGTCTGGCTGTCTGCCTGGCATCTGCCCAGCCCCTGCCCGCCATCCCACACATCGCTATTTCTGGGCTCTTGTGCAAGAGCCCTCCAGTCACAGCCACGGGAGCTGCAGGAGCCTCGGCGCTCGGCCAGGGCCGGGCAGGGGCTGGTGGTGGGAACCCAGGGCTGACAGCAACCAGAGAGCAGCTCCAGAGCCACCTGCACCTCCAACACTGGCACAGACGGCCTTTTCCTGGAGGAAGAGTGGATTGGGAGAGGGTGGTTGGGGAGCACCATGCAAGTGCTGAGAGCAGCCAGAGTGCTTTAATTAGGAGAGGTGAAACCTATGTGTCCTGGAGCCACGGCAGGGACACAGCCAGGGCTGCAGAGCCCGGGGCTGCAATGGGAGATGCCAGCCAAGAGCGTGGCTTTCCCAGCTCCTCCAGAGCCTGCTCTGCCGGGCTCTCCAGGAGGTCCAGGCTCTCCCTCGCTGGTGCAGAGCAGCAGCTACCCCTTTGCCAGAGGCTGCAGAGAGAGACCAGAGGAACAAATGAAAATGTTTCCACTCTCCCCGCCAAGGAGCACGGCAAGTTCTTCCTGCTGGGTGTCCTGAACATGCAGCTCCTCAGTCCAGCATTAAACTTCTCCCCCAGTATCACTTCCCTGTGGGATGGAAGCCCCGAGATCTGTGCTGCATCTGCACTCACAGACCTGGGGCATGGCTGAGAGGTGCTTGGAGCACAGGGCAGCTCAGCCAGCTTTGCTTCCCACCACAGGAGCTTTGAAGGAGGAGGTGTTCATTTGCAGCCTCGGAACAAAAGCTGCCCATGGAACAAAACCCGTCCAGAAAGCCCCATCCCAGCACAAAGGTCTCCCTATCTGCCAGATCTTCAAACAATCCCTGAACTTTGCAGCTGGGACTTATCTCAAGGCAGATCTGCAGGAGTCCTCTGGGATTCTGCCTAGGCTGGCCAGGCTCCGCTCAGGCTACAGCCAAGGGAGTCAAGAAATGCTGCTGCTACTGATCTACATGTGCCAATTATCCTGCTTAGCAAACACTGATAAAGTAACTTGGAGTGGGAAATCTTCCATTTGAAGATGTCTCTTGGGGATGGAGTGAGTCCTGTGGGCTCTCTCCTGCTGGCTCCCGGTGCCTGCTCCAGGTGACCTCAGCAGTGCCACGAACCAAGGGCATAGGTGCCATTTTGCCGGCAGGGATGCACCCTTAGTGAGCTGCCCTGGCTAACTCGGGCTCCCCTCTCTAACACAAGGAAACAGAGCACAGAGGAAAGTCTCTCCCTCTGATCCCAGCTGCAGGGTTGGCCCCAGCAGACAGCATCCAGCAGAACACAGAGCAGAGCCATCCGCTGGGATCCCAACTGGCGGCATCGCTGGGCAGGAGGGGAGGAGGAACCGGCGGAACAAAGAGCCCCGCCGCACAGAAGTGTCTTTCCAGGGAAAAAAAAAAACAACAAACCCAAACCAGATTTCAATAGACTTACAATGCAAATGTATTCAGGCCCCGCAGGGCACTTCTGGCTCTATCCAGCCACCTAATGAGGGCTCCTTGCCTGCCCTGCTGCTGCTCCTGCCCGGGGCAGCCGATCACCGGCTGCACCGAACCGGGGGGCCACCTCCGTGCTGAAGTGGTCACCCCACGGTGGGCACAGCCCGTGGCACTGCTGGCACTGGAAGGCAAACATCCATCCCCTCCTGCCTTTCTGCAGAACACCAGGGCAGACTGTGCAGCCCAAGAAATGCTGCTGAGCTGGGGGAGCTCAGCATTGTCTCTGCCCCAAATTACAGGGGACAAAAACCCAGCCGGTGGGACTGTGCTCAGCTGATGGAACACAAGGATATGCATCCACAAAGGGATGCTGCAGCCAAGCCCACCTCCTCCAGGTGAGATGTTGGCATCTCTGTGCCAAGGAGAGCACTAACTGCAGCTGTGCCAGGGGAGTATCCCTGCCCAGTGAGAGGGACAAGGACTCCCAACCCACCGAGTGTCCATCCTGCCTGGTGGTCGCAGGGTGCTGGCACCTGGAAGGGCTGTTTCCCCACCCAGCAGATGCAGCTGCTGCCAGCTCTGCCCTGGAGCACAGATCCTGGCGGTGCCCATCTCAGGGCAAACTCCAACAGCCAGCACTCACTGCTCTCACCTAAAGCTAAGCTTTAAACAGCAGCTCTTCTACTCCAAGGCTTTTTAACCTCCTAAACCTCGCATTTATTTATGGTTTTCTTTAACAGTGCCAACCTGCCCCAGTGTTAACCCCGCCATCCCCCTCTCAGGCAGCACCACTCTTCGGGGAGGCAGCCCCACGTCACGCAGGGGTTGCTGTCACAATGCCACCAGGGGGGCTTGTGCAGAGAAGCCACCTCCCAAAACGCCACCGGGCCCCAGAGCAGATGGAGACGGTTCAAAGGTCCCCAGCAGGCACACACACACACACACTGCGGTTTTGTCCTCGCCTGAGCAGCTCAAATTAAACACTGAGACTCTGCCTGGCCTTCCCTGGCCAGAGGAGGAAGGTCCAGAATCTTCAGAGCCAAATAAGCACTTTCCAACAGAGGGGAAATACAATGAAGTAAAAATTTTTAAAAAGTAGATATGAGGATACAGAAGTGGCAGATGGGCTCTCAGGGAGGGACAACTCCCCCCGCTGCAGCTCCCCACTTGGGCACTGACCCCCAGATCTCCCCCTAACGGAGGTGCTAAAGGATGGATGCATAGACCGTGCAACACTTCACCTTTCTGTGCGAGCTCCTCCGCCTCCTGTACGCTGTGACCTACCCCAAGTAGAAAGAGATGCCTCAGGACACTTTGGACTTTGGTCCAACTATTTTCTGTTCTTTTCCTTTGTTGAGGTTGTAGGGAATATTCCAAGAAAGCGATGAGGAACCATCGGGGTCCAAGGGTGGCTCAGGACAGCAGGACAGAGCCCTGCCTGAAGCATTGCCCCATCACCTCCCTGACTGCAGGGAGTTTCTCCAGGACAGAGATGCCACCTTTGCAGTATCATGTATTTGCCACAAGCTGAAAGCAGGCATGGAGCAGCAACAAGCCCTGCCTTTACCCAAACCGTGCCAGAAGCCCCCAGCACAACACCCATAGGAATCCAGCCCCATGCTGGGCATGCAGGGGTGAGGCAGCCAGTGCCCCAGGGACTCCAGATGCCCCAGGGCCCCTTCCCCATCTCAGCCCTTTGGTGCACCCCGACACCGCTGCCTCTCTGTGCTCACCGCCCTCCAAGGCAAGACCCCGCTGCTGCCACAGCTCCCTTCCCATTTCCCAAGGTACCCGTGAAGGCAGTGCAGCAGGGCGAGAAGAAGAGCCCACGTGACTCCAGAATATTTCCTTGGGAGAAACTGTAATTCCAGCTAAACAGAGGGCTGGGGATTCATTTACAGCACAGCTTGCAGCCGCAGCATCCTGCTGTAACCAGATCCACCAGCCAACGCCATCACAGGCTATTCCAGCCATGCCAGCTCTCCCCACCCCACAGCTCACATTTCTGGGGTGCAGGGAGCTGTACAAGGCAGGGGCTCCCAAACCACACAGCCTTCACAAGGAGATTCAGGAGCTCCCGCAGCACATCCCAGCTCCATGGCAAAGCCAGCCTCTTCCTTTGCTTCCCAAGGACAAAGCGAGGAAACCCAGCACTGAGTTCGTTCCACCTCCTCAGGCGCTACCTGGCTGCCGGGCACAAAGCATCTCCGACGGGCACCGCCGTGTCCCTCCCGTCGTTGCCAGCGCGGCCGCCTCCCTCCTGCTCAGCTCACCCTCTCCTCGCCGCTACCAACCCGCAGCGCCGGACCCTCCATCCCTCCTGTGGCAAAAGGGAGGCGATGGAAGCAGCACCCAGCCCGCCCCGGCACACCCCGAGCACCTCCCGGCGCGGCACCGCGCATACTCAGCTGCGAGGCCAGCTGCGTGTTTGGCCGCAGGGACAGGTGACGGCCAGGACGAGGGGAATTTTAGTCCTTTCCACGCTTCGTTCTTAGCCATCTGCTCGCTGACGCTCGGATTTTGTTGGTCCCGGGCGAGCTGGCACAGGCGTTATCTCAGATGCCAGGATCGCGTATCTGGCTGTCACACGCGCTGCTCTCATGCAACAGCAGACAGGGGCATCTCGCAGATTTCCTCGCTTTAAATCAGATTAATCACAAGCTACTTAAAGGAAACCACTGGTAATTCCCATAAAGGCGATATTCAACGCTCCTTCACTTGCTGTCCAGATAGTGCTTCCATAGGTTATGGTGATACAGCTGGGGACTGATGCGCTCAACCACAGCCACAGCACCATTACGCTCCAAAATTCACATTAAAATACCGAGGGAGCCAGGCAGAGCAGCACTAACTGAGTTACACATCACCAGCGTGCTGGCAGGAGAAGCAAACAGCACCACGATCAGGAATTTTCAATTATATCTGAAAAATAGAGAGAAGTGAGAAGAAAACAACAGGAGCACGAAGTTAACCAACTGCTCATGAAAAGGGGATCTGGGCAGTGACCTCACACGCCTTACTGGACTCTCAAATTTTGCTTTTAAATGTCAGCGCCATCAGCGCACACAGGCGCCCTTATAACACCCAACAAAGAAAAGTGCTGACGCTTGGGAAAGGCTCGGGACAGGCTCAGGGCAAGGCTGGGGAGGGCTCATCAGCATCGCTGCCATCAGCTGACCTCCGTGCAGAGCCCGGCCGTGTCATGGGACAAGGAGCCGGGAGCTCGGCAGAGGGGATGCTTCCTCCTCCTCTGAGCGCTGGAGCTGGCAATCCTGATGAAGACCCATTTAGGGAAAGAGGAAGAGGCCACATTTACCCACAGCAGATGCAGCCTTGGACTTCAAGGTCTTGTCTGAAAGACTCACCAGGACCAGCCGCAAAGGTCTTTGCAGGGTCATACTAGGCTGGCGGATCCCTCTGACTTACAAAGCTGGGACCCTTGGAGGCTTATGCTGTGCTCCAGGGAAGTCCCTTTAAGAACACTCCCTGGCCTGAGAGCAGCCTTGCACAGTCCTGGCTTTGGAAACATTCAGGAGCATTACCCAGATATAAATGCAACGCAGATCCAAGCACAAATCAGAACTGTGTCAGAAGGATTTGTGCTTGGTCGCTCCGACGCACTTGAGCCACTTCAGCCACTGAGCAGCTCTCCAAGAAGTACAGCCAGTGCCTGCTGACGGGAGCTGGAGAAGGGCCTGGAGCCGCCCTTGGAAGGCAACACATGGAATGCCCTTGGTCCTCACCACAGGGCTGGGACCAGGTTCCCACAGCCCGTCCCTGCCGACCGGGGAGCGGCACAAACACTCACACGTGTGAGCCTGGCACAGTACGGCAACAACACCAGGAGCAGCCATGCACTTTGGACATTTCACCTCCACACAGCTCGGGAAGGTGAAGTGGAAACTGAGCTGTTCTCCAGCACTGCAGACTAATGCGATAAATATAAATTAACTAAATATCAAGCACAATTTGACATCAGAGCACTTGCTACCCAGGCAATCTTCAACCAGCACGATACAGCCTTGGGGCAAAACCACCACCCCAAACAATCAAGCAAGAACAAAATTAACTCAAGTCAGCTGCAGAATTAGCAGCATTAAAAGTGGCATTCCCTAGCTGCTGGGACTGTGTTTGCACCGGGTTTAAAGCTGATGCAATAACAACTTCCAGGCCGCTGGAAGTAGGACAGCGTGACGGGTGACAGCGCTAGCTGGCTGTGCCTTCAGTGCCACAAAACAGCCAGGCAAAATCACAGTGTCCTCAATCCTCCCAGAACATGTCACCACCCCGGGAAGTTTCTGCTTTAGCACCTCCAGGACTTCCCCACATGAGGTCACAGCGTGTCACCTGTGCAGAGGTGTCCCGAGAGCCAGGTCACACCGGGAGGAAGTGAGTCCTCCACAGTATCCCAGCCCCAGAGGTGGCTCCTGGGCCACTGCCACATCACCGAGACCCAACTGCAGGGGACCAGCAGCCATCCTCCCTCCTGGCACACCTAAGGATGGGGCCTTGGCATGGGATGTCCTTGGAAGTCGGACAGGGAGGAGACAGAGCTTGGGGTGACCTTAGCGGTGGGACAGCACAAGGGCTCGGGGTGGCATTAGCTGTTTGATGGGCATGGCACAAGGAGTTGGGGCACACTCTGCTATGTGATGGCATGGGGCGCTCCTGGGTGCACGATGGGGACACCCTGGGGAGACCATCACATCCTCTGCTATGCCACAGGACCGGGTGCATCCACTGTGTAGCAGGGATGGCACAGGGCCGTGGGACTGCCTTAGCAGTGGCACGGCGTGGGGACACGGGGACGGAGTGGCACGGGATGCCACGGGCACGGCACGGAAGCACAGGACCGGCAGCGCGAGGGCTGGGGATGCCCTCGGCCGCGAAGCGGCTCAGGACGCCCTTGACCGTGCGATGGGGACAGCGCAGGGGGGCTCGGGGTGGGGACGGCTCCCCCTCGGCCGCCCCGCCGGCACCCACCTGCCGAGGAAGCGTCCTCCGCGTCGGAGCTGCCGCCGCTGCCTCGCTCGGGGGAGCTGCCGGCGGGGCGGGGGGCGGCGGGCGGCGGCGGGAGGGGGGCGCGGGCCAGCGCCGCCTCCAGGTAGCCCACCTTGAACCGCTCCTCGGCCAGCGCCCGCTGCAGGCGGCGCAGGTGGCGGCGGCAGCGCTCCAGCTCCCGCTCCATGGCCCGCACCGAGCCCAGCTCCATGCGGGGCGCCGGCTCCCCCGGGAACTCCGCCTGCCAGTGCCGCGCGAAGTCCGCCCGGGCCGCCTCGCCCGCCGCCATCCCCCGCCCCGCACCCGAGTTTTTCTCTCCCCCTCCCTCCCTCCGGCACCGCCGCCGCCTTNNNNCCGCGGGGCCTGACGTCGGTGCCCGCCCCCGGCCCGCCCCGCCTCGGCTCGGCCCCGCCGGGGCGGGGGCAGCGCTGCCACCGCCCCCCGGCCCCGCGCCGGCTGCGGCCCGCGGAGGGAGCACAGGGATGGGATGGGATGACACACACCCCACTGCTCCGACCTTCAGTCCCTCCACCCCCGAGTCTCCCCGAGAAGCTGCGGGCCGGGGGATGCGGGCGAGGGAGCGCCCGGTGCCGGCAGCGTCAGAGCAGTAACAGCGTGATAGCTGGTGCCAGAATCCATCCCACGCGCTGCGAGGGATCCCCGAGCCAGGAACAACGGAGCCTTGAAGGCACGGGATGGCTACTGTGCCATGGGGTGACTACTGTGCCACCACCGAGCTGCCCTTCCCCAGCTGTGTGCCCTGGTGTTCATTGTGGAGCTCTGCCCAGCCTCCTGGCCACCCTCATCCTCTGGCCAGTGAAACTCTGCCTGCCCTCTTGGTCTCAGGACGGATGGGCCATTCCCAGCAGATGGAGGGGCAGGCACAAGCTCCTGTGGTGGGCAACAGAGTTCTACAACTCCCTGAAAGGAGGGTGTAGCCAGGTGGGGTTGGCCTCTGCTCACAAGTAACAAGTGATAGGACAAAAGGAAATGGCCTAAACCTGTGTTAGTGGAAGTTTAAATTGGATACACTGAACGATTCTGTGGCTCTGTGAAGGCCCACATAAAGCCTTTGTGCCCACCCTGCCACACACGCTGTGTTTAAGCTGCCAGGGCAGCACGTGCCCAGGGCTCGCTCACACCTAAACAGACAGGGCTTTCCAACCTGTGCCCCGGGCAGGGCTGTTCCCCTCTGCCCTGCAAGGTGCTGGACGACAGGACCTCCCCAAGGCGGGGGCAGGAGCCTCCAGGCAGTGTGGCCTTGGGGCACTGCCTTTCCCTGCCTCCTCCTGCGCCCTGCAGGGTGTCGGGCTGTGGATGGATGACTGTGGATGGATGACTCACCAGCCCGTGTCCCTTGTGCCACCTGGCCCTGCCCCAGCAGGAACAAAGCGTCCTATTTATTTACCCACGGGGCCCAGACTGTGTCACAACAGCCGCCTCCTCCTTCCCCTCCGTCACCAGGGGTGGGCACCTCCCTGCACGGCGATCCCTGGCTCTCATGCTGCCCTGCCACAGGATCCCTGCATGGGTGAGGGTGAGGAGCAGCCAGCCCAGGGCTCTTTGCAGGAGTTAAGGTAGAAGTGTCAGGGGTGAAGACACACAGAACACACCTTTGGCTGTGGGACCCATGAGAGCTGTGACAATACGAGGAGGTGCCCAGCACTCAGCAGTGCCCCGGTCCAGTGTGACACAGGTGGGGTGTCCCTGGGGGCCAAACCACTTCTTAGAGGCTGGGGAGGAGGACGGGGGTGCCATGAGTGGCCTGATTTATGCGTGGCGACAGATAATTACAGCTCTTTCATCATCTGTCAGGCAGGCGGGCCCAGCAGAGCCCTACAACACGTTTCTGGCTCCCCATCTCAGCCCATAAATCTCACCAGCACAGGGTGATAAATCAGCAGGGACCGGGGGAGCAGGGCCTGGGTGGGCATTCCTGCTGACCTCCCGCCCTGTAATGGGCACCTAGGTAGGAAGCGACCAGGACAAGGTGGGGATGGCCCAGCGGGATGCACTAATTACAGGTGGCAGGTGGCATCCGATGCCCCGTGATTTATAGTCTGGTCTTGCCCGCTTCCAAGAGCTGGGCCTGGATCCCTGCAGCCAGGGCTGCCCAGAGCTGAGAGGCTGGGAGCCCCTGGCAGCTCCTGGGGGCTGCGGGCAGGATTTGGGGCTGCTGGGGCTGCCCCTCCCTCTGCCCAGCTGGGACTGGCTCTGTGCCCAGCTCAGCCTCCTCCATGTCTGTTCTGTACTGCACCTCCTGACCTCCCACACCAGCAAAAACATTCCCATGGCAAGGATCTGTGCTGCTTAGCTGGGTTTTAGACAGGCACGTCTCTAAGTGGGTCTGACATCCGTGTCCTGCTGGCATTCAAGCATCCTGAAGATCCCCTTGCTCCTGAGCTGAGCTCACCGGGTAAGTCAGTGGTCGGGGAGCCTCCGCTCCTGGGCAGAGCAAGACTGGGTGGTGAGAAGGATGCTGGGGAGAACAAGAGGGCCATAGTGAGCACAGGTGAGTGCTCAGAAATATTTGCAAGCTTCACCTCCCTTTGAAGTCCTGGTGCCTCAACCTCCCCTCTCCCTGAGGCCCTGGCTCCTGATTTATTGGGTTCCTAGAGGAGAGGCACCTAAATTAGCTCAGGCTTCAAAGAGCCAAGAGAGGAGATGGGCAATAGACAAATAAGCCCCTGCTAATTGTGGCTATTGACCAAACATGAGCCAGGAGGATCGGATAGGAAGGGGTGGATCAAGGGGGGCACATTCTCCAGGGGCTCTGCTTTTGCACCAGTCACCCAACAATTTGTCAGACCCGCCCCTGGGCTGTTTTTCAAAGCACTACCTGTCGCACAGGAAGGCATTTAGTGACTGCTTGCTAATGAGATGATGGGCAAACACACGTGCCTGTCCCTCACTGCTCTGAGGTTGGGGGCCTGGCCCTGCCCATGGCCTCCGGACCTGCTGCACCTGGAAAGTCCCTCATCCCACCAGCCTGTGGATTCAGGAAACAAGGAGCTGCTTTCAGCATCGTTTTCCCCAAGTAAGTGCTGGGCAGGCCCGTCAGCCCAGACAGCTCTGCCCCCAGGCTCCTGCTCTGCTGTGAAGGGGCAGGAAGGCTCTGAAGGCAGGTAGCACTTTAGCTCTTTTATCACCTGCCCCAATTCCCCCTGCCACATTCCTGCTTCCTGCTCCGCAGGGCAGAGGCGTGCCAAGCCCTGCACATTCCTGTACCGACCCTCTACTCCTGGGGGCTGCTCCTTCCCAGGCACCCACCTACCTCCATGCCCACGGATGCTCCCAGCTCCCTGGGGTGCAGCTGTGTGGAGCCTCCAGCCCCAGTCCTGGGGCAGGAGTAACTGTGCCTTCTCCTGCACTCAGCCACGACTTGCTCCTCTCTCAGCGGTGTCATCATTCCGTGCCTGGGTTTCTCTTGGCTGGGAAATGACAGAGATTCTGCAGTGCCCATGAGCTGGGGGCAAAGAAGAACCAGGGTGGGGATGCCCCATGGGCTCTGTGTCACAGCAGCATTTAAATCAGAGACAACCTGGCCCAGGCTGAGCCACCAGCCCACCCAGTGGAGAGAGAGCAGAGCAGCACAGGGGAACTCCTGCAGGGCCCAAATTCTTAGCAGAGACTAAAGCAACCGCTGCAACACGTGCTGGGCCCTGTGAGCATCCCACTGCAAGTGCTGGGCACCCCAGAACTGATGCCCCATGCTCCAGCCTGGCACCGCATGCTCAGGAGCATCCCCAGGGGCAGGAACCAGGCAGGACTCGGCCTGTGACTCTCTGCAAAGCCGCACCTGCGGCAGGTGAGGAGGGTCGGGGGAGCCACGTGACGAACCCTGTGCTGGGGTTTTTAGAGGCGGCTGTGTGTCCCTGGAGGAGTGTCTCCCACGCCTCACGGGAGGCAGGACCACAGCAGCACCTCTCCCGCTCCCCCTCGCCGCTGCCATGTCCGGAGCAGCCGTGGGGAAAGGCACAGAGCCGGAGCCCGACAGCTCGGAGGAGGAGCTGGAAGCGGGGGGCACACCCCAGGCACGCTGTGGGCAGAGTCTGTGGGTCCCCCAGGGCAGGGAAGCAGCTGCTTGCCTGGGGGACACTGAAGGGATGAAGGTGAGGAAGAGGAGCAGGCCGGTGCGCTCCAAGGCCAGGAGGATGGCTGCCAACGTCAGAGAGCGTAAGAGGATTCTGGACTACAACCAAGCCTTCAACGCCCTGCGCCTGGCCCTCAAGCACGACCTCGGTGGCAAAAGGCTTTCTAAAATCGCCACCCTCCGGCGAGCCATCAACAGGATCACGGCTCTGTCGCTGTCCCTGCACGGCGCCGGGTGCCGCTGGCCCTGCGCCCACTCCGAGTGCCGCGGCCGGGCTGGGGTCCCCGCGCAGGAGCCAGGGGTGAAGGGCAGCCGCCCCCAGCTCCCCTGGGAGCCCGGTTCCGCACGCACACGCTGCCCTCCGTCTCCCCTCTGCGCTGAGTTTTCCCCTCAGAGGCAGCTCCACCACTACGAGAGCCCGAAGGAGGATCACTCCGTGCCCAGCCCTGCCTGTTGCTCCAGCGGGACCCCCCGCCCTGCGCTCCGGGGCACCTGCCAGCAGCGATACACGGGCAGCCTGCAGGACCCCCTGGCCGGGGCAGTGCCCTGGCAGCTGGGCTATTGCCAGAGCTGGGGACACCAGCAGTGCCTCCCCATCCACTGACCTGCAGGGCTGGGGTGGCAAGATGGTGCCAGGAAGGTAATGGATCCATGGGACGAGTGGGGGGAGCAGGAGGGGAGTGTTGGGTGAGGGAGAAGCACTGCAGGATGTGGAGCTTGGCTGCAGTGCTGGTGAGAGCTGGGAGCCCCCAACAAGCTGTACTGGACCCCAGCACTGCCCGGGTCTCTGCTCTGTGGGAAAACTGTGGAATGTGGGAAGTCCTCTGGAAGTGCCAGCTCTCTGTTTCTTGTTGCGAGTTCTCACTGTTGCTGATTGCCACTGTTATTTATTCTCTCTTGCTTGCTCTGTGAGAAAATACAAATTACAAACCCAGCACCAGAGCACTGGCTGTTAATATGTGTGGGATGGACAGATGGGCCGTGGGGATCACGCTAAAGCCCCTGGTTGGCTGGTCACTCTGGCTCCCATCGGTGAAGGAGGAGAGCAGGAGCAGGGAAAGGTTAGTGCCCTGGGACTTTTGATGCTAAGCTCATTGCTACAGACGTTTGTGCCTGGCAGATTTGCGAGGCCGGGAGGGGAGACAGATGTCAGCTTTCATAAAACCCACCCATCCGATTGCAGTTTCCTCCTGATCACAGCAAAGTGGCTCTGGTGGAACAGGCCAGTGGGACGTTCCTGGACAGACCCCCATGGCAGGGATGAAGGGAGAATCTTACTGGAAAAGTCCCTTTTGTCCCTTCCCTCTGGCTTAGAGAGCTTGGACCGGCTGGGAGGGCTCCCTTCCGCCCGAGGCTCAGCAAACTGGAATTGCTGCAGAAACCAGGCAGGGATTTACAGCCACACTTACCACAGCTGGCAGATTTTTGGACTGGGCCAATTGCACTGTGTGATTCCTGCAGTGCTGAGCCCCACAGAGCTCCCCCAACCCCACTGCTCCCACCCCAGTTCTCCCAGCGTGGCTGCCAACATGCCAAGAGCAGTCTGAGCTCTTTCCCTGCCTAGGGGTACATGCTGGAACAATCATCTCAACCCTCTGCTGTTGTGTGCCAGGCCCTCCCCAGGGTCTCCTCCTCCTTCCTTAATCCCCAGTGGGACAAGGGAGCTGGGCTGGGAGCAGAGGAAAGCTGTCAGCAGCCAGGAGAGAGAGCTCTTTGCTCAGCAAAGGAACCTCTTTGAAGTGCTGATGGTGTGAGGCATCTTGGCTGCAGATGCCAGGTGTTCCCTTTGCCAGAAGAAGGCCTGCAGCCCTGTCCACGGAAGGAATCCTGCTTCTCCCAACAGCATCCCTGCTCTGGGTGCTCTCCCTGGAGCAGCACATGGCCCTGCTCTGCCCTGTCAGCAGCCATCATCCAGGGAGTGAGAGCCCAGCAACACCAGCATTCGAGGAAGGTTTAAGCAACATCCTAACTCAGACAAGAACCCCTCCCTCCTCACAGATTTGCATCTCCATGTTTTTCCCCCACCAGCTTTGGTGACCAAAGTGAGAGATGGAAA
The DNA here is from genome assembly GCA_035583135.1 of Lophotriccus pileatus. NCBI lineage: Eukaryota > Metazoa > Chordata > Aves > Passeriformes > Tyrannidae > Lophotriccus > Lophotriccus pileatus. The sequence goes on from JAWWES010000048.1 coordinate 3,944,003, forward strand.
GAGCTGCTCACAGAGGCAGGAGTGAGGGGGATGCATAACCCCACAAGACCCCCCAGAGCAGGGTCACCCCACTGCTCTCAGGTTCACATTTACAAAACGCAAGTCCTATTTCTACCTGGAGGCTGCAGGATGGAATAAGGCTCTGGGCAGGGCTGGGCAGCAGGTCCCGGCTGGCACCAGGCTCTTTGGGCACCTCTCAGGGAGGCAGAAGGTGCTGGGTGTGCCCCGTAGATGGCACTCACTGCCACCGTCCGTGCAGCCCTGCACAGAGCCAGGGCAGCCCCAGCCCAGCTCTGCAGCGATAAGGGGCATTGTGAGGGTCTCCTCCGTGCCGCACGCCCCCCACCTGCCTGGGGAAGGACTTTCAGCCAGGAGGGAGGCAGGGGCAGCAGGGCTGTGTGTACCCAGCACGGACCCACCCTCGGCATCCCGCGAGCCGCATCCCGGGGCTGGAGGCGGCCCCGACCCCGCCGGCACAGGCGGAGCCCGGCCAGGGCTGGGCTCTCACGTACCGCTGCAGCGGAGCGGAGCCCGTGGGAGCCCCCGGGAAGAGAGAAGGGTCGGTGGGGAGGGAGAGAGCCCGGGGCTGGGCGGGTTGGCGGCGGCGGGGACACCCCTGCTCTCCCACCTCTCCGCTCCGCCCCGCCGCATCCCCGCCAGCATCCCGGAGGAGCCGCGGCGCCGCCCGCACCGGGACGGGCGGAGGCCGAGCGCGGCCCGGGGGTGAGGAGCGGGGGGCACGGGGACACCCCGGGGGCGGTCCGCGGCCCCGATCCTGCCCCGGGGGCTGAGCCGGGCTGGCCCCTCCTCCGGCTCGGCCTCCCGGGGGGCGGCGGGCCCCGAGCGCAGAGCGGCGGCGGCGGGGCGCTGCCGGAGCCCGCTCCGCCGGGCCATGGCCAGCACCGGCTCCGCGCCCGGGGGCGCGGGCACGGGCTCGGGCTCGGGCTCGGGCTCGGGCACGGTGCTGCCCACCCGCTTGCAGGAGACCGAGAAGCTGCTGTCGGCGACGGAGGGCCGGGAGGAGAAGGGCCTCCGCGGCTCCAAATCCTTCACGGCAGCCTTGCCCGGCGAGACGGAGCGCAACGGGCACGGGCTCGGCTACAAGTCGGTGTCGGTCGGGCACCTGGAGGCGCCGCCGCTCTCGCCGTCCCGGCTGAGCCTGGGCAGAGCCTCTTCCACGGCCACCAGCACAGCGGCCCCGGAGCAGGGCCGCCCGCGGGACTACCTGGTGCTCGCCATCTTCTCCTGCTTCTGCCCCGTCTGGCCCCTCAACATCGTGGGCCTCGTCTTCTCCATCATGGTGAGTGCGGGACCCGCCGGGCTCACAGACCCGCCCGTTCCCCCTCCCGGTTCCCCCGCCGCCCCCGACGGCCGCCCCGGAGCTGTCCGCGGTGCTGCACCGCCGGCACCGGGAGGCGCCCGCACCGCTCCCGCAGCGCTCGGGGGCTCGGCCGGGCTGTGCCGCCGCTCGGCTCCCGCAGGGCGCTCCGGTGCGGGTTCGGGGAACGGAGGCGGGAAGAGGCGGGCGGGGAGCGGCGCCGAGCCCGGGGCAGAGCGCGGGGAGGCGGCGGGATGGATGTGGAAAGGGAGGCGGTGGGATGGAGATGGAGATGGGTGGGAGATCCCACGGCAGGGCTCCGGGAAGCCCGGTAGCTCCGGGAAGCCCGATCCCTGCCGCCAGGCAGCGGTCCAGAACGACTCGCCGGGCTTTCCCGAGAAGGAACTGAGAGGCGAAGCAATGACAAGGGATCTCCCTCCACCCCTCCTAGCCCAGCCCTGCAGCACTGGGGAGACGCTGGCTGGAGGCTGGTTCCTGGCCCTCAGGCACTTCAAAGGGTCAGGTGCACCTGCAGCTCTTTCAGTTGCCCTGGAGAAGCAATTTTCTCCGTTAAACATCCCCCTAAAACCTCAGTAAATCCACCAACAGCCGAGCAGGGGAGAATGAAGCCAGCCAGCCTCCCCACCCATCTCGGGTACAGGTGGCTCAGTCAGCACAGCCCTACAGACACGGCCACCCCCTTACCCATCAGATGCTGCTCTCTTGTGCAGCCCCCTCCCCCCCAGCACCTTTTGTGCCTTTGATTTGCAACAAAGGCAAATCTTTTCTTTGAAAATCATCTCAGCTACTTGCTCACCACATAGAAATACACCGAGGGGCACCTGCAGCCAGCCCTGCCCCAAAAACCAACAACTTGGAGGCAGACACTGGCAGTTGCCACAGAAAGCCCTCTAGAGAGACCAATTTCCATTTTGAGGAGGAATCATCGTTTCTGCCAGTGCCAGCTGTCATCTGCGTAGTACAGTTGTGTGGCAGAGCCTGTTTAGGCAGCACACAGGGAAGGCAGCCAGCCTTGCTTGGCTTTGCACTGCAACGAGAGGGAAAGCAGCTGGGTATTGCATATCCATGGCAATAAACAAGGTCTCTCACGGGGATTTTCCAACCACATTAGCCTTCATGCAAAACAGATTCTCACACTCTCCCTCTCAGGCGTTAGAGCTCCAGATCAGTGGGGATGTGCCTTGGGCCACATGAGCCCCATGGAGTAGAAGAGCAAGCAGTGACAAAGGAGCAGGAGTTAGCTAATCCTGCCAGACAGTGAGGGACTGGGTGTAGTGACCGTGTCACACCCAGAGGGGGGCAGGACCAACAAGGCAACAAGACTATTCGGCTGCCCTCTGCTTCCAAGGCCCTTGGTCACATTGACCAGAGCTCACCCAGAGCTGGGGAAGGGGAAGCCCAACCCCAAAGGCAGAGGTGCACTCAGATGAGCTTGTTCTCCAGGACAAGGTTTATAGTACACACAGTTCACTTAATTTATAACTGCCCTTTCTAGTCCTGGCCCTGCCTACACCGTCACCCCCTCCACACACCCCACCTGACAGCCAGGGACCTCCACACAGCAAGTGATCCTTCCTCTGTGCTGGCCCTGGGGAACCAGGAAACATCTGTCTGGATCCTTCTGCCAGCAGGAACAGCTCTCAGGGCATTGGCTGATGTTTTACCTGCTTACAGCAGGGAGGAATTTGGTTCCAGTGACCCCCAAGGTTCCCACAGGCTTAGGTTTTCTCAAAGAGTAAAACCTGGGAGTGCCTGATCATGCACAGATCTGAGCAGAAACCAGGTTCTTGTGATTCCTGTCACCTGGGGGGAACAGGAGTACCTTTCCACAATGTGCTGACATTCCTTTAGCTCTGCAAATGTGCTCTTCTTTCCTAAGTCAATGCTTTTGCACATGAAAGCTTTTTTTCTGGGTAATAAGCATCCAGAGAGGAAAGCAAATGAATGCTTCTGAGTTTAGTGTCTCATAAATCATTTTTCAAAAGCTGCTCTCAGATCCCAGCAGGGCCTATAGCCAGAGGTGGAAAAAAACCCCTGCTTTAGCCTCCAGCCTGTTCCTGCTAATGCTGGTCCTGTGGAAACGAGTTACCTGGAGGCTCCTCCACTGATCCTTGGATGTGTTTTCTTGGCCAAGCGAGGATCTGGCTGCACTGAGGGGTTCAGGTCATTCCCCAAGCCAGAGGGTGGGACTGGTGGACACAAGGACAGTGCAGCCCCACGGGACCCATCTCGGAGGAGTGAAGGGCAGAGCTGGGTACCACACACACACACACACACACACACACTGCATTGCTGCTGTGAATCCCTCCCCCTTCCCACCAAAGTGCAGCCACATCGGGAAAAGGAGCAGAGAGGTCACAATATACAAAACTCTGAACAAATGAAGGGAAGTGAAAAAACCCAGCCAGAACCACCATATAGTAACATCAAGGACAACTCCGCAAAGCACTCGGTGTCCAAAATAAGTACTGTCATTCCCAAAAGATGTGGGAGAAGTCAGACTGTCCTTACTCATTTTAAAAGCCACAGTCATCCATCCGAGCCTGGAGTTGACTTATACCTCTCTCGGAATGTTTCCTTCAACAAAACACGAGTGTTGAGGATTAATGATTTATTTTGAGTCGTTGGTGGAAGGCAGCAAAGAGCACCCAAAGCCAGTTCATAAATTGGGAAAGATTGCAGGGAAGAGGACGTGATGATTTGTCTTCCCCATCCCTGGGACTAGCACAGAAAAGTAATTGCCTTCATTTGCAACAAGGCCACTTAGGGGAAAAAACCCATTTTGCAGAGTAACTGGAACAGACAGCAGTGGGAAACAGGTGAGATTAATAACTCCTGGAACACCCAGCCTTACCTGGCCCCACTGGTGCTGCAGCACAGCACCCACTTCCAAGGTCCTTCCGATTCTCCAACCCTTGGCTCACACACAGTGACTCACTCCCCCGTCGCCCCCCAGCCTTTCTGAGTCTCGATGAATAAACAAGATGTTAATGTTTTTATCTGGAAAGCAAAACATAGGATTAGTGATACTAGAGAACTATAATCAAACTGTTCCACACCAATGAATAATATATGTACAGTACCAAATGCTTGCTAAACACCCCATGCCAATGCTGATGTGGTTTTTTTTTTTATAATTGTTCAGGATAAACGAGCAATAAACACTTCCAGAGAGCTGTAGTGATAAATATATTGAATTCGTTAGCCTATATATTTTCCCTAGAAGACAGCTAAAACTGCATATTTCACTGCAGTCTAACCCACACCCTGCCAAAATATTACACTTATTACAAAAACCAGAGCCTGAAGAGACAAATCCCCAGTGCTGGAGCTTTTGGTGAGCAGGGATTCTGTCGATCCCTGGGCTACTGCATCCTCCCCATCTCTTGCCACCAACCCATGAGGCTTCATTTTGTCACCTCCTGTTCTGGAATGAAAATAGCTCTTGGCTGCATCCCATGGCTCTGAGAGCCGGTCTGGCAAACCTGCTGTTGAGACCAGGAGGAGCAAGGTCCTGAGCTCTGCTGGTGGGGATGGCACAGGGTGGCACCGAGTGGAGCGGGGTTTGCAGGCTGCAGGGGTGCAGTGGAAGCAGTGGCCTGCTCGTTTGAGGCTCTGCTGTGTTATTTACCTGGAGATACAAACTAAAAGGAGTACATGGAAACCTCCAAAGCTGCGTTTTTCCTGTGGAGCAGCTGCCTGGGCTGGGGACGTTGCGGTGACGGCGCTGCCAAGAGGCAGTGGCATTAGAGCAGGATGAGTGGGAAATGGGGGAGTAACATCAGGTATTTGTTTGTTCACATTCTCAGGGATCTTTCATGGTTAGTGCTGGAGCATGACTAGGCCTTCTAACTATTAATTAATCAATTAATTAATTTAAAAAAACATGTGGCAGGGGACCCTTTCCAGCACACTTATTTCTGAGATCCACATTTTTCAAAAGGCAAGTGGGATTGCTCTGATCCACTTCCACCTTTAACTTTTTTTAACTCATACATTTATTCCCTTAACTCAAGAGTCTCCCCAGTTTTAGCAGGCACACCCCAAAGGGAGGAGCTGGCAGATGGCACAGGGCTGTGGGAGATGCTGGCCCCACAGCCTGCCCCAGATCCCCCTCTTCTCCTTACACCTGGCCCAGCCAAGGCAGCGCAGCTGGAGATGGATGGGGCAGGGGAAGAAGCCTTTAATCCACATTAAACACTTAAAAGCATCTCTAAATAAAGAGTAACTGCTCAAGGCAGTTGAAGTCTCTAAAAAACCCCGTTCCCAGTGAAGTTGAGGGGAGTTTTAATCCTCCACTGGATTAAGGCTGCTGGGCTCCCTTCTCCCCCCATCCTGCCTTGCTTCTCTTTCCCCTCACTCCAAACCTTCCCAACCGGGTAGAAATATTACCACTGGTCCTTAAAACCCCTTCATCAGTTTTCCTCCCTCCAAACCCCCTTTCCCAGCGGGTTCCATGGGAGGCACGATTTTGGGAAGGCTTTTGGTTGCAGCCCACCTGCCTCTTGCCGAGCAGGGAGCTCCTGCTCCGTCGATGGAGGGGCTCCAGCCTCTCCACCGCGCAGGCAGCGGCTGCTGACGCACGGTGAGTAATTCCACCACGATATCCTCGCGTGGGGCCCTTTGCTAAGTGCTGGGAGCTCCCTCAGCCAAGGGCAGGACGCCCAGCACACCCTTTCCAGCAGGATCAGGAGCGCTCCGGGCCCTTCTCTCAGCAGCAGTGCTTCTCCCTCACCAGGAATTCTTACATGGGTTGTTTTTTTTCACTTGGGAACCAAATGATTGCCAGTTAGAAGAGCAAGAAAGAAGATGGGTAATCACTTACTCTGAGAGTTTATGATGCCTCTGTGTGTGATGTCTGCTGCTGAGCCCAGGGCTGTGAGATCAGAGGGCTCAGGCCACAGCATCACCCTTGCTGCCCTGTCAGGTACCAGGCAAGGTTTTGCTCATCCAGTCTTACATCATTCCCCTTTGGGTGTGACCCCCCCAAATCCTGCTCAACCCACCCAGCCCCAGCAGCACTGCTGGGCAGACCCAGGGGAAGCTTCACTAACCCCACCCCCCCAGAGATGCTCCCAGGGCCTGGATCCCAGCCAAGCTCATGGGTGGCCCTCCTCGAGTGAGCAGTGAAAAGCAAAATTTCAAAGGGAACCTCCAAGTTGCCTTTTCCACCCCCCTGGGTGGCCACTTGTGCTTGAAGACAAGGATCACTGTAATTTACCCCACTGAAAGCCTGCCATAAAAATGCTGGTGCCCACCAACATCATGGAATCACGTAATCATTTAGGCTGGAAAAGCTCATCAAGTCCAACCATTAACACTTCCATGTCACCACTAAACCACGTCCCCAGCTGCCACATCTACTCATCTTTTGAACACTTACAAGGGTGGTGACCCTACCACTTCCCTGGGCAGCCTAACCACCCTTTCAGTGAAGTAATTTTTCTTAATATCCAATCTAAACCTCCCCTGTTACAACTTGGGGCCATTTCCTCTTGTCCTATCACTTGTTACTTGGGAGAATAAACTCAATCCCACCTGGCTTCCCTCGTTTCATGGAGAATGAGAAGGTCCCCCCTGAGCCCCCCCAGCTCCCTCAGTTGTTCCTCATCAGACTTGTGCTCCAGATCCTTCCCCAGCTCCATTACCTTTCTCTGGACATGCTCCAGCATCCATCAGCACCAGGCAAATCCTGTTCTAGCTCCAGCTTTTGGGGATCTCTCTTCATCCCTTAATGGCTCCACACAAAATGATTTCCAGCCACCTACTTGTGCCTCCCCCCAATCCCATTCCTTAGCCCTGCCACAGCCAGGGAAACCCTGCTTTTCATTACAGTGCAGGGGAAAGCTCTCACTGAGCTGCCTGAGGAAATCAATAGAGCAGCAGGGGAAATCACAGTGAACCCAGGAGCAGAACAGAGAAGCTCTGTGGACTATTCCCTCCCTCCCTCCAGCACACACAAGAGCAGGAATTCGCTGTAGGAGGACTGCATTTAAAAAGAGAGATGGTGAACACAACCCATCTGTGTTGAGGCAGAAATTCAGGGTGATGCAGAGGCACCAAAGCACATCCCCTCATGAGGGGAAAGCCAGTGGTTACTTGTTTTATCAAAGCCTGTTCCTCTCACACACACCTCCAGCTCCAAAGGCACGGAGGCCTCACACTGCTTTGGAAATGTCACTTTTTGTGTCCAGTTTGTCAGCAATGGTTAAACTCACAATGTACATCGCTGCTCAATGCATATGTTTGCAGAAGGAGAGGGAGGCAGGATGCTTGTCTGTACAAAAGCTGCAGAGGGTTGGTGGCACCCCAGGGAGGTGCAATTCCCCTGCACAGTCCCATAGAGTTGAGCTGCTCCAGGGACTGCAGTCAGAAATGTCAGGGTTTTCCATGAAAGACTCAGAGAGGGGCTGGTGCTGTGCTGTGCCTGCTGTCCCATGCCAGGGTTATTTCTTGGTCACTCCAGCAAAAGACAGGCTTGAGCCAGTCCAGCTCCTACCCAGGGAGGCAGAGCAGCTTCCCAAATTTTCCAGGCACATCAGTTTAGCAGGACCACGGGCTGTCAAAGCCGTGGGCTCACAGAGGGGATTCCTGTGTGCCATCCTGTGAGAGCTTGGGGTGGTAGGTCCAGCCCCCTGCACACAGAGCTCTCAGTGTGGGGAGGTACAGCCAGGGGGTCACTGCCATTCTCAAGAGCCTCTCTCTGTGCCCCCCCAGTCGAGGAACAGTGGGCAGCAAGGGGACACGGACGGAGCCCGGCGACTCGGACGCATGGCCAGGCTGCTCAGCATCGTCTCCATCATCCTGGGGACCATCATCATCGTGCTCTACATTGCACTCAGCGTCAGAGGTAATGCTTCCTTCTCTTTTCCACAGCCCAGCTAGAGCAGGAACCTCACCTGCCCAGCATCCACCACCTTGGGGTAGATGGAGCTCCATTCCCATCCTAACTGAACTGGGAGAGCACTAAACCCCCGCAGTCCAGGCTGGTTTGACCATCACCAGCTGCACACACACATGCAAAACACCTCAGAGAATGGGCTCCTGGTAGTAACCACACACACTGTCCAAATGGCCAGCATGGAAAGCCCTCCCTGTGCTGTCCATAGTGCTGTGGTGACCACACAACATCCCCCTGGTGAAAGGTTTTGTAGTGGGTTTAGAAGAGAGGAGTGGGGTAAAAACAGAAGGGTTTCAGGTCACAAATCAACCTTCCCGGAAACACAATCCCAAAGTGTTTGGGGAACCTCCCAAACACATGCCCACCTGCCAAACCAGCATGACCAGCACAGCTCAGGCAAACAAGGGCCTCAGAAACACCCAAAGCCCAAACCAGGAGCAGAAGGGAAACATCTGTGACCACTGGAAGCTGCCCTAAGACTCTCTTTCTCTTCCAGTTTCCTAGAAGATGTTTCAGCATGCAAATACCTTGAAGAGGAGGAAGACAACTTTCCTTTTGGGGTTTTTACTTTCAGCCTTGCAACAAAAACAAAAAAATTGTCACAGTGTGGGTGGGCAGCCCTAGACAGCCTGCTCTGGAGCGCCGTCGGAGGGAACGCATGCTTCTATTCACTCTTGGAAATGAGTCTGTACAGGTGATGGGATAAAAAACACCGGGAGAAGGAATGGGAAAGGCCATCGGACACCAAGCGGAGAGGAGAAGGGGGAAATCCACTACCTCATTCCCCTCCAGCAAAACTCACGGAGCGGGGAGACAACTAAAGTACAAGAGGAGGAGAGAGTTTCAAGAATGAAGCTCGTTTTAAGAGAAAAATTTAAAGGCCAGAACGGGACATTCTAAGGAATCCTCCTAAGGATTTTGGCACAAGTCACTGGACTTTCTGGGGGTTGTTGGTTTTTAAATCATCAAATTCTCTGTCTCTACAAAACAAAACAAAGCTCAAACTGCCACCAGGAGCTGAGAGCTGTTCCACGGAGGAGGAGGGAGGGCAGAGCTGCAGCAGGACCACGGCTCTGCTCCGCACCGAACGCAGCCGCAAAAGCTGGAGGATGTGGTGGGTGCTTTTGTATTTTTGATGAAAAAAAAAAAAAGAGACAATGACCATTTGCATGCCTTTGGGAATGTTCTCCATGTCTGTTCCTACGAGCTCTTTTATCACTTAGGGCAGATCTCAGAGCTGGCAGAGCAGGATGTTGCTGCATGAGAACCCCAGGCTCCTCCTCACCCTGACCCCATGGTGGGCTTTTTAATGGAAGGAAAGATAAGGTGTTCCCTGTGAACCCACACATTTCCCTCTGTGCACCCAAAGGGAGGTGCTCATGGCACCCAGACAAGAGCCTGGTTAACCTGTAGCAGCAGCACCAAGGCATGGACAGCCCATTCCATCCACTGATGTCACATCATGACGCTCATGCAGAAGCTTCAGCGTGATCCAGCCCCTGCCACTGCCAGTGCTCATCTCCCTGACCCTTTGGGGCTTCAGCTTAGGGCCTTCTAGGGGATTTTCAAGGGCATGGAGGAGTTTTAGATCCCTGCTCCTCTTCCTGCACCCCTCACATGCTCTTCTGCATCTCTGGAAATCTCCGTTGTCCCCGGAGCTGTCCGGGGTCAGTTCCACAAGCTGTATTATTTTGTAATGTTTTATATTTAACATAACAAGAAAATAGACTTTGCTCCTCCCACTCTGCCTACAGGTACCACAGGCCCCACTATGTCTTCCACACCACACAGCTCCCTTGGCCATTTCCCGTGGGATACAATCATGACCCCTCCTGAAACCTCCTTTCAGCCCCATTCCTTCTCCTTCCTGCTCACCCCATCCTTGCTGGGGGTTGTTCCTGGGGTTGGCCCTCTACCCATCCACCCAGACTATGCAAAGTTTCATTGCCTGTTGTTTTAGTCAGGCTTTGTAGATGACTTCTGGCCATGTCCACTGGCTCCCTATTACCTGAGTCTCTTTTATCCAAACTTTGCTGACACGAATACAGGACCAAGAGCTGCACTCCCCGGCCTTTCTGCCAACCTGGGACCCAGAAATATGGACTGACTGAGAAATGTGGTCCTTCAGGGCACTTCTGCTCCCTAACATCCTGAAAAACACCCCAAACCTTCGACCAAATTCAATGCTTCCGAGGGCTTGTCTACATGGAGAATCCACCACACACCCTAAGAAACTTCACAACACGGCAACTGCTTGGCACTGACTTCTCCTCTGGGCTGTGAATGGGCACAGGGGGTGAGCACAGGGTAGGGGTGAACTGTAAATCCACGCTGGAGTTACTCTGTAGTAACTGAAGTGCAAAGCCACAGGCACGGCTGTGAAAATTCTCTTGTCCCCTGTTTGATTGCTCCTCTTTAAAGCGTTTTCTTTTGCCAGACATTATTTGAATCCAGGGGGTGACAAAGCCAAATCCCCCAGACACGTTGTTAACAATGTTTCTCTATGCTAAAAGGGATTCCAGGGACTCACAGCAATAGCACATCACCACAGCACTTCCTCGGGCTCCATTCCCATCCACCCCCTTTGCCAGCACTTTATTACGAGCAACTGGCTTCTGAAAGGGACCAAATCTGCAGTTTTTCTTTTCCAACTTATCTCTTGTGAGTTCAACAAACAGGGGACTACTGAGGGCTGCTGGGTGGGAGCTCCCACCTGCATCCTGTGCCCAGGTGCCCCTTGGCTCCAGACCTGTTCCTCTCAGGCTTTTCAGAAATCCTCCCTTGGACATTCCAACTTTAACCTTATGGCACTGCATCTTCTCCCTGTACCCATTGAGGTGCTGGAATTCAGCTGATGGGAAGAGCTGGGCAAGCTCCTCCTCAGGCAGGAAGGGCCGACAAGTCAGGGAGAAGTGAGTTATGGGGCTTGAGAGCTCCAAGTGTTTATTAAGTAAGGATTTAAATGCTCTTTTATCATTATTTAAAGCCTTTCATCTAAAGTGCTTCCCCTCATCCAAAGGATTAATCCCTGCCACCCCCCACAAGGTGGGGTCGCATTACGCTGCTCTAATTGCACGGATGGCTCAGGATGGCACCCAACAGCTCCAAAAACATCCACCTTTTTCCTTCTTCTCCATAATAGAACCACGTATGAACGTGGATTTCCTTTGAATCTGATTTTTCTAAAGGGATCTAAAGAAATTATGCCCCACTACAGTTCAAAATGGACTGGGATACCTGCAGTTGTAGGAGGGAGGGGGGGGCTCTGTGAGGCAGCTGCAGAGTGGTCCTTGCCAGGAGAAGGCCCAAGCCAGGGAAGCACAGAGCAGTGGAGGTACCAGGATTCCCCTAAATGCAGGGGAAGGCAGAAACATTCACCAAAACCCCATGGTGATGATCTGTTGCATGCACCCAGACAAGGTTTGTTCCTCCTGTCTCATCAGCCAGCTGAGTGATGCTTCTCACCTCACTGTTAAGTACATATAAAAAAAAGAAAAACTAAAACAATTAAATCCCTTTCATTCTAAAATCTTCTGATTAGATACAACCATAGTGCACTCTTGAACACTTCTGAAGACAGCTTTTTTTTCCTATTCTGCATTTAAATCCAGAGAAAAGCCTCTACAGTTATCCCTGACAAAATACTTCCTCTGCTTGTAACCTGGCTTTCCAGTGCTGGAGAAATAAAACCTTCCACGGATATCTGGAGAGTCCCATCTCTCTGTCAGCTTCTCCACATGTTTTCCAGCCTGTTTTGCAAAGGTTTTGCCACTTTGCTCTTCTCCACATCACACACGGTTTTATCGCAGCTCAGCTGCCTCTTTGGCTCTTTTGGGGTGGAATTATCTTAGGAAGAGGTTTCAGAGCCCCCAGCCCTTGGCACACACCTCACCTGTGCTGTCTCACAAGGAGGTAGATGAAGGCAGAACTCTGAGGCCACCAGCAGGCATGGTCACTCCTTTGGTCTACACCCAGGGAACAACAGCATTCCTCGTGATTATTTGCTGCTTTAGTGCTCATCTTAATGCAAGCATCTCTTATTCCATATCCAGGCACAGCCACTCCTCTCCTTGACCTGGCTTTTAGCACAGGAGGGCAATCACAAAAACCAGGTCATGAGACCTTCCCTCTCCCTCCCCACAAACAAACCCTGTCACTTATCCCCCAGCTCTTTGCCACCTGCTGCAGCCTCCTCTAAGCACACACAGCCAGAGTGGAGTTTTCTGTGTTTGCAACTCCGACAGTCACGAAATCCTCAGGACCTGCCCAACCTGTACCCCCCTGGTGAAGGAGAGGTGAGAGATCCGAGCAGCGTGGTGGCAAATCCAGCCTTACCTGACAGCAAAGCTGAGCTGGTGGGAGGAGAGAGCTCGCTGAAGGGCTGGAGAAGGTGGGAAACGTCTCTAAATGTAAGCTGAAGTAGGAGTTACAATCGACAAGTGTGAGGTCCTGGTGGGATATAAATACACGGTTTGCACTGCTCGGGAAAGAGCCCCCGAGCAGAGCACGTGGCTGTGGCACCTCTCTGGCACTAGTGGCCCTGGGGCTCCTTTCCCAGGGTTTGGGGCAGAGCTGGGCTCCGGGGGGGGCACAGAAGGGCCCTTGCTGGGTGCAGCAGGGCTGGATCAAAGCCTCGAGCTGAAGCAGCATCTTGCTGCAGCCGAGCAGATGAACTGGCTTGGCAGCTCCTCGTGGGACGCAACGACCGAGGGTCAGGAAAGGTCTGGCACAAGTCAGTGGGTCACAGCAGCATGCTGGCTGGTGCCTGCAGAGGAGACCAAAGGGATCTGAGCACAGAGGGAGGAAAGAAAGCCACAAAAGGAGTTCAAGGTTTGCTGTGTTCAGGATGGGTTTGCTTTTTCTGGTTGGTATTTCACCCCGTTCCAGTTTACCCCTCTCCTCCCATCTCTGCTGGTTTCCCGTGGTTCTCCTACAGCATTTCTACCCCCAGAGCAATGTGTGAGTCCCCACAGGCTCCTTCCTCCCATCCTCTGCCTCTCCTTTAACCAGGACAGGTCTTGCTGGCAATGACATGTCACGGCTGGGCTCCTCTGGAAGGGGTTAGTGAGGGCAGGGAACCTCTGCCCTGGGCTCCCTGCAGAGCCCAGCGTGGCACCGACCTTCCCAACACACACTTCTCCACGTAGACAAGGGGAGCAGGTCCTGCCTTTTATAGAAAATTAAAAAACCCCGTTTCTGTTCATTCTGAGCCCAGGAATAGGCTGCAGAAATGCACCCACTAGGCTGGCCCCATGACTTCTTCTTTTTTCCTCCCCTCCCCAGTCCCCTCACCCTTGCCCTGTCGCTTTGTTACTTATCACAGAACCACAGCCAGGGTTGCACTGTCAAGCTCAAGTAATTCAGATTTAAGATGGTTTTTCATCCTTTAATTTTGGCAAAACCAGTTAGGTTTGGACTGAAAAAAACTCCCCTGCTTGGGCACAAGCCAAGGGGGTGGTGGTGGGGGGGGGAAAGCAGCCTTTTCAAAGTGGGAATATTTGTAAAGCATTTGCTGACACCAGTAGATAGCGAAATTCAAACCTATAAATACCCATCCAGGATAAGAAACATCAGAAAGGGAACGTGTGCAGGATTCACCAAGGCAACCCTGATCCCACCTGGGAGCAGGGGCCCTTGTTAGATGGTGCCAGGACACGATCCTTGGCGTGGAAGTGCAGGGTCCACCCCCCCACTGCCACAGCCACCGTCCATGCACCGGCTCCTCCTCTTCCAAATCCAAAAGGGAAGAGCCACCATCCACACACAGCATGAACACACCAGGAACTGCAGCTGGGTGCTTCTCTTTGCTGATAAATGTTTCTTTTTCTGCAGGATGGTATGGTATATCTTATATACTTTCTTTGTATTTCTTGGCATGAGAAAAAAAAAATTAAAATGTAACATGCATGGTCAAAGCTGAACTGGTTTCTTCTGTCTAAATGAGAAAAAAAAATGATCCAAACTACTCATTTAACTGTTGCTTCACACTCCCAAGAGCAACCAGTTGGTATTTTGGGTGCAGTGGGCTGCAAATAATATGTACAGGCAAAGAGCAGAAGCAAACAGCACAAGTCAGAGCAGGGAGAGGTGCAGAGAGACAGGCAGCACCTCGGGAAGCACAGCTACTGTGGGAGCTCTCTGCCAGCCAGGGCACAGGGAGAAAAATCAACTCCCCTTCCTGGCAGGGCACAAGGATGGGATGGGGAGCAGCCCCTGGAACTGCTTCTCACCACAGCCCTGCAGGTCAACAGCCTGATGCAGAGCCAAGAGCAAATTCCTAATCTGCCGGAAAACCAAAATTATCGAGCGAAAGCACAGATTTCAGGGGTGCACAGCAATATTTGGTCTCCTGTCACAGAGCCTAAATGCAAGCAGCTCCCAGGAGACAGGCCCTTGCAAAGTTTCATAAGCCAAGGCTTGAAATTCAGCCGTTACCAAAAACACTGGCTGTGGTCTTTTCCCAGGAGGAGTTTCTCCAACCAGACTGGAAGGCTGTTGAGTGTGTGTCACACCCACCTGGGGTCACTACCAGAGTTTATTTGTGTGTAACAGCACACTGGTCAAGGCTACTGGTCCTTGCTGAAGCTGAGGGACACAACCCCTTCATTCAGCTCCATCCCAGCACTCTCCCCTCGCTGTGCATCTCCGGCATCCTCCGGGAATGAATGGCAACACAGCTCCCAGCCCAGCCCAGCCCAGCCTGGAGAGAAGACTTGCCAAGTCTGCAATGAATTAGTGTCCTGCACAGCTCTCTGCAGCAAACATTCCAGCTCTCCAGACTTCAGCACGGGGTAGGACTTACTGGAGGTAACGCAGTCTCACAGCTTCCCGAGGACAATTCCTTCGCTCTCCCGGCGAAGCAGGACACACATGGGAAGGCAGGTGCCACCAGCAGCAGCAGGGATCAAAAGTGAAGCCTTGTGGCCCCTGATATCAGGCACAGCACTTCCACTTTCATCCCTGTGCGTGATGGAGAGCGATAGATGTAAATTCCTTGAGAGGTTGGTAGGCACAGAGTGATTCAGCAACAACCGGATTTAACGGCCCTGCCTGGAGCACATCCTGCCCATGGAATTCCCTCCGAGGCAGGGGCAGGTCCCTTCCCACTGAACCAGCCAGAGGCATCGAGGAGCCACCAACACCCAGGGGGGCCCTGACAGAGCCCATCAGACAAGTCATCAGCACACGCTGCAGGGAACAGATCCAGCCGTGGGACTCGATGTGCCCACCTTTAGGAAGTGGTTACAGCCCTGCTGGTGAGGCAGAGAGCAAACAGACCCACCTCTGTGGTCCAACCCCTCTGATGTGACACAGCCAAGCTTTGGCCTGCCTGTCATTTTCACTCTGATAAACACCTCTCTGCCCTTCTTAAGGATGCAAACTATAGGGGCTTTGGGGCATTGAGAAATGAATAAAGAGGAAGAACCTGCAGGTAGTCAAAGCCAGAGACGATGGAGATTAAATGTTTGTGAACTCACAAAAAACAGATCTGTTATCCTCACATCCAGCTCAGAAGCTGACCAAAGAGCAGTAATTAGTCCTTCTAGATCAGCTGCTGTCCACAACACAAAGCCCAGCCCCCATAAGCCAGGCTCAACATTGGATCTGTCCCAAAGTTTCTTATGCATCAGGCAGCCCTGGTACCTCACTGCCCAAGCAACCAGTGAGACAGAGCTGCTCCACAGCCTCCAACACACCAGCAACGTGCTCAGCCTTCCTGTTTATCCCACAGCCCTTCTCCTACACTGCATTATCCCCTCTCCCCAGCTCTGCAGCTCACTAGGGTATTTTTAACAAATTAAGACTATTTCTTTGGTGTGTCCATTCCCCGTTGCTTTGAAAACTGCAAGTCTAATTAGATCTGCTGGGTCTTACCCCTGAGCACCCTCCCCTTGTAACACCACCTAAATCAGTGCTCTTGATGTTTAGTTTCTCACCCCAGGGCTCAGATAGCAGCTGCTCAAACCCCTAAGAGCCATCAGCCAACATTAATTACTCACAGCCACGCAGGTCCAAACTTACACCTTGCTACAGCCACTCCTGTTTTACACCAAGGCTGGACTATGCACAGAGCTTGTGTTACTCAGCTGCAGCATCTCCCCTCTGCTCACCCAGCAGGGCAAGAGGCATCACTGTCTGCACAAGGGCTTGGGCAACACAGCTGGGATTACAGGGCAGGTCCAAAGAGCCACATTTATTTGTCCTGCTGGAAAAAAAAAATGTAGATGTTTAGAAAGTCCAGCGTAATTTCCTTCCCTCTATCCAGCAAATCAAAAGGGGGTTGTGGTTGGGGTGGGTGGTACCTGTGCACAACAAACGACTGGGATGGAGGGGTCTTGGTGGGGAAAGCTTTTGAGGAACAAAAGCCATTTACATTCCAGCAGGAGATGTCTGAGGTTGCTTTAAAAACCATCTTCAGCCTTCTTTGTGTATTGCTTAAAGAATTCAGCAGGCGAGGAGACTGAGCAGAAAAAAAAAAGCAATGGTTTTGTCGTGGAGGAGGAGGATTTGACTCACATAAACTTCCCCCACCACGGAGAGATTCCCCTTCAGTGGCGAGATTCCCCTCGGAGCATCCTGACCATGTCACCGACGCAGCCGGGCAGATGCAAGCTCCAGACTTCAAAGGCAGGCTGGGCTCTGATGTTTCGCTAAAGAGGAGGCAGAGCCAAGTGCTTTAGCTCCTGTTTTATTAATACCCTGCTCTGATGGGCTCATGTATAATAGATTCGCAGAGGAACAGCAAGGGGTTTACATCCAATTTCCATGTTGCATACGTTTTCTGCTAAACATTATAGGCTCTCCCTTTACCTCTCAGTGTTTGTCTTCACTAATGAATTTGCATGAGTTTGGGGTTCAAGCAAAGCACAAAAAGTTGGCCACCAGTTCTTTAACTGGTTTCCATGACTTTGCTCCAGTCAGGAGCTACGAATTAAAAGCCCAGGGAAAACATTTCCATTTTCTCTCTCACTCTCAACACCGGCTGCTGTTGAGAGAGAGCAGCTCAGGGATTCCTTGGGCTCGCTCAAAGCCATGCAGAGCCTCTTGGGAAGTCATTTGGGAAGTGCTGGAGCCAGAGCCCTGGGGCAGCAGCATGGTGCAGTGGCAGTGGGAGAGCTCAGGGCTGCAGAGGTGCAGTGAGTCCTTGTGAAGAGCAGCATCCTGGCTCTGGTGCAGCTCACCCTGGGCCTGCAGAGATGTGCAGGATTCACCAACACCGGGCCAAAAAAGAATGGACTGCACCCCAAACTTCCCCCCCTGCTCACAAAACAGCTTCTTAGCTGCAGAGATTTAAAAAAAGATGAAGTTTAGATACGTGGTTCCCCAAACACACTCCTGGTAGACTCCAGTAAAAGAGCAGAGAAAAAATGAATTTGACTTTGTGAGGGTGCCAAAAGACTCTGTCTTCCTGTTTCCCTACCCAGATCAAGCAGATCCCACCCCCTTATACAGATGAAGACTCTGCTTGTTGCCTCCAGGTCAAAGCTGTTGCTGCTCCCCTGCGAACGCAGTCGGAGTGATGCAGCCACAGCTCCTGCATCCACACAGAGACAAAAACCACCACAGACATGAAATCGGGAGTGTGGCTGATCACAGAATCACTGGAGCTGGAAAACACCTCTAAGATCATCCAGTCCAACCCAGCACTGCCATGTTCATCACTCAACCATGCCTCCAAATGCCATGTCCACACATGTTTTGAACACTGCCAGGGATGGGGATTCCTCACGGTCTTACTTGGTAGATGTTTCTATCACATCTCAGACTCATCTTTTTTTAATCAGACAAGACATATCTGACAGACTTTGCAGAAGTTTGGGTTGGGTGGTGAGGATTTAGGATTTAGATAATGCAGGAGAGCCTGGGAATTGCATCAGCAGATCAGGGCACTGCTCTAAACAGGGACTTTTCCTTTATGGCGGTTACTGTTGGATCCTTCAGAAGATGAAACCTCCTAGAATACCTAAAATAGAGAAAGGGGGATTTCTCCATGAGCTAAGCTACCTACTTTACATGCTAAAAAAACCCAACCAACCGACAACTGCTGGCCCTCATTGTTTCCAGCTTAGCTGTGATGTGAGCTGCTATTCTTGGTCCAGAGCTGCAGAACGCTTCTGAAGCTTGCAAAGTTGTTTGCTTTAATAGCACACAGCGTGAAACAAAGCAAAAGACTTCCCAGCAAAATGCCTCCTTCTGCTGAGCTCACTGCACCTCGCTGCCGCTTGGAAATGTTTAATTATGGGCTGCGGATTCCAAAGCATTTTATTCCAGTTATTTGGTCTCAGGTACAATTTAATAAAACCCATGTTTTATCCTCCTTCCCAGCAAGGTTTAATGCAAACAGATCACTCTGCCAATTCCAGATGGGCAGAAAAACAATTCAGCACCTCATGCCCTGCATTGTTGTTTGTTACTGGGCTGCAGAGCTACACAGTGTACACAGGTACACAGCAGGCAGCAATAACACAAAAGAAATGTTGATAAGACCTGCTTATCAACAGATCCTTAAAGCAATGCTCTATTTTTACCTTGATGCTTGATTGCAAAGCACAGAGTGGGTATAAGCTGAAGTGTCCCAAAAAATGAGTGAACAGCTGAGGAACGGCTCTCCCTCGCCTGCCCAGAACTCCCAGAGCACAGTGAGCTCAGCACTCACCTCCCAGGAGCATTAACAGCCCCACAACTGCAGAAGGAATTTGGCTGCTGAGCTAAGGAATATCTCTTCCTGAGGAAGCACAGGAGCAGCTCACTCCCCTGGGATGTGGTTGTGGTTAGACCCAAGAATGCTGGTGGTGGTTCAGGGTGGCCAACACCTGCCTGTCTGCCATGGCACAGACACAGAGATGCTCTGCTGGCACGGACTCAGCTGACTCCAGGACCTCAGGTGTTCAAGACCAAACAGACACAGGCACCTGAACGAATGAGAGAGATCCAAATACCAAAATCCCCACAGCAATAATCCCTCCCATCCCCTCCTTTCCCCTCCCAGAGGCACCACAGCACAACTCCACCTGAAGCAGCCCTGAAGCATCAAGAATTGATCATCCCCCAGTGTTTGTTTTTTATTTTAAAACAATTTCATCTAAGCCAGAGCGTGGGCTTGAATAATTATCTACATTTCCTGAGATGTTTGGAAACAGAAGAAGAGCTGGCCAGCAGATCCCTCAGTTCTGCTGTAAGGAACACATGCAACCTGAAGGCACAGTTGCTACATGAATACAAAGACCTATTTATGCAGAGAAGGCAGAGAAACACCAGGAATGGTCTCACTGCAGCCCAAGCCCCTCCAGCCTCCTGCCTCTTTCCAAGCTGTGTTTCTTTACATAAGCAGTGCATGCTTTTATAGACCTGACTCACATACCTCCCCACCTCAGTAATATTTTGGAGTAAATTTAGCACTGGTGATACACGCCTGACCTAGAGGGAACTCCATTTAAAGCACGGCAGGCAAATACCCACCTATCTGCCCTCCTGCACTTGGATGTTCTCCTGCATCCAGGAGACAAGCTGATGAAGTCCCAAGGTCAATCCAGCCTCCCCTGACACTGCAAAGTGGAGGGAAACTCATGGGATCCCCCACTGGTTCAGCACCACAACACAGGTACCCACCAGTCTCCAGAGGACAAGGACCTTGCACGGTGCAGTTACTTTTTAATGTGATAAATTACGGTTTGTGTTAAAGCTGGACCTGCCAGGGACACCTGATCAGCACTTTCCCAGCTACTCACAATTTTGTTTTACACCTGCAGTATTCCTGAGCATCCTGCAGAGTCTTGAGAAAAGGTTCCCTTAAAAACCTGACGTTTCAGCAGCATTTCACCCTGAAAGCAGCCAGCTCAGCACAGGTTTGGAGGCAGAGGGATCTGTAGCAGATGACATGCCCAGGGCACAGGTACCAGCAAATATCTTGGGGAAGTTTCCACTGTACAGCTGGCAGCTCAATGGGACTTTGCAACCTGCAGCGAGGAGCTTCTATTTTCAGTGCAGCTTCAGAATGACTGAAAGGAGAATAATATTGTTCCCACTTCCAAGAATTCCGCATCAGACAGATGGGTATGGGCAAGGAAGATAAGAAAAGAAACAAAGCAACACCTAAACCCTACCTATTTACAGCATTTGTGGGAGAGCACTATGCTGTGCTCATGCACCAAAGTGGTTACCAGTGAATTTTCTTCAGGTGTGGCTTTGATTGATAAGCTTCAAGTCACCCTGGACAGCCTTTGTGGGCTTCAAAACAAGGATGGATTTTTTTTTTAAAAAAGACAGGAAAAATCACGAAACCAAAAATCAATTCACGTGTTTAAAATGTCTAGTTGAAGACAAACAACCCAGGAGGGAAGTGAGAACTGTATGGGCAGTGAGCAGACAAAGCAAGGCACAGCAACACAGGATGTAAGATCCGAACGGCCACGATCACAGGAGACCTCTCAAAATCACACCCCTGGCTGACAGAGGGCTCACAGGGTACAGGAGTCAAGACAACCAGAAAATAACCCACGATGAGAGGATTGCAAATGCTGTTTCAGAGGCACAGACACTCTGATTGCAGCCAGGCTGCTCCCGCCTCACTCAAAACTGGGTTAGCAAAGCCTCAGGGTCCCATTAGGAACAAAGAACACGGAGGGCTGCGACAGGGAGGGACTGAGCCAGGGATGAGCAGCAGCACACACGCTCCAACAGCCTCAGCAGCTTGCAAGGAAGGGGAAGATGAAGGCAACAGCAGGCTCTGAGTGTTTAATGAGCACAGCCCAGATGCCAAGGCACGAGCGCGGGCAGCACAGCTTCTGTACCTGGAGATGGTGGATAAAAGGGCCGGCACTCAGGAAATGGGAATACCCACTGTAAACATTGAGGCTTTGCTATTAAAACATTCAAAAAGCGAGTCCAAGGAGCTGCACATCGCCCACGTTCAGCCAGACGGGTGTGTGGGGGGGAAAACAAAGCCACTCCTGTCTCTCCCTATGAATCTCTAATGGAGCGCTCGGGCTCCCTTTCAGCAGGAAATCTGCTCGTGGAATGGCACCGGGACTGAAGGAGCAGAGCACGGCTCATCCATAATGCAGGAACACCCACTGTGCCGGAGCCTGTCAGGAAGGACAGCAGTTTTCAATCCGAACAACAGGATTCTGGGAGGCGGATGGTTAAAAATATATATGGTACGCCTGTGCCACTATAAATTATTGACTGCACAGGGAGCTGGAAAAAGGGATTCAGTGCCATTAATAATTTATTTTCTAATCCAAACGAAGATGGAATTTTATGCACCACTTATTACCAGTGCCACAACTGGAGAAAGGAGCTGCACTTCCCACTGTCTGAAACCAGAACCGCCTTTCCATTTGCAGAAGTTTTTTGGAAGTTTCTTCTTCGCTTGAAATGTAAAGTCAAAGCTTTCCCTGGGGAAAGCATCTGGTCACTCCTGAATATTTAGCAGGCATTAAGGATACAGAAATGTATCTCTGCTTTAAAGGACAGCTCTGCTGTGAGAAATCCCTGTCTCCAAGCAGACAGACAGGAATCACCTGCCAGGCAGCTTCGCCGGTTTGAGAAAATAAATCTGAGTGGCACTGAAAGATTAAGCATTGAAATATTTAGATCTTTCTATAAAGGATGCAAGACCCCCCCTCAGGTACAGATGGATCCTTCAGGCATGACACTGCCTGGTTTGAACACCTGAGGTGGACCAGACCACAGCAGTGCTGGAAAACCACAGGGTAACAGGCTCCTGCCTGTCCTCAACACAGAACTTCAAAGAGAGAGATTTTTAACACTCACCTCTAAAGAAAACCATCCTTGTCCCACCTGTCAAGGAACAGCAAGAATAAACATCATGACTATAATCACAGGCAGAGGAAGATGAGTCCAGGTTCCATCACACCAAGCATTTTGGGTCAGGAAATGCTCCATCAGCTCTGATATTTGGTATAAAGCTGCAGAACACACTAACTGGTATGTTCAGGGATAATTCCAAAGCGGTGAGATGAATCTTCTCTGCATCTTCCCTGAAGTTTAGGTTTAAGCAGACCGTCAACGGGGGAAAGAACCAAGCACCTTGTTTAGAATTCTAATTTATTATTAAATTACATATCAAAGCCTTTTTGTTTAATACATAGAGAGAATGCACAATAGGTGAGAACAAAAATAGTTACAGTTACAGTAGAAGTTCCAAGAATGTATACGAAAAGAGAAAAATCAGAAAGTGCACTCAGAAACTCATTTACAAGGTCTGGGATATTTTGTGAGAAAGGGCTTTGTTTTGGGTCTAGAGTGTTTATTCAATTGCTTTCCTCACCAGACAGACCAGCAGCTGCTTCTGCACTCAGAGCTGAAAGCATCACCACTGGTTCAGATCTGCAGTGACAGGAGAGGTGCAGGGCACACAGATGTCACCTAGAACGTGGCTCAGTTTTGGCTCAGTGTGTCCCTCACTGCAGTCTCCTGTCCTGCACGTTGCTCTGAAGGATTTCATCATTCAATACTGCTACAAAGAGTTTCAGAATTGTTTCCTCCTTCAGCAATGGCACAGCTGTTACCTCTTCTTCCTGTTTCTAATGAAAGCTTTGTGACAAAAAGCAAAAATAGGAAGATTATGCATCAAGTGATCTTGGGAGACAAGTTGCTGTGCTTAGGGTTAAACCAGTTGTGATTAAAAGAGCTGCACCATCAGAACTGGTGGACCAGCCTTGGCTCCAGTTTTGGGAATGCAGCACCTCAGAGGACACAGCCCTGGGGGACAGGCTGCCAACAATTTATCTGACATTTTCACGTCACTTAAAAAGCCACTTTTGCTCTTTTCATTTTCAACATCCATCAACTCTTCTCACAGTAACCGTAAGACCCTTCAAAAAAAGGACTTCTGAACTTCAAATGAGAACTCTGGTTGACATGAGAATCCAGCAGGAATTTATCCCTCACTTCAATATGTAACACTCCTGAAACCAGTACTGTTCAAGAAAGGATGTTGTGGCTTCCCAGGATGGGCAAACTCATCTCCCCAGCAGTGCCTGCTCAAAGCCCTGCCTGCCCCTCACTCCTGCCCTGCCCTGGGGAGAAGCCAAAGCTGCACCTCAGGCTGTGCACACACAGAGCTGCTGCCTGAACAACATCTGGGGGCTGCCCAAATGCCACTGCTCTGCCCCAGCAACCAGAGACTGAAGATCACAAACACATCAAGAAACAGCCTAAAGAACACAAATAAAAACGCTCCCACCCATGTGAAGCGTGGCCAAGTTATCAACACCAGCCCTTGTGCTCCAGTGCCTGGCCGGGTTGGAAGTAGCTGCTTGTGTACTGGCAAGAATAAAGCAGAAATTTAAAACCAGTGTGTGTGTGTGAGTGGGAAATGTGCCCTGCAGAAACACTGTGGATTTTCTCCCTTCGTTTCAACGCTCAGCAATAATTTTCTTAGCACAGTCCTAACTGGTTGAGTTACGAAACTGCCACTCTGGCAGGAATTGCAGAAACGAGATTTCTTTAACCACATCTTCCCCCCCCTGCCCTTCGAGCACGAGGGAACCACACAGAATGAAAAACTTGGAGGATGTATTTAGCAACGGGAGACACACAAACCTATATTTTGGGATTGGAGATTAAATACTACGATCCACTGTTTTGGTTTTCCAGCCCACTGCTCTGACCGCAGGTCCAGGTTATTAGAGATGAGTTATTAGGCTGATCCTCCTGAATTAGCAAGTCTTTCCCTCGGCCAGATGCAAACACACACTCCAGGGAGCACAGCACAACACCCGCTCACACTGCCAGGGGACTACAACGTGACGAGGAAGGGAAAACTCCAAGGGTAATTAAATGTCTTTTCAACACAAAACTGACTCAAACCCAACACAAATAAAAACCATGGAGGGGCTGCCAACACCGAAACCATTTCCAGTAAAGCTTTATCAGAGATAATTCAGCATATTTCCATTATTTTGTACTAAAATATATCAGTTCCTCCATAACATTTTCATAACATGAAAAATCAATTATGTTTACATACTTATTATAATCTACATATTTCCCATAGCAGCTTTTTCACACAATAAGATTAAATATATGCACCAAATAATCAGTTAAGTCCAGTAAAAAGACTTGTTATAAGATTAAATAAATGAATTTATTTACGGTACTGCAGATCTTATATTGCCAACTATACAGCAACCAAATCCTACAAATCCTACACAGATGCACAAAGTGCTGATCAGGGTCCCTTGGGGTGGAGGAGGAATCAAAGCAAAGGCATCAGGGAGAAAAGATTTGATCTCCCAACACGCAGATCCAGTAATAAACCTCCTTTATCCATCAAGCTCTTCCATAAACCCCTTGAATAAACACTTCAGCTCCAAGCAGGAACATTCCCAAATCAACCAAATAATCACCCTTTATTTAAAATACAAGCCCCGCAGTTTTACACGTATTAACTCCAAATGCTCCCTAATCCCAACGACGGGATGACTGATTAGAGGCCTTTGCTGACTTTTTTAGCACGGAGTTATTAGTCTGCAAAGAAGCCTCCAAACCCTGACAAACATTTTGGGTGTGACAGTGTGGTTTTACACACTACACAGGCACAAGTCTCTACTCCCCCCCCAACAGGTATTCACTGACATTATAAAATGCAGTAAAAAATTGCATCTGTCCCGCTGGGCTCCGTTCCAGAGGAGAACCCGGACACTGTGTGACGTTCGTGGGTGATGGCAAGCATGGGATCTGTTAGAAATCTGTTAAGAGCACTGTCAGTGGGGCTGTGAAAAGAGTTAATCGAGTTCTTAGAAAGACATTTCAGTGCCTCAGCTTGAATTTGTTGGGTTATGATACGGGAGACGGAAAAGTGCTGCTGAAAGAGCAGAAAAACCCCTTAATTGGGGAACCTGCAATGTCAAAGCCATTCCTGAGGTCAGCTTTCCTCAGAGACACGAACACCACAGGAATCTTTTTGCATGTCTGGACCAAAAAAACAAGTGTTTTCCCCCCTCCCCCAGATAATGGTAAGCAATACTTGTTTCACTGCTCATACATTCCAACTCTTTACTAGGAGGAGTTATGTCCAAACCCTTTGCACAAAGATATGTGTGCCTCAGGTATAACCATCATAATTTTCACTTCCAATCGACAGTTTAGATTTTATCCTCCTTACAGTGTAAAAATATCAGCACTATCAGAACAACTTTACCTAAACTGCAATATAGACTTTGCAAACTGCCCACCGTGTTTTTATAAAGACCTCTACGACACCAGCCAAAATCAAAAGCATTCACACCCGAAAGATACCTTTAGGTGAACTCATGTTTGGTCACTTTTCGGATGACTGAACACCAGAGTAAACAGCTGCTTGGGCACTGAGCTCCCTTTTCACAAAGGGGGACTTGTCAGCCCCTTTAAAGCCACAAGAAACCTTATGATCTCCCCTCAGAGGGAACTTTATTCATACTCTGTGCAAAAAAAAAAAAAAAGAATATAACAACCCTTCTTTTTTAACTTGGAGGAATTTGTGTGAAGCACAGTTTTCACAGCACGGATTATGCAGAAATAACCAGAATCTCAACCAGGAGTTAAAAGGAATTACAGAACATTGTATTTAGTAGTAAAGCAACCTGACGGCTTAAAGCTGCAGTATTCTTCTCTCGGGGTGATAGTGTTCAGTTCTGGGATCGGATTTCAGGGAAACAGGCTTCCTGCTGTTTCCAACCCAAGGCAAATCTAACACTCCTTTTCCACTCACCAGACCTCCTCAGCACCGCTGAGCGCTGCAACTGTTCCACCAGTTCTGGTAAGTGTCCTGTATCTACTTACCTTGCAGGGAGAAAGGGGGACTAAAGACAAACAAACCTCACCAAATTTAACCAAAGATGTGTGGCAGGGAAGGAGAAACACTGCAGCTGCAGCCCAAACCCAGTGTCACAGTCTACCATCATAAGCTCTAGACATCATGCTGACAGTCCCAGCCACGGAGAGCAGGCTGTGGAAGTCTGGCGCTTCCCCCACTCACTTTTCCTTGACTGGGAGGAGGGAAGGTGGTGATGAGTTTTAGCAGAGTCCAGGGGGGGAAACATCCATCAATGAAAAGCATATAAGAGCAGTAAGATGGTACAGACACCGATAACGCCGCCCAGGATGAAGGAGTCTCGTCGTTTTCGAAGGTTGATCCTTTGGATCAGGCTGTTCACTGCTGGAAACCGGTCTTGGAGGAGTCTGAGTCAAGGTCACACCCAGAAAACAGCAAATTCACTCAACAAGCCTTAAAAATCTGCATCTGGAAGTGCCAACACTGCAAGAAACACAGAACTGCTCCCAGCCTGGAGAAAGCAGGAGCAGTAAAACCTGATGGATAGTGAGCAGGATTACAACTGTGTTCAGTGATTACAGATCATCAGAGAAAAGGGAGCAGCTCAGAGCTCACATTCACACAGAATTCATCACCTGATCACCTAAATCACCAGTGTTTAATATATTTAATCTGCAGTATGTGAGGCTTAGTTACTTTCAATAATTGTGTTTAAATGAGAATGAAAAAAAAAATGGGGCAGTTACATAAAGCATCTGTGGAATTTCTTTAATGGAATTCTGTTACTGGTGAAAGGAACAACCAAAGGCATTTGACTGAGAAAACCCTGCACTTTTCATGGCCACACACTGTGCAAGTACAGCACACAAGGAAGAATTCCTACTGTAAAACCATGAGGGATGTAAACCTATCTTTTAATGTACAAAATACAATTGAGAGCAAGACAATCAGCCTCAGAGTTTCATGTCTTTAGAAGCAAGAACCTTTTAAGCCCAAAGCTTATTTAACTCCTTTTGGTGCTCTTGCCAATTGCTAAGAACTGTAATGAAATTTATGGGTTACCAAGATTCATCTCTCCAGGATGTGATGAGTCGGATCAAATGATGCCCTTTATGACAGAAAGGAAGGAATAAGTGTGAAAACAACAAATTTGACAACCTGGCACATTCTTTAGCCATGGCACAGAATATGAAGAGAAACCAACAGCACAAAATTTTCATATCTGAAGGAGTGTGACAGACAAGAGGAACCTCGGGCCCAGGATACCTCTTAGCTGTGAACCACAGCAAGCAGTGATGCACACCAACCTTCAGCTTCTCTGAAAGCAAAAAAGCAAGAACTGAAATGAAATCACACTTCTACAGAAAAATGCAGCAGGGAAGGCCATAAAATGCTGTTGCAGATCTCTACCTGAAAATTAAGCTCCGTCCTGCAGTGCCCAAATCTGAGCAAAACCAACTTATTCACCACATTTCCCCATTAAGAAGCTTCGGTCAGATTATAAATGAGACTGGTGAAAGACTGGCCTGTTTGCCACCAATGACAGCACAGGTTATACAGCCACTGACATCCCTGATCCCCAGATGACAGTGAAAAATTGTACCACAACTCTTCTTCTGCACTGGCAGCACAAATTTTTAGGAAAGGATACTAGCCAAGGTATTCATCTTGCTTTGTATTGACTTCAACATCCCCCTCTGCGAAGTCATATTTTCTTTAGTTGCCATGGCAATGCTGGAGAAAGAAAAAGAGGATCAAGTTGTTGGTGCTAAGAATAATCCACAGCTCAAACAAGAGGAGAGCAAGCAGGCAACGCTTCTTTGGAGGACAATGAATGAGGTGAAGCAACATGAATGAAAGCACAATTTTTCCATTAATCTCCATCTTTTACACTTAAATGATTTCTCTTTTATATGAGCCACTAACAAAGGAAAACACTGAGATGTCTGGAAACAGGCAGATCTCCTTCAGCCCCAGTGAAAACTGGTACAACCTTATAGCAATATAAGAACATTGCTTAACTCTTAAGCAATATTCTTAACAATATTAACTCTTCTGGCTTAAGTTTTAAATGTAGAAGTTTGTTTCACCCCATACTCACCTTCACTCCACAGAGCACGTGGGATTTGTGTGCCATCAGGATACAATGGCCACACAAGTGTTAAGCAAATAAGAGCTGCCTCACAATTAAAAATCAGTTTGCTGGTTGAGGAGGTGTAAGAGCAGTTTGAGACCCAACACAGCTCAGGGAGCCTCCCTCAGAAGGTTTCTGCACCAAACTGGGACATGCAGTCACCAGGTCTTTGAAGATGTTTAAACACAATGAAGTGTTGGGATGTATTTGCTCTGTCTCAAGGTTGAGGCTGTTCCATGTTTGCAAAGCTTGGGTTCTCCTGCACTGCCTCTTCCCAGCAAGCCCAGGTCACATTTGTGAGATTTGGTCCTAATTAAGGATATCCTCCATAGGTATATAAGTTTCCATTCTCTGTTTCTTGCTGTATGTATTTTATCCAAATATGAGAACACAACACAGGTGGAACATAGACCAGAATTTCCCATTTCAAATTTAACACATTTGAGAAGCAGAAAAAAGCTCTTCAAAATAAGATAGTAAATGAAGATTATAAGGAAGTGCTCAGCTGACAAGTTTGGGCTCTGGAGACAGTGACTAAGAAGGAACAGTATGGCAAATACTGTTCTCCTTGCTGGCATGTGTTTCAAAAACACACAAAGCAGGACATAAATACAACAAGGCTGGATCATAACTCAGAAAAGTCACCTCTACTGCTGTTGAGTTTATCTGCAGTAATAACAATGATTAAAACAAGTTCTTGGACAAGTTTGTGAGCCTTAAATATGGAGGGCAAATGTTCTGGAAGAATAAAAGTGAAGTGGAACAACATGATACAATAGATGTAAATACAAGAAAAGGGAATTAAAGCTGTAATTTTAGAGAACAGACAGAAAAATGTAAAATGCTGCTTTTACCCACTATAGACATACAAGTTTTTAATACAGGTGTTTTAGTGCTCTAGGGTAAAAAGCAACAGCCTCACAAAACCACCACGCATTTGCTATCGAGAAGAGCGCTCAGGGAATTTTAAATTACCAGGAATCAAGGTGGAAAAAAAGAAAATTTCCTATCTGCACCCAGGAAAGCTTCTTCAATCACCTACAGCTTCTTAACTCCCACCCCCACCCTGACTTGATGCTTGTCCAGATGAGGTTTTAATACAGTGTCTCTCAAAGCACTCCTGGATCGAGCCCCCTGTTTTTATAAGATGCATCCAATGACTCATTAAGACATCCATTCATTTACAGAAGTGAAAACACAAGATGACTGCCAGTATATAAAGTGATCCTGAGCCACCTCCAAAATGCCTTTGGAAATAATTATTATAGATTATCTCAGAACACAAGGTTCCTGTTTGAACATCTGAGGAGGGAAACTGTTTATCTCATGCAAAAAACCAGGATGGAATGGCTTAAGTTTATATATTACAAGACTGAAGCCATCTTCGTTTCTTTCATCTAAAATTTTGAAGGATTTAGCTCAAAGGGTTGGGTCTTACTGAAGAGCTCTGAAGAAAAAGGAAATTGGAGTAATTACCATTTTTATTATGACACGGTCTAGTAATGAAATGTAATTTTGATATCCATGAACAAGAGTTTAACTGGATTTTAGCTACTATTAACAAGTCAAAATTGAAGTAAAAAGCACTGCTGTTGATGTATAATTTGATTACTTCAAAACATGAGCTGGTTTACCTAAGCCTTCAGATCTGCAGAGGAGATTATTAAATTTAAGAAGAACCAGAAAACAGAGAGTTCCTGGGGACTAGTCCAGCGATTGGCCTTGTGCAGTCTCAAGCACTGCAGCTCCCTCATATCCTTCTGTCAGACGGTTTTGGTTTCGTTCCCATCCCTAACATATGTTCATTGACTTGCTGCTGCCATTGCTTCCCTGACAAATGCAGATTTTAAAAAATTAATCACATTCTTCCCATTCACAATATTGGCCCCCTTTAAGTCGCAGAGCACCGAGATCTGCCCAGATCACCACGACCTTATTCTGATGTTTTGAAACTCGCACACCACGTTTACCAGAAGAGATTAAAACGCTTCTTCCCAGAATTGAGATGACCCTGATTTAACATTTCACTGGGAAACCAGCATGAACTATTCTCAGAGCTGCACTGGCTGGAACTACCAGAGCTGGGTGTAAACCAAGTTTCTAAAACCAGATGGTATCTGTGCTGCTCTCTGTACTTAATATCAAAGCACAGCTCAAGCACAACGTTCAGGGCAGCTGCACCACTGGAGAAACCTCTTGTAGGCAACCCCAAAGTCCCAGCCATAAAACACCCACCTATCTCTTCCACAGATCAGCAGCAGGATCTCAAACTCCTGTGCTTGCAGCCGTACTTCCTCAAAATTCCACTCACATTTCAGGTTTGCCCTTGGTTGTTCAGCAGTGCTGTGGGTTATGTGAGCAACCACATCTCTCTCCAAAAGTAAAATCACTGATATTTGTACACAGTTTGCCGTTTTCACTGGCATAAAAACACAGAGTAATAAACACCTCCAGCCATTATCCCAGCTGGAGAAGTCTAACGTGCAGGGATGCACTTTTAATGCTGCTTCACTTGGAAGAGAAGTGTTTTGACATCTAGAAATGTTGAAGCTGTCGGTGTTTCACCCCACACAGCCACATCCATCCCGTGTGTCACCGAGGCAAATGTACCACTAAATCAGCTCCTTGCTTCATGGAGACACATCAGTCACATCTACACTGATGAAGAACTAAAACAAAGCTCTAAGGGAAGGAGCCGTGTTATTAAAAATCAAATAATTCACGTATTACTGGAACTTCTGCTTCATTTTGTATGCCATGAATCATGCTTGCTTATTGAAATTCATGACAAGGTCTATGATTAAGGGAATGGACTCTGTGACTGTGCATTGAAATGCAAGCTCCAGCTTTAAATTGGTAAAAATTTTGATTGCATCACTTACTCTTTGAACTATATATATATATATATTAATATCTCTAAATATGCACATGTGTGTGTGTGTATCACACACACCATCTTTCATATTACTTTAAAGACTATTGTGCCTTTTGATGAAGCCTGAGATGAAAGCAAAAGGGCAAAATGCAAGTGATTTTGCCTGGACGCTCTGGCAAGGTGCTTCTGAAAAGAGAAAAGGCTCAAGCCTCTCCATTCTGAAAATTCAACATTCAGTGTAGTAAATTTTTCCCTTTTATTAAACCCTAATTATAGCCTAAAGAAATACTCCCAACACTCGTGGAGAAGACCTTTTTAAAAATTAAATCTACGTTTTGGTCTGGTTTCAGTCCAATCTGTTAATATACAAACACTTACAAATCAGTGAATGAGGCCTAAGAAACAGCATTACAACAAAACCCTAAGAACCTGTCAAAACTGTACATGCAAAACTATAAAAACTCCAACTGCGCCAGCACAAAAATACGAGTTGTTAGAAAACAAGAAATAAACCGTTTGCTATTTCGGAGGAGAGATAATGTTTGGAAATGAAACCCTGAGAACACCAAACATATTAAGCAAAACCCAGGCTTATATTTAAATCTGGCCAAGAGAAGTGAACGCTGTTCCAAAAGAACTGCGGTACAAAGTAGCACATCCCACTCGCTGCTGGCAAGAAAATATGCTGCAGTAAGAACCCGTGTCACGTAATTCACTTAAAAAAACTGATTAAAAGTTTAGCCACAGCAGCACATCTGGAGAGGCAGCCCTGCTCATGGCTTTGGTTGCTGCACCATTTCAGCCCAGGTGCCCGTTTATTCCCTTGCTCTGGGGAGGAACCACCCAGAGGACAGGTCAGGCTCCCCAGGTCTCTTCTCCACAGACAATCAGAGCAAGGAGGGGGGTCACAATTAGTGGCTGCAGCTTGTCAACAAAAGCCTCTGCATGCACCAAAATACGCTTTCCAGTGTTTGGAATCGCCGGTTAGTAACACCCCCTGAAGAAAGAGATGTGATTTCTTGACTTGCTCAATTAAAAAATGAGTAATGAGCCACAGCAGATGTAAACCTTGAAGACAGAGCGGCATGAGTAGCCAGAATTAGCTAATTACATCTCACTTACTCAAGGAATCTGCACTCAAACAGCTTCCCCTACACAATTCCCTCTTTTACTTGGGTTACAATAGACAAAGCAATTGATCAGCTGGATAAACTTCCATCTGGTAAATTCAATTAAAACCAGCAGGGTTGACCCCCAATTAATGCCATACCCCAACACTTCCAATTTACAGGGGGGCACAAGAGAAAAAAAAGAGTAAAATAAAAAACTCACCCTGTTTTCACAGCAGGGGTGGAATTGAATTAAGATGGTATAAATAGAACTACATTTCCTGCTCAATGTAGTTGCTAAACAGGCTCTTTTTGTACCAAAAAAAAAAAAAAAAGCAGAATATTTTTGGCAACAACTAGAGCAAGAAGTTCATTTACTATAGATAACAAATGATGCAAGGGTGACAGCAGCAAATAAGAAATATAACAAACTGCATTTTCAAGATGGAACAGTAGGGATACAAGTAGGGAGAAGTTTTTAATGAGGAAAACACTAGAACACAAAAAAGGTAAAACAAATACAACTGTGCTAAGTTTGATAAATATCTTTATGAGGCTGTGGTGGGACTGTATCCACGTTTTCAGACATAACTGCACTGAGCACTTCTGGGTCATCACTGCACATTCATGTGGTTTAACACATTCTTCCACCATGTTAATTATCCTGAGCCCACTGTGTGTACTTAAGCCAGCCAGCCCCTAATGGACACAGAGCCTTGCTGCACCTCTAATTACTCTTTTTGATCACTTATGCCAGTAGATGCATTATCTGAAAGCGTATCTTGCTTGCTTTCTTCCTTTTTTCATTTTTGTTTTAAAGCAATAATCTAAAATTTAAAACCATTAAGTTTGCATTATTATTGTTGTTGTTATTATAGTCTGAATAGGTTCGCAAAATCCCAGAGTCCAATGAAGACTGGGAAGATAATTTATGGTGCTCCAGTTCTAAACTTTCTAGATCAGTTAGAGAAGCAATCACTCAAGTATTGAAACCATTTGAAAAACCCAGAAGATAAGTAACTAGATAACAACAATAACCTCTCAAGCACTTATGATAAAAGCCACATTACTTGTCTCAGGTAAGTACTAAGGTGCTGGATACATGGAAGGATTACAGAAAATCAGGTTGTAGGTGAGTGTCACTGTGAGATGAAACATTTTCACTACTGGAATAGCCCTCAACAGCCCAACCTGAGACCCACCCTGCTCCAAAGGTTCATTCACCTTTGCACAGAAACACAGATTTTCTAAACTAGCATCAAATGAAATATTTAAGCCACATCGTTATGTCAATATTGAATAGAAAAAACCCAAAGCAAACCCTCCCCCCATTCATTGTAATGCTGCTGAGGAGTTATAAACAGTTACTGTACAGATACAGGGACTGATATATTTAGACACAATTCAAATGTCAACATTGATTGTACAGAAAATAATGAAAACTTTTAAGTTAATTCCTACCTTATTGTTTCTTCTATCAGTCGATCTGAGCTGAAAGCCAAACAAACAAACAAAAAAAGGTTTAAAAAAAGCAACAAGCACAAAGTACCATTATAGATTACTAATCAATGATCGTCATCATACAAACCTTAATAAATTTCCCCTTAGAATGTTTTATTTTTGGATGTTGTCACATTTTGCTACTACACAGATCTGGTTTATATATAGTCTTTGGAAAAGATGCTCCTACTGTTCTCTGGAGCAGCATTTCCTAAGTGTGTGCAAGAGCAGGTGCTCAGGAGAACACGTAAAGCACAGAGGAGACAGGAACAGGGGAACGGGCACCATGATTTATGGGAGGCTGCTTGGAAAGGAGTATTACAGAGAGCAGCACCTAATTTTATTGCCTTTTAATCTTGGCCATTCCTTTCCAACCCTCCAAAAAAAATGATAAAAGCTGAGACTTGCATCCAGGTAATACCAACCCAGAGCCCCCTTTCAGGGGTGGCTCAACAAACGCTGGTTTATGCTGGTTAACGAGGCAAATTCGTTCTGCAGCAACACCAGCTGGATGAGAACTGAGTGACGCTCATGGGAAGCAGAACACACACCATGTGTAAGAGAAAGACCTTGATAACACGTGCCCTGCCCTTGTTTTCCATCGAGTTTCGGTGCAGCATCACTGGTAAAAGGGCAGCTCAAAATACAGCACCAGAGAGAACATTTCATTTACAGAGCGGACGCGCACGATAAAGATGACAAACAAGATCCTCACAAGACCGGAGCTGTTTCTCTTTTTTCTCTGCTCAACTTATATAGGCAGGGTTTTAATCACTGCTTTGCAGCCAGTTGTGAAATGCCAGAGACACATCTCTGGTTACAGCAATCAATATCTCCAGCGTAACCCTGACACAGAAGTGGTGGCTGCATCCCTGTTTCCCAGAGTGTGTAAACAGTGATTCATCCCCACAATTGCTCCCTTTACCCCACAGATTTATACAAATTCTTGGAGGATAACTGGAAAAAAAAATAAATATGAGAGTTTGCAGCTTGAGAAGGAAATCAACCTGACATAAAGCAGTTTTATGTTGTACTGGATATTTCTTCGAGTATAAAAGAAGAATTTACTGTTTCCAAACTAAAAGATACCAAAAGGGCGCGACCGTCTGCCTCTCCCACCCTCCTTGTTCCAAGTGTTTTCTACCTCAGAAGGGGAGGTACAGCACAGTCCTGCCTATGACTTAGCCAGAGATTTGGAGCTTTTTTCCTACCCCCAGGAATTCTGGAGATCCCCCCCAGCTCCAGCTAGAAGGGGTGCGTTGGAAAACTGCCCCGGGTGGGGAGGCGCAAACAGAGTGGCTGTTTGTCTGTGAAGAGGAGTGAAAACACGAAGGCTGCTATTTCAGTCCGCCCGTGGCTGGAAACACAGAGACAGAACAGAGCACTAAAAATAATTTTGCCCAATTTTAAGTTGAGAGGGACTCAACTGGGGCAGCAGAGAGAGAGGAACACGCCCTTCTGCTCCCAAAACACAGCCACGCTCCAAAGACTCACATCGGCTGTGAGCACGTTGGGTTCATCAAATAAAGCCGCTTTTATTCGCTGTGTGGTGTTTATTACCCTGGCACAGAGAGGTAAAACACCATAGCAGTGTACACAGAAGGATGTGAGCAGTCTCACAGCATCTCCTGATGTCCCCAAGGCAAGCAGAACATTGAAGTAATGCATTAAAGATTTCTGTAATCGCTGAGCCTCCAAGATATACAATTCAGCTGAGAACGTGCCTTTCATAGATAGTCTCCAACAGACAAGTGTGTTATGTGGGCAGTGCATAATAAGAATAAACTGCAAAAACATCAGAAAACAGCCTGAAAAGCAAGAGCAAAGCACAAGAATTCATCATTTTAAAAAAGCTTTGTTTTGGAGGGTTTTTTTTATTTATTATCAATGAAAAAGTATCTGAAGCTTTGCCGGAAGTAAGTTACACTCAAAAAAATTCTGTGGAAAAAAAAAATTGCTAGAACAGCCCTATAAAAAAACCTGCCTTAGAAAAACCACTACCAGCTCTTTGACAATGTAACTGATGAAATTAGAGAATTTTCATGTTGATGAACCAAAGATGACAGGGAAGCTGAACAGTTTTACAGATCTCAAGTGAATCAGGATGTTCTCCAAGGTTTTTAGAGCACAAAAATTAGGATTGCCAGTTTGCAGCAGAGACACTCACTGCTTTTTATGTTGGAGAAAGCTGCAGTTAGGCAGTTTTATTGCTTAATCAGAAACATAAACAGAAAAAGTTATTTAAAAGCTTCAGACTAAATCACACTGCATTATTTTTATATGTGTGTGTTTATAGACATATAGAATTAAATGCTGGAAATAGAACTACCTATCAAATGATGACAGAAGTTAATAAAAATGTGTAAACCCAGAAACATTAGATGCAAATGCCAACACAAGGCATTTAACAGGCATCTGAAGCCACAAGATTGATGTTTCTCAATTTACTGGACGTCACCCCAACTATTTGAAAGGATGAAATTTTCTTCACAATGACTGATGTGTAGGTAAGGGCAGACAACATTAACTTCTAGAGTCTTAAATAGCTGGGAAGCACAGAGATTTCCTAAACACAGCTCCCAGTGTTCTTCCCACCCTGAGAAGCATCAGCTCTTGAGAGGATCCCCAAACACATCTCTCCTTGCAGGTGAACAAACCCTACACGGCAATGACATTCACTGACATTTTGGTAAAGGATGTCAGTGCGAGCAGGAGCATTTCAGGGATTCTGATGTGAGGATTTTTACCATCAGAGTTCTGTTAAGTTTAGCTCTTCCTGCAGATCAGTTCAGGGAGATGTCAGAGGCTTTTCCAAAGGCTGGAACGCGCACTCACGCAGCATCTCCTCAAGTCTTTAAGTCTCCTTGGCAAACACAGATTGTAAAGTTCACTTACAGTGATACCCAAACAGAAGCAGCTGTTCCATCACTTTACAGCTCATAACCATAAAAACAAGTCAGATTTAAGGAAGATCAGGAACACAAAGTACAACAGAGCCCAGGGACCCAAGGGAAGTTGGCAGTTCTCCGGCTATTAATAACCTGTTTTACACAAATAGAAACTGTTCTCACAATTACAAATGTTCATTCCAACTGTTTGTCAGAATAAAAAGAAATACCATTGAAAGAAGTAATTCTGCTTAACTTCCACATTCAAAACACTGCAAAAAGAGGCTCCAAGGAAAAAAAAAAATCAATCAAAATCTACTCACTTTGTTCTTCTGCTGTCCAAGCAAAGACATCAACTGCAGTGGCCACCTCCTCGTGAACACCCAGGCGAGCAGACAAGAGGTTCTGGGCACCCTGAATCTGCCTTGCCATCTGTTTCAATAAGCTCTGCATTTTCGCCTGTCCAGACAAACTGCACTTTGACAAACCCATTTAAAAACACTCCAGGAAAGAAACTCTGGAAGATGCTGAGGCAACCAGCTCCTGTAATGAATGGCACGGACCCAAGAGCAGCAGCAGCAGCCATGCATGTGAAATAATCAGGCCTCTGTGCAACTGCTGCCTGTGAAAGACGGCACAGTTTGCCATTTAAATGTGCAGGCAGGTAAATGAATCCCAAGGAGGAATTCAGTGAAATGTGCCCTCCAGGATGAAAAAGAATCCTGCCCATCACATCAGGCGTTTACAATTAAAGGAAGTTTTTTTATGTTCTTGGGGATTTTTTCAAGTAAACTTCTATGTCAGTTAAATGTAACAAATAGACAGAAGTGAAATAAAATTCATTAATATTGATGAATACTTAGATGAGGACTGGGCCTCTCCCACAGCCATAGATTTTGCTGCTGACTTACCAGCTGGATACCCAAAACAAGCACTTGTCAGAGGAACAAGATGCAGCAGCAAGACTCATCTGCACACAACTCATTTCACAACGTGCTTTCAACCCTTCAGATGAAATTAAGGGCAATATTATCACATAGAATAATTTAAAAGGAATAGGGAAAACCCTGTAGAATAAACTAATATAGCACTTGGCAACTATTTTCTTCCTTTCATAAAGAATAACTACAGAAATAATTTTACTTTGTTCTTTCTCTAACTGCAAAGATCAATCACCAGGCTCTGCTCTCTCGAACTGCCTGCAATAAATCTTTCATATTTTCACAGTCCTGGATCAGCAGGCAATGTGGAGCTTCCAGGAATGCAAATCCTGCAAGACATACTTGATTCTCTAATACAAACATACAGGTTATGATGAAGCAAATCTGACACAGACGGTCAGTTATTTCCATCATCATGATCATAATAACAGAATAATAATGAAAGAAACCCTATGCACACACACACACACAAACCCATTTCCAACTCATTTTTTTCTGCTTGCCATTGGCTTTCCTTATCATAAAAAAATTCAGATAATTAAGCTATTTAAAAACTTAATTAGAAGGTAAAGCAGAACACTTTTTTTTTCCCCTCCCTGTGATAACAAATAAGATGTTCCAGATTTTATAAGACTCATCTCAAACTTGACTGAATTTAATAATGGGAAAGAGGAAATTCCACTAGCTTGGAAAGGAATCATAACAGAAAAGACAGCACAAACATGAGCATTAAGTCAATGTATAAATTTGCTCCAAAGGAACAATATGTTACTAACTACATCACCCCTACAAGCTCTAAACACCTAAGTAATCTTATTTTTGCAAACCACTGTGCTGGGGAGTCCAACTCTGATCACTGCCAGTAAGGATGAGGAATAGGTGCAAAGTGGGAAGGAAAGAAGCACAATACCACGTTGTTTTTAATTAATGCAAGCAATTTGTTATCTCCAGAATGAAAGGCACTGGAACATAATCCACTGCTCCAGGCAAGAGTAAGCCAATGTTATTTGGTGACAAGTTTCTTTCCAGATGGTTCACATGCACCTTGTGCACTAGGAAATAAAATACACAGAAGGCATCCTTTTCACCCTAAGGAAGGATCTGCCAAAGGATTTCCAGGAAAATAATCTGCTGAAATGAAACCTGCTCCTTCCAACTGCAATCCTGTGACTCAGAATTCACTAAAAATTGGACTTACAGCTACATCACTAAGTGTCTCAAAAGCTTATAAATTTCAACAATTAGGGATTAAGATACACTACTGTAAATATCTTTGCAGCTGTTAAACATCTGCAAACATGTCTACATGTGCACAGTGACCAATGAAAAGATCAGTTGTTCTAATTCAGCTTAAAGAACAGCTTAAGGGATGCAAACAAACACCAAAGGACCCCCTCCCCTTGCAGGGAGGTCGCTGAACACACAGATCCACCTCCACAGGTCTGAGGACACAAACAGGTTGTCTCTCCTGGATTTCCAAAGGATACAGCCTGCACCTCCACTGAACTCCATGGACTTGTGTGGGAATCATCAACAGAGAGAAAGCAATGTCTCTCCAGAAAAGGAGATAGCCAAGAAAGCTCTTTGGCACACAGAGGACTGGGGAGAGTGCCTGATGCCTGAGAGCCCCAGGAGGGGGAGCAGCAGCGATGCCACCTCCTTTAAAGCAAATCTAGGAGGAAGTAAGAGCCTTCTCAATAACCTGCAAGTGCACAGTTTACCCAAAAACACAGTTAAAGACCTGAAATGAAAACAGCTCCTGTTGTGCAAAAGAAGTTGCTGCACAAAGCCCAGTGCCAGGATGGCACCAGCAGCCACATAACGAGGTCTCCAAGAGGCTCTTGATTCACGGTTGGGAAAGTTCCTGGACAGATTGACCCTCCCCTGTAATTGCTCCAGATTACCCATAGGAATGAAGTTAAATGAACTGAGAAGGGCAGGTCTTACTGTAAGTCATTATCAGCAACCACAACTGTCAGAACAATTCCAGTAACTTACTAATGGACTCTATCGGCATTTCCTCAAATTTTACATCTGCACACACGACCAGCAGCCAGTGGAAGTGCTGTTTTTCATTATTTCCTCTGGTTTAAAACATGTCATTTAAATGAAACCTTTAAGTAAAGGGAAAAGCCCTCAAAGCCATGCAATAGAGCCTGCAAAACCCAACACTGACCTGAGGAAAAACGAACTCTAGCAGGATAACTTGTCATTACTGATTTGTTGGGCACACACAGACGAGAGAGATGCTCAACTTATAACAAACACAAGCTGTTTGTAATCTGTGCTGTAACAAAATAGATTGTATCACTTTTCTAGCTCCGTGTTTTCTGACTAAAGCTTGGCAAAGCTAAAAAACTGTTCTACCCTTCACACACTCCTAAGTAACCAAGAGAACAGGAGGGGGGAATGTCTTTCCAGAAGAGCCCCACCATACAAACAACTTCCTAATTAATACCTTTTTAATTTCCACTGAA
This sequence comes from Lophotriccus pileatus, assembly GCA_035583135.1. Taxonomy (NCBI): domain Eukaryota; kingdom Metazoa; phylum Chordata; class Aves; order Passeriformes; family Tyrannidae; genus Lophotriccus; species Lophotriccus pileatus. The sequence continues at coordinate 3,983,949 of JAWWES010000048.1, forward strand.
GCTAACACAGAAATGAAGTGAGAGTTATCCCTAGGATGACAACCCAACTTTAATGTGGTATGAAACCCTAAAACACACACTGACAGACATGTATTCTGCTTCCTCACTGCCTTTTCACCTGCTGTGGTTTTGAGGCTTTGCTGGTAGATGCAGAAAGCTCTGTGGCTTTCAGCCAGGCCTTGGCTGAGGTACCTAATTTAAAAACTATGTACCTATATGTTTATTAAGTTTCAGACAACGATTCTTAAAGCTGCATAGTCAACTCTGCAACGTTAACAACCACTCGTGGTTCAAAATTTAAAGTGCACGCTGCTTTTAAAACATCTACAAGCCAAATTCAGGGTGCAATTCAATGGGTAAAGATCTCAGCGTTTTTCTTCTGACCCAATTTCCCCCTGTTCCTAGGCCTGTCTTTTTATCTGAGACTGTACAAGATGCATTCTTCCAGAAGTGCAACTAATACTCAGGATAAACAAGCCTCTCAAGTGAGAGGAAAGCACTCTGCATCTTTCAATCCACAACAAAACCAAGGTCCTTGAAAAAGTCAAAACAAAGCTATATTATCAGGATAAAATAGAGATGCTTTGAGTTTGGATCTAGTTCTGCTTACCATCATGGATTTGATAGGACACTGAGATATCTGCATGGCAACCATTCAGCCAAGAATGAGGAGAACCTAATTCTGATGCATTAGTAGAGGTTGAAATTAAATAAACTCAAGAGTGACATTTATGCAGCAATGGGGTAACTTTCCAGAGGTACACTCTCTGTATTTGAGAAAAATGGAAATAATTACTGTTTCACATATCCACACACATCAAATTGAGTTCAAAAGCTTGTTTCTACTGGAGGATCTAATGGCAAATAATGAGCAAGCAGTTCTGGCCCCTAAAGAATAACAAACTGCACAGCCACAATAACAAAAAAAAAAAAAAAAAAGGAAGAATTACATGCTGCATTAGAATAAGTGATTCTCATATTGCACAAAACAAACTCTATAAAACTTCACTACTGTTGATTCTGTTCAAAAGCTGCACCTACTTTACAGAACCAACACATGGAGGAAGGATTTCAGTCCTTACAAAACCCTAATTTCAATACCAGACATCGGGGGGTGGAGAGAGAAGCTGTCCTAGTTAAGAAACCGTGTTGAAAGGAAAGCTAAAAACAAATAAAACATGCATCACCGACTTGTTTATTTCTGAAAGGAGCAACAAACTTCAGAAGCAAACAGAGCTCTGAAGTTTGAAGTATGGTTTTACAGCCTTCCCTCTCCCCAGATTAAGAACAAAGTCCTGTTTCGGAGGTGAAGCCCTGAGGGGAGAACCAGAGCCCAGGTTTAGCCCCAAACACTTTTTTTCCAGGATGTGTTCAGGTAATCTTTCCCTCTGAGGGAGTTTCTGTAGCCCCTTTCCCAGGGCAACATGGAAGGCCATGCACAAACCTTCACATGTCACACAGATAAAAAGCAGCGAGGAGTTTGAAGGTCTTAATGCTCAACGTGTGGCCGCATCCTTTGCCACCTGGATAATTCAATTTTGTTCTGGAAGTTACAAAGGAAATCCCCAAATCACGTTTTGTGCTCTGTGTGTGACAAGTTTGTAGTTTTTTTTTCATTTGATGTCCCCCTCCACTCTTCACCTTTCTGCAAAAATCATTCATTTCAGACATGCTGAGGCATAAAAATATCTCAACAGCCATTGTGTCAGGGAAATTACTGATTACAGAACTTTTTTAACCAACCCAACTGTCAGGAAAGCACGCAAATAAATGCCATGAAACAAATGCAATCTTTTGCTTAGGTAGGTTTGGTTTTTTAAGTCCTAAATACAGCCCAGGAAGATGAAAAGCAGCAGTTGATTTTACTCTAATGAAGCTTGGGCTATTTTTAAAAGAAAAACCTCTTAAATCCTGAAGCGCTGGGCTGATTTTCGTGTTCTTTTATTAAGTTATTTATAAATAATAATAATACCCAGGAGAGCAACTTCCTTCATTGCCTGCAAGCTTTGAACCTCCCCAAATTCTCATTAAACTACTTCAATAACTGGCTCATACAGTTAATTATTACACGTAATAAGCAGTGAAGTTTCTCCTTTTCCAGAAGACACGAACTGTCTCCCTCCCTGAGCAGTATTTACTATCAAAATAAGAACACAGCAAGTTATGCTCAGTCTGGTGCTGCAGTTAAGAAAATGATCTGCTCAAGTGTCATATTAGTCTGGGACTATCAGGGGAAGCTGATCCAACCACTTACAGAGTGGCCTTGTGTCCCTCTGCCATGGATCTTGAGGAGACAGAGGCTGGGAGATAAAACCCATTCAATCCAGACATAAGGCTAAAGGAAGGAATCACTGATGCAATCAAGAAAACTCTGCAGCAATAGGAGACAGAGCAGAGAGAGAGAACAGAATGGTATTCTGAAACAGGATTACAGCACGAGTCATTGTGCATCTCTAAGTAAGCCTTTGCAACACCAAAAATCCTCCTTTGCCCAAATCCCCTCTTTGAAAACCATTTCATTTGTGCTGCTGCTCAGACAGAGCGCAGAGCCCTGCCCCAGAAGTCTGTGCTGTGGATATTCAGTGGCAAGTCAGTAAGGGAATTACCACAGCCATCCTGGCTGGCACTGGCAGGCACTTTTAATGCAGTAATTTCTCAAACTGCCCTATCCCAGAAATGAAGAAAACAAGTCAATGGCTTTTGGGAAAACAGCGACAGACCATTGCCGGAGCTCTTGCAATTAATGGCCAGCAGAGAAACGTTTTAACCCAGATTCCTCAACCCCTCCTTGCACTGCATCTTCCAGTTCAGTGGACAAAGTGCTGCAGCACCTTCCACTCCCCCTGCACAGCAGGTCTGCTGCCAAACTGAACCAGGCCTGGTGCCTCCTGTCAAACCCTCCAAACCACAGCCATGGGGAGCACGTCCGTCCTGTGAGGGCAGAGCGGTTGGGTTTCTTCATAACTGCTACACAGCAAAGAAGATTATTCATTACCAAGTGCTGCTTCAATTAAAATCTGCAGTAAAATCGAGAGAATGGAACCACAAAACCACCGCATTCTGCTCTGACAACAAACAAAAAGTAAGTTTAATTAAGAGGCAAGTTTGGCAATTAAGAAAAAACCCTTAGTGGGCCTGACTAAAGTGGAACTCAGCAGTTCTGAGGCTGCAGAGCAGGCAGCCAGCAGGCACCCACAGGGAAGAGACTCATCACACTCCTCCCTCCCTGCTGCTTCCCCAGCCACCTTGGGAACGAAAAGGGAATTGGTGAATTAGCTGTTTTTCCTACAGTGTCTCTCTTTCCAAGAGAAGGTGAAGGAGAGGCAGTGGTGAACTGTGTGTCAGCTGGAGCAGTGACTGCCCAGGCATCTGTGCGTCCTCCCCTCCAAGGGGAGGTGAGGGAGGGGATGGAAGGGAGGCAACAGCACTTCTCTGGTTTCAATCCAACCCTCAAAGTCCACTCAAATCCACAGGAACCTGAGCAGCAGCTGCACGGTGAGTGGAAATCAGGGCATGCAGAGCAGAGAGCAGGGATAACAAAAGAAAAGGAAACTAAATTAAGGGAGAAAACTGGCAGCTTTTTCCCAAAAAGCCGACACACCTGTAATCAAAAACCCTATAAGGTGTCTCTGCATCTCATTAAGCTGATTTCTCTGTGCAAATCAGGGCTGAACTGAAAATTTGTAAGCAAAAGGAATATTCAAAGGAAAAACAGTCAGTCTCTCCCTCCACTAGGATCTGGCCCATATCACCAACCAAATTTGAGAGCAATTTCCCGGTGATTATTCTCTACTGAATGTGCCCATTTCTGCCCAAACAACAACAGGAAACTTCAAATAGCCCTGCTATTGAAAAATGAAAGGCCATAATAAAAGTTACACAAGTATTCAGTACTCCAGGGTGCTTCACACACATGAAGTGCTGCACAAACACTAATTTCCCCTAATCATCCCAGGTATGTATTATTAATACCCCATTACGCAACTGCTGCAGATTCCCGTTAGTTCCTTTGCTCACCTCTCTCATTCCTCTTTTCCCTTTCACATGCAGAACACGTCCCTCTGATTTGTTTGCTCTCTTCCTTTTCCTCCTTCAACGTTTCTTACCCACCTACTCTGGCCTTGTGTTAAACATTTTCAGACACACAGGGCTGTCTGAACACAGGTTCATCCCATCTACCTGCATCACTCACACTTGATATTCCATCTAAGATGATTTTTTAACTGGATATATTCATAGGCTGCATAGCAACACTCACCAGAACCATGCAGTCACCTGACAACAACTGAAGACACAGCTAATGATATCTGCACCTGCTTCCCCACCCGCCACTTCTTTTGGAAAGGGATAAATGACAAATCTTGGCGCGCTGGAGGTGAGTAATAAAGCAACAGTCACACAGTGGCCCTACAGTGACAGAATAAATCTACCACAGCAAATGCTGGTGACCACTAAGTGGTCTGTATTCCTCTGGTTTTACAAGAGTAAAATTTCTATCTAATCTCTGGATGCCTTCATCAATTTTAGCACAAATCCAGCAACATCACCTGATACCACTCACAGAAGTATCAAGTACCAACACAAGGGAAATTTTCACTTGCATACACACACAATATTGCAAATTCAATCAAGCACATCAGTCCCCTCTTCGCTGACTTAGACTGTAACTCATCAATAACTGCAGAATTTCTCAGGGCAGACACTAAGTTGACAGAATTCTTTCCTCTGAGGCAGCACTTTTCAGAGCAGTTTTTAAAATGCTAAGCTACATCTATTCATCAAAATTGCTGCCTCTAGATGGAAAACAGCATTACAAGAAAAAGGATGGCTTGTTTGCATCCCTGGCGAAAAACACACAAACAGCAAAGATTAAACACCTTCAGGAAATGGCAAAACCCCGAGAAGTATTTCTTTAAGCACCTGACGTGCCAAAAAATCTGAGATATGAAGTAAAAATATTAAGACGGCATCAATACTCAACAAGATCTGCCATGCTTATTTTAATTAACGGGGGGTTCAAGTTTTTATTAAGAAATGTAGGCATTATTGTTTGTCTCTCCAGAGGCAGGTGAAGATATCCTTGAATTATTTGTAAACTGAGTGACTTGCCCACAGGCAACAGAATTTCTGGACAAGTCTTTCCAGCAAAACTCACAATGATTTCTCAAATGAACTGAGGCAGCAGTGAAGCTTTCAAAGAGAGAAGAACACAGTGTGTGTTCTCTAACCCTCCCAGGAGTGGGATGCAGCAGCACAGAGCCCTCTGTGCCCCGGCAGCGCCGTGAGCCCAGCGTGCAAGTGCTCCACACTGTGCCAGCAGTACTGACACAGCAGCCAGCCCCACCCTGGGAAAGGGGCTCCAAATGGATCCAGGATCCTCACAGCTTAATGGAAAGACAGGCACAGCCAGGGTTTGCACAGAGCTTCAGCTGCTGTCATTCCCTTGCTGCCTAATGTATGTTGGGTCCTTTTATTCATCAACGTTTTTCACTCGCAGGTTTTTAATTTCCCTTCCTTTTCCAGGTTTACCTACACATACAGCATTCACACACAGATTCTCCTTCAGTTTTCTTCCAGAAGAGATGATGTTGAAAATATAACACCAAAATAAAAAAGGGCAGATTCAGGTAAAAAGCAGAGATCCAGCTTCTCTCCCAAGTCCACCCCAGAAAAAAGGCTTCCTGGCTCTCCTCCTCTTCCTCCTCACGAACAATCCCGCCCAGGGCTGCCAGCAGCTCTTTAAGAGCCCTCATGGAAAACACAGCCAAGAGAAAATTCCAGTGTCCATTTATCCTGCCTCACGTGGCTGTGCCTAAAGAAAAGGGCCAGGACTCTGCACTGGGGCAACAGCTCAACATCCTCCATCATCAGATAACGGAATAAACACACAACAGGTCGAAGTACTTAACGGCATAAATTGAGCAGGGCCAAGATTAGCTGGACACTCCAATATCTGACAGGAATGTATCACTCCTGGGGCATTATTACATTCCCCTGCAGCGCACAATAACACACTGGTAAAAGTTTGTGCTGCCACGTCCACTTCTCACGCTCCCCTCGTTGGTTTCACTTCCCTGAAAGCACATTTGGGATTTTTACTGTCATGTCTTTGTGACAACGTAAATATATTCCTCGTGTAGCTCTGTCAATTAGTCTGGCACTGCAAATACTCAGCATCGTGACTCACACAAAGCTTGTCAGTTTATCCTAGGAGCATGTTTGGTGTAATCTGCCAGCTCCTGGTGATTTCCTGGGACCTTTTCCTAGCTTTTACAGCTTTTTGGCATGAATAGCTCGTTAACTGTTTTCTTTGAAGACAAATATGTTGAACCTCTCTAATAATTTCCCCTGCCAGTATCTCTTTCTGAGCTCACTGATTCTCAATTCGAAAGTTTCGAACATCCTGCAAGCTTTGATTTCTTGCCAATGTTTTCTTCTGCTTCTACACTGGATTTCTTCACAGTCCTTACAGTTATCTCCACCTTGCAGTGCTATTCCATGATTAGTTTTGGCCCTGTTTCCTAAAGACCCCCAGCTCACAGTTATTTCTTGGTTTCTTTTTTTCTCAATGTCATGGTAGAGGGGTTTTTTTAAAGTCTTGATATCTTTCAAATAATCACCCAGAAGACGATTTAACTGCTTCTAAAACTGTCTTATTTAACTCTATTTTTCATGCATTTTAATCCTAAAAATATACTGGAGGGTTTAGCATGTTTAAAAGATCAAAATAATCAATGCCTCAACAAATGTTTGGCTCAAATTCTGAAGACATCTGCCAGATAATATTTACTAAACGGTTTAAGTTTCCCCTCTATTAATTGTTGCAAACTTTCCAAAATTGTGCACTCAAAGTCAGTTTCTCAGAATTTGTATTTTACAATTCCAGACATATTTAATTTGTGGCCTTCTTTAACAAAATGCCAAATGTATAGAAGTATTTGCCAACTCTTCTAACAAAAAAAAAAACCAAAGCAAAACAAAAAAATCCCAAATACAACTGCTGGATAGAATGAGGTTTACTCAGATTAACTGACACTGATTCTTCAAAGTACAACATTTCAGGTAAGATTTACCTCTGGAATATTAAGATTGGTTGGGTTTTTTTCTCTGGAAACTTTCTATTTCATGACCAAGCATGTTTAGGAATAACTTCAACCTAACAAAACTCAAAATTCAAGCTTTAAATCAATTATTTTCTAAGTCTTAAAGATATTAAAGAAAACTGACAATGAAGTGGTGTTAAGTCAAGCCACAATGGGAAAAAAAATGGTTTAAACTTCCTGTCAAAGCTTTTTGTGCAGTTCTGGCTACAAGTTTAAGTTATCTATAGGAAAGCTCATTTGAGAAAGCCACGGCTAATTTTTTATTTATTTTGGCTCTTTTCTAAATGCAAGCCTGCCCTCTCGTGTGAGCCTGAGGTTTAGCACCCCTACAGGCAAGGAGAGAGGCAAGTTGCCCTCTCTGCAACAGGAATAAAGTGAGTTCTATTTTGCTTATTATCCAGGTGAATAAAGTAGACCCAATTTGCAGTATTTAAGTGCACAGGTAATTAGTCTCTTCCATCACCTTTTCTACACGTTCAGTAGAGACAACAGGCAAAAAGGTTCTTCTCTGTCTGACTCTGACAAATAAGGAAAGGGAAAATCAGTCAAATCATGGGAGTTTCTGTTTTGTTTCTTTACCCTTCCCCCAGTCAGTGTGTAAAGGCAGCTACTCCCTTGGGAGGAGGAGGTCTGAGCCAGAAGGGACTTGTGAAAGCCCACTGAAGAGAACACAGAGGTCACTGACAAGACCCTAAAGACAAAAATCACTGACAACTACCTTGACTATCCCCTACCACACCTCACACTCAGCATAACCCTAAAATGCTCACCCAGCTGCAAAAGCAGCAGCACTGTCACAGAACACACAGTGCAGGGCATTCCTTGTGCACATGTTACTGTCCCAACGGGCACAGCTTTCACATTATACTTGAAATTCAGAATGTTTCATCCCCCAGAAAAGTCAGGCACCTCCAGCATAAGTAAACAGGAAAAACAACACCTACTTTCGAAGGTGTTCGTGCTCCTTCAGGAATAGTTCTGTTCTTCTGTTGTTCACGCCAGACCCGCTTTTATACGACCTAAAACCCAACAGAACAGAATCCCGTCAGAACCTTAATAAAGGCTGGGAATTTGAGGAACTTCTTTTGCTTTACTCAGAGCATGGACAAGGAAGCTTTGCCAAGTATTCTCCTCCTCTGAGGACAGTCCCACTCCACTGCTGTAACAAACCACACAACTTACTCGATGTCCTTCCGTACCGATCCCAACAGATTCTCCCTTTCTCTTATTGCCAAGAAGTTCGCTTTGGTTTTGTGGAATTCGTGTGTGTAATCCTGTAATAAGAACAGTTATTCCAAAATTAGCATCCTGAGGTTTAACCACACAATATACCCATGGAAGACCCAACCACCTTCTCAGCTGCCAGCTGTTGTCTAACACAAAGTGCAAGACCAGCTTATGAAATGAACAGCAAAAATGGCTGGAAGGTAATGCAAAGTATTTTTAAAACTCCCTGCTCTTACAGTAGTTGCTAAATTTGATAGACAAGGTCATGGAGGGAAATCCACTGTAATTCCTTCTCCCAGTTTTGTATATCCACACCTTTCTGATGAATTGGTTTGTGTTGGAATTTCTCCTTAGTTTTCAATCACATCTAATAAGACCTACTTGTTTAGTGTGGTGAAGATGTTCTTGGGTTTATTTTGCTGTTAAACCAGATGAAAAAAAGTATTCTCTGAGCAATCAACACAACTTCTTTATGTTCAAGTTGCAATTTTACATCTGAAGCCATTTCAGGCAGCTGGTACTTCTCAAAAAAACCCAATTCAACTGGCAACTGGTGTCCACCAAACCCATCCCAAGCATATAAATGCTGTGGCCTTTACAAAACACTGTGCTTTTTACACTGTGTACTGCACAGATACAAAGCAGAAATAAAACTGTACACAACCAGACAAACAGAACATGCATTTTAACAGTGCTATGCCATGAAAGCATCACCTGTGTGAAACATGGTTAATTTACAGCACTAACTAGTAGCTTTACGCAGTACACCTCCTTCAACTCACTTGAAAAGCTTAGAAGGTTTTACAGTCATGTTTTCTGAAGTGTGATCACTGCTAAGTGACAAAGCACACAGACAAGGTGATTCATTACAGCACCTTCCCCCTTTTGCCACATAAACCTCACCCACATAAGACAGCTCCCTGTATTGCTCTTTTTTAGCTGAGTACTAGTCACCAATATGACATAAAAAGTGCTACTCATTTCAACTCAGTGTTCAGAGGGTGCCTGGAGTGAAGATGTGAGATGGGATCGGTGGTGTCTGAACCTCCTGGTAAGGCACTCCAGCACGCTGTGATGTCACCACTGATAATTATTACAATTAAATTATTAAATTACTTCAAAGAACCAACCCAAAGGCAGGGAGGAGGCCCCCTTGTTACCTGCAGGATGTCTCTGTGGCGCTGCAGCGTGTGCATCAGCGCCGCGTTCAGGGACGGCACGCCCGCGCTGTTGGTGTACTCTGCCATTTTGTCGTTTATCCCAGTCAGCTACAGGAGGGAAAACAACCCCAAAAAACCATGAAACGGCTCATTCTTGTACAAAAAATACAATGCACGAGCTGGAGGAGCCGGCTGGACACGCACACCTTGTCCAACACCCACACTGGCGTTTCCAAACGTCCCTCACACACACCTGGACCGCGGCATTTCCTAAAGGCTGCGGCAAAGCCACAGTAACTCCAGTTACCTTTCCCAGGAGTTGTTCAATCTCCACGGCCATGGTCTCAAACATTCTGTCCTGGCTTGATCCATTTAAGAGAGGAGTTGTGTCAGAGCTAAGGAAAAGGGGAGGAGCATTTACCAAAAAGTGCATCGTTCCACAAATGCAAGAAATAAGGAAACAACGGGGACAGGGGTTGGAAAGCTCCACTACCCAGGAAACCCACATTTTATTATCACACATGCCTTTAATTCTTATCTGAATGGATGACTGGAGGAAATATAATCTCTCCTTGGAAGACAGGTCTGACACCACACACCTTTGTCGGGCACCAATGTCCTTCTCTCCCCAGCTTTGAAACTTGATTTATTTATTCACTGGCAGGAGGGAGCACTGCACTGTTACAGCAACATAATCACACCTTAATAACATGGTGTTAGGACAACCCACTGGCCTATTAAGCAATCAGTGCTCTACAGAGCAACACACACAATTACAGTTTCACACACCTTCCCTATTTGCTCTTTAAGATAAACTAAAACCACAAGGAAAAGTCACATCTAAGACCAGCCTGTAGAAGTGTGACAACTAAGAACCCTCAGAGAAAACTCCTGGCTTTGGTAACCTGCCTTAACCTGAGCAAGAGAAGTAAGTTTTGCACAGGACAGCAAAAATAATGAAAACAATTAGATTGCACATCAAGTAACAGCACAGAGCCAGAAACAAAAGTGAAACTGAGGGCTCTGGTGCTCTCAGGCTTCCAGAACCAGAAATTCAGGGAAAGGTTCAAAATGGATTCATTCATCAAATTGAAAAAAACAAAACCAAACCCAAAAAAAATCAATACACACACCCCTACAGTAATCACAGTCATAACCGATGCAGTTAATAAACGAAGAGTAGCAGTTTTAAAGGTTGCACTCAGAGAAGTTCCTGATGTGGAACTGCAGGGAAGAGCTCACCTTTGTCCCCCAATATGGAAAGACTGGAAGAGTTTTATCAGAGTCAAATATTCTTCAGTCAAAGATGAGCCTGACTAAAGCAAACAGAAACTACTCATGTACACGCACAAGTACCTACTTAATCTGGTTCATATATATATATATACACACATAAAAATATATGTGCAGCTCTCCTCATTCTCATTAACACTGTCCCTCCCCATGGCAGGAGGCTGGAATGAACTGACCTTTAAGGTACCTTCCAACCCAAACTGTTCTGTAATTATCACCCACCTTAGGAGAAAGCCAGGAAGAAACAGCCACCCCTGTGAAGAGAGGGCTTGTTCCCTGCCAGCCCTGCACCAGCCACAGCTGCTCAGCGTTCCAGCTCCCTTAAAACTGGGATTACAAACAGCCCAGCTGGGAGGTGTAAGGTTAAATTCCCCTAAAACTGAGGTCCCTGAAAACCTCCTGATAGTTGAATATAATAAAAACTACGAAACAAGCCGATGTAAAGAGCATCAAGAACTTCTGTCACCAGTCCCCACTGACCCCACACAGACTGAACTTTAAACTCAGCTCTCCGCAGTGACATGTATCACCCACCGCCCTTCCTGACTCACACCCCGAAATCACATCAAGACCAACACCAGCAGCAAGTCCTGAAATGAGCCACAGGAGGGACCAGCGTTCAGCAAGCGATAAAAACGAACCCAGCACCAGGGGCAGTGTTTAAAACATAAAGAAACGGGCTTAGTACCTATACCTGTCGCGCCTTCCGTCTCGGCCGCTGCTGTAGCTGGTACAGAGCTTGCTGAAGGAGACCAGCTTCAGGTCCAGCTCGTTCTCCAGCTGCCTCGCCTGTTTCCTGAGATCTGCGCGGGGCGGGGGGACAGTCACGGACCCGCCCGGGGCCCCCGCGCCTCGGGGGGTCCCGGTCCCACAGACCGCCCGGGAGCCCCGGGAGGGGAACCCACAGGGGAAGGGGGGACCCTCACGGCTGGGGGAGCGCCCCACGCCCAAAGCGGGGCACGGCTGAGCACCCCCAGCCCTGCCCCACGGCCGCGGGGCTCCGCGGGCACCGGCGCCTCATGGCTGACGGGCCGGCACCGCCCGCGCCCGCCGGACCCCCGGAGGCGAGCAGAGGGACCCCGGCGGCTGTCCCGCCGCGCCCTGCCCGGGCCGTGCCCCGGGGAAGCCCCAAAGGACGCGGCCGCCCCGGCCCCGCCGCCCCCGGCCCCACTCGCCTTCCCAGTAGTTGCTGCTCCCCGCCGCCATCTTTGTTGACCAACGTCAGCCGCGGGCCGGCGCCGCCGAGACGGGCGGGACGGAGCGACCCCCGGCACGGGCGGGCCTCCCGCTGCAGCGCCGCCCAGCGGCCGGGCGGACACGGCGCCGCTCCCGGCCCCGACCCCCTCCCGATCTCCCAGTGCAGGTCCTGCTCCTGCTCCCGCTCCCCCAGACCCTGATCGCCCGGTCCAGGTCCCGCTCCCCCGGTGCCGATCTTGCTCCCGATCCCGCTCTGTTGGTCCAGATCCCGCTCCCTCCCGCTCTTCCCCTCGGCCCCTGTCCCGATCCACCGATCCTGGTCCCGCAGCCCCGCTCCCTCTCCCCCGGTGCCGATGCCCTGGTCCCCTTCCCCCGATCCCGGTTCCCGATCTCCCGGTCCCGCCCAGCGCCCTCCTCACACCCCCGAGTCCCCCCCGCCCCGCAGCAGCAAGAACGAGAGAACCCACGTGGACATCAAAATAGTTTTATACAGATTATTGATCTCAGTATAACAGGTAAAAAACAGGCGGCGGCCGAGGGCAGAGCCGGGCCCGGCCCCGCGCCGCCCCCTCCCCTCCCGCTGCCAGGAATCGGCGATTCAAGTCCCTTTTAAAATTACATTTGAAGGCACAAGTGCACGGAGCGACAGCGGGGACCGGCTCCTCGGCCCGGGGCACGGGCGGACGCACGGACGGACAGACGGACCGGGGGCTCGGGGGAGCCGCTCCTGCCTTCCCGAAGTGCCCAGGAACAGCACCAGCGCTTACGAAGCTCTGAGCACAGAGCCGGGGCCAGAGCCAGGCACCCCCACCTGGTCCTGCTGCGTAGGAAAAATCTCACACGTTTGCAAAACATCTCAAATCCACTCACCTTAAATATACACACCTACTCCAAGCTAACTGCGAGATGCACTCTGAGGGAAAGGGCCAGGACTTATTGCTAGAGGGACAAAGCACGGCCAGCTCTGCCCGTTATCTGCTGCCAGAGCAAACAGAGCCCTAAGAGCCATTTGCAAACTCGATTTTAAATAAAACCTACTGTGTCTCTTGTTAAAGGAGGAACAGTTCAGAGATGAGGCAGGATTAATGCTATTGTGTGCTGGTGTCCTGCTCCCAGCACACCACCTCATCCACACCTTTGCATGTTTCTTGCGGTAGAATTCCCCGTGGAACAGGGAAGAAGGTACACTGGTGACTAAGGGTTATCTCTGTGCCCCCAGATAGCTGCACAAAACCAGATGAGATGATGAGAATGACAGCACAACCATGTGGTTCTGGCAGGGCATCACCACAGGCAGAGGTGAGGAACAGCCTCTTCCCCAGGTGACTGGGCCCAACAGCCTTAAAAGGGGAACACACTCTGCTGTTCCCCCATAGACCAGGTCAGAGCCCTGCAGAGCAGAGACCCCGTCATATATTTGGGTGCAAACCCCCCCACCATGGACACCACGTGAGGGTTTCTCTAGTGGACATCCCCAGGCTGCTGGAGGACAGAGCAGCTCAGGGCAAACTAGAGGCCTAAGGCTCCTGCCCCCCAGAGATCAGGTCAGTGGGGCAAGAATTATAAAAGAAAATGAGCAGCAAGAAAATAAGTGCCTATTCTAACCCCAGCCTTCTGCCCAGAAAGCACAGGAACATCAGAGATGCATAAAGGCTTTAGAAATCAAGCATTTCAGCCATCTTCCCTTCTGGACATCCCTTCTATTCCCCACAAATCCCACATGTCTTGGGGATGTGTGCTTCAGCTCCTCTTTCCAACCTCCTGCCAAGTGCTACACAACAGAATTTGGCTGCTTTTCCCTTCCTCCTTCAGTACAATTCAGCCCTTTCTCACACCTTGCCCCCAGGACCCACAGCAGCCTCAGCTGCAGCCACACACACAGGTGGAGCTCCTGCTCTACACTTCAGGGACCCTGCAGGAGCAGAAACAGAACCAAACCAGCAGCTAATCTGCTGCCTGTCATCACCAGAGCTCGGTGACTGAAATGGTATTACGTGGAAATTGGCAAATGGTGCAATTTTTCTTCCAAATTTAGTGTTAAATTGGGCCATGGATACTCCCATGACCTCTCCCTGCTGCTCCAATACAAAGCAGTGGTAGACAGATTTCACTGTTTCCTCCTGAACAGTGGTGGATTTGACCAAAGCTGATCAGGTGGAGCAGTAACTGATTGCTTTTCTACAAATCAGTGAATCCATTCCCTTAGAACAACCTCCAGCTGCTCTTGCAGATACTGAGCTGTTGTAATATTAACATGAGACCCCCAAAGCCAAGCCTATTACACAAACAAAACACAACCAGGGGTGATGGGGATAAAGGTTCTTTCTTCCCCAGAAGTCAGGAACAGCCCCATGGCAGAGCTGGCAGGCAACGGAACTCTGTCAGAGTTCACTGAGGCTCTGACTTTCTCCAGCTCACATCAAGAATGATGTCATGTCCTCCAGCTTTCAGGATGCCAAGTCACTCCCTGAAACTAATGACACATTAGAGGTGCTCCACAACCACTGCAGATCACAGCAGGCCAAAGCTCCAAGGGAACAGCTGAGAATCAAAGGTTTGGGGGGTTTTTTTCGGTCTTTTTCCAAGGGCTGCCCTGCAGAACGTGGAGTCATGTGAAGGATCTGGCTCCCCCCAAGCACAGAGTGGAAAATATGAAATCAAAACAGGTAGAGAAACCTTTTTGGAGTGTTGTAGCCACGACTCCAGGCAGGTCTTGGGGCACTTCCCCACCATCTATTCCCTGTGCTGAGATGCTGGGGAAGTGCTAAAAGCTCTGCTGGCCACCCTGTTAAGTTGCCTTTCAAACCACTTCATGTGAACCTCCAGATCTTGACCCAAAAATGTAACAAAACCACGTCCTTATGCCAGAAACAGCCTCCAACACCCGCTGATTTGCACGTGCATAGGGACAGAGCAAACAGAGGGAAGTTGGGAGCTGCCACCTGCCCCTCTGGAGGACACATCCTGAAGCTGATGTCTCGAAACAGAACCACAGGGACCGCCCCCCACCACCGGCTCTGGTCCATGGCAACCTCCTTTCCTGCCTGGGAGGTGTCAGTGTTTGCTGGAGTACAGTGTTTCCTCTTCAGTGTCTGTTTCATCCTGGAATTCGTGGCTCAGGAGGGACTTCTTGGAGCCAGTGGACATCATGCGGATTTCGTCCTCGTAGTCGTCGTGGTGCTGCCGGAGGCGGTGGAAGCCGTCCTTGTGTCTGTTGGACTTGATGGAGCAGACACACCAGATGATGCAGGCAGTGAGGACCAGAGCAGACATACTTGCACCTGCCAGAGAGAGGGCACTAATGTTAATGCCGTGTTCCCTCACCACAGAGGCTCCCAGGCTTGATCCCTCTTCCCTCCTACAGTTGCAACCGCTTTCCTCACCTCACTGTGACCCTGCTTCTTCCTCCTAGGCCATGGAAGGCGGGAGAGCTGATCCCAGAAGAGAACAGCACTCACTTTATTTTCTGTGCCTGTACTCTAGGAGAGCATCACCGAGCTCCTCTGCAGACCACTGGGTCTAAACTCTCACCCCCCGCCCAGCAGCTTCCACCTTGATAACATAAAATAATCTCTTAATGCTCACCTGGTGCCACACCACCCAAAGAAACCTTGTGGAAGCAACCAGATCTCCCCATTCCAGGCATCTTGAAGTCCGTTCTGGACCCCTCAAATCCCTGCAACACACTCTACTTCCACCCTCCCCCTTGCTAGCCCAGCATCGCCAGACCCAAGGGCCACTGGACCAGTTTGCATGGAAAAGTGTGTGTTTAAAAGGGAAAGCTGGAGATGGCTGAAGTCTGAAGGCTGCTTTCCCAGTTCAGTGGAGGGTCACCATCAGCATGAACTGGTACAGAAAGCAAAGCTCAAAGCGTTGATAAAAAGTGTCACTTTACCTGCAACAGTTATAACCAGCTCCCTTGGCAGTCCAAAAATCCTGTTTTCTGTGTCAAATATTATGAACACAGAGCTGGGTGCATCATGACGTACAAAGACCTGCACAAAGACATGAGAGATTAGATCACCTCAGAGTTTTCACCTGTACTGAGTGTCCAGACAAGAGAGACACTTGTCATCCACCCAATCCTGCCCCAGTCAGCAAAGACAAGTGCAATGGAAAGAGAAGCCACTGATCAAACAACCCTGCTGTGCTGGCAAGTTGTTCTCCATCCATTGTATCAAGGCAGAAAACAGCTCCTGATGGCACATAATCAGCAGCTAAACAGGGAAGCCTGTATGTGCAGGGAGTGGGGGAAGATCTCTGACACGGATATTCACATACCTTGATGTGTTTCTGCTGGTACCCGTTGGCTATTGCATCGATGCTGTGAAAACCTGGAGCCAGGAGCACGTGGAAATAGCCCCCTTCTTTAGTATAGACCCTCAAACCTTCATTCAGAACAATGGTAGCTTTAGAAATTGGCTTGCCACTCTTGTCTTGGACAATCCCATGCACTCCCTTATGAACCTGAAATGAAGCATTTCAGACACTTCACGTTCAGGTCCAAGCGTGCATTTGGAACTGAAATAGGATCTGACCTTCCCCCCAGAATACAGCCCCTCCCCAGCCCTGAGCCCCACAATAAATAACAGTGCATGACACAGCAAGGCAACACAGCACAGATATTCAACTCTTGTGTCAACACATGTCCTGGTCACTTGCTGCCTCTGTTCAATCCGTTCCTCATATAGCCTAAATTATGACCGTCTGTAATTACGCAGCACCAACAAAACCGCAAAGACTCTCCATGCTGTTCTCTTCCTCTCCCCCTCCCCACTCCCTTCACTCCTTGCCAGAATTTCCTCCCACAGACTGCAGCTCACCTCCACAAGCATGCTAAGGAGAGATTTCCTGTGGTCTGCCCACAGGCCAGGAAGCTGTCCAGCGCTCGGGAAGTAGCAGCAGCTGGTATAAACAGTGATCTCAGGACAATGACCATATGTCACGCTGAAATCCTGCAAAAAACACCACCACAGTTACAAAAAAAAAAGAGGCATTAAAAAACGCTCTGCAGAATGCAGCCAAAGGTGGGGAAGTTTTGCCCAGGTATCAGAAAAAATATGCTTTTTATTGGTTGTTTAGCAGATGTGGAAAGCTCGTGCCGTGCAGCAGTACCTTCATACTTCCCAAGTGACTGTGCCACTCCGAGCCACGGATCACACCACCAGGAATATTCTCATCTGTGAGAGCAAGAACACAGCTGTCAGACAGAGCTGCCCCAGCAGAGTCTGCCACAAGCTGACAGGGGGTTAAAAGATTCAACCAAACATACCTGACTTGTTTGGACAGCCTGGCTGGCCCAAGTGCATCATTGGGTGGTTGTTTGCATATAGAGATGCCAAATGCTTTAGTGTTTCTTTGTTCTCCACTACAACGAGAAAAGTGAGACTTTGAGAGTGCAACTCCCATTCCCTGGAGGGGCAGATTCCCATTCTAACCCCACAATCCTGTACTCAACAGTGACACACATTGTTCCAGGGGCATTTCTGGTTTCCTTGGACACTGAGGGGCTGTATTAAAACCAGATTTTATACTGGCTTCGGCAGAGGAAAGGTTGAAGTTGTAAGTGTTCAGATCCCTAGCTGAACTCTGAGAGGTTTCATAGCTTTACTTACAGACTGTCAACTCCACATACAAAGGGCTGAAAACAAAGGAGGCTACAGAACACCAGCAGCACAAACAGCTCTTACACCACGGGGTCACGTGAACTTGGGGAGAGACAGCCCCAGGGTAACTGTGCACTCAGCCATACCTGACTGGGTTGGCTTATCATATGGGTAAGTGACAAGAAGGGATCCTCCATCCAGGGCAACAGAGAGGCTGAAATCCTGCTTCAGGATCAAGTTCTCCATGATGGCTTTGGTCTCGGGCTCTCGTGTCCCCGAGTACCGGGTGTAATTGCCTGTAAATCAGAACAACAAATAGAACCAGTTTCCCCAGCTGTTTGAGAGGCCAGAAGTACATCCTTTATGTCTGAAATTAAGTCTGCTGCACATATTAAAAAGTATTTGTTAGATCTCAGCAGATGCACCTGACTGATCAAGTAAAGCACCCAGTCCTCACTACCCATGGGGGGAATTCATCTGCAAAAGCTAAACAGATGTGAAGCAGCGTCACTACTTCCCCAGGCTATTTAGTTTTGTGTTGCAGAAGGTATTTCATGTGTGTCTGCTCACAACAATGTCACAGAACTGATATTTTGTGAAGAAAGCATTTGGGATGATCCCAGCCCAACTTGGGCAGAGAACACTTCCCTCAGGAAGAGTGGGCATAGCACTGGTGCAGTGCTATGGATACAGTTACATGGAAACCAGAAAAGCATGAAAAAAGGAGACGGTTTCTGGGGAGCACGACCAGAGGGCATTTTTTCAGAGACGAAAGAAATCAATGAAGAGTAAAAATACATTAGGTGTTATCTGACCTCGGGACCATTCCTAAGGAACTCTGCTTTGTCTCTTGCAGATAAGAGACTGCAAATTGCTGTCTGCAAGGGGGATTCAAGCTTTGGAAGCTTCCCAGCAGCTGTGCTGCCTGGGCTACAGGGCAGGAGTGCTGCCCTCTTTACAGGCAGACCCTGTAACTGAACAACTCCACCCAGCACCAGAGCGGGAAACTCCTGCAAGCAACCGGCATTTCTGCAGGGACACTACACATCACTGCTCTCGTCTGCTTTACTTGTGAAGTCCGTGTCCAGATCTCTGCCATGAGCATTAGTCCGGCCTATGCTGGACGTGCAGCCCCTCTCCTGGGCGATCTCTCGTCCGTCCGGGTTCAGAGAAGGCACAATCACAATCCGTGTCCGGTCAATCAGCTGAGCAAAAGGAGAAACAGTATATAAAGTGAAATTAGTAAGGTTCATTCTCTGGACAGCTCATTTCCCTGGAGCTTGTCCTAGGAACTGCAGTTTGAGGCTCCCATTCCCTCCATGGATCACACACCTCCCTGTTACACACGGGATCACCGTCAGCCCCAGGCCAGACGAGTCCCTCCCAGTGAGCACTGCCACCTCAAGAAGGTTCAAACTGGTCCCTTGCACTGGTCCCTCACCTTTGTAACAGCAGCATTCTTCTTGTAGTTCATGCAAAGGAATTCTGCCAGTGTCAGGAGCAGCTCTGTCCCAACAGGAGCATTGCCGTGAATACCAGCGACAAAGCGGATCTTGGGCTCCTCAGGCTCGGACTGGTTGGGTTTGTTGGAGATTTCAAGGGACCAGATCTGACGGAACTCGACACTCTGACCCAAACTGCCAGGAAAGAAGAAATGGGAGTGTCAGCTCAGGAAGAGAGCTGCAACTCTAGCCTGACCTCATGGAGAAATCCCACAGCGGAAAGGAACCCCCTTGAGGCGGCTGAAAAGGCAAGCGAAACACAACCACATCATAAGGGCAGATTTGCAGCAGCACTGAACTGAATTCACCAGGAACATCAGTTTGAACAGCAGCATCTGTGTAAGAGTGTATCCAGGACACCCAGTGCTCCATACATCTCCATATAGCCCATGAGAGCTGGATAACTGCTGGATGCCTCTGTGCTGCCAATGGTGGTTGTTGTTTTGGGTTTGTGGGTTTTTTTTTTCCTTCAGAGCAGGATACACCTGGACATCAAACTAATTTATCAAGCACCCAGTGTGGAGGACAAAAGGGGCCTGTTCCCAGTAATGCAGGAGCTGTTGCTACAGTCGTGCCATTAAGTTGGCAAATGGAATGCAGGGAAAGCAGGGAACAGGCTCAGGGCTGATGCAACTGCAGGGACAATAGAGGCTACAGATCAGCAAAGCAGCCTTGGCACCAGTGGGGACAGCACATGAGCACATTGTGCCTGGTGACAACAAGCAAATGAGGTCCTGGGACAAAGGGATTTGTGCTTTCTAAAGCTGACAGAGGGTAAGGTTACAAAGGAAAGCAGAGGATGGCAGCAGCTGGTCTCCTGCAGGAGGGCAGAGACCTTGGCTCAGGGCAAGCTCACTCAAACATGCTGAAATAAAATCTGGAGGCAGACAATGAAAAAAGGCCATCTGAGATTTGTAAGTCAAACCAGATCATTTTTGATGGGGGTTCTTTAGCAGGGTAGATGTCAGAAAGGATTTAGAAAAGAAATTGAGAGCATGGGACAGAGATATTTGCAGAAGATATCAATGAGATATCAATGAGATATCAATGCTGGGAATATCGCCAGCCCCAAGCACACCTGGGGAACCAAGTGCACTCCAGGTTTAAGTCAATAAAATGATGTCTCAGGAAAAAGCACACAGATACAGTCCCTGCAGCCATTGCCCTGCCACCATGTCCTTACACATGGGGCTTCCTCGATCTCAGGGAGCACAGGGAAGGGCAGGAATGAGCTCTCCATCTGCGTTCACAGCTCACAATTTCACAACATCCCTACCCCAGGCTGCTGCTCAGGGAAGAGCTGAGCACTGCTGCTTTGTTCTCACCTGGTGAGATTTGTGATGTGTGGGTAGTTCAGGTAGAGGCCTCGGAGGAACTCAGAGAGGTCCTTGTAGGGGCGGTACCGGTACGGAGCCACATCCCGGGAGGAGGTGAGCAGGAGCCGCTCCAGACCATTCTCAGCAGACAGATCTTTGATCAGGGTCTCAAACTCCTTCTCGTTGGGGTTGCTGGTGTCTGGGGTGTTCAAGACCAGCACCTTTCCCTCCTCCACTTTGCTGTCTGTCCGTGAAAGAGTGAAGTTGACCTGCACCCCACCTGTGCTGCCAACTTCCACCATCTTAGTGACTGGATCATATCTGCCCAGGGAGAAGAAGGTACAAGGAAACATCAGGTATTTGAGACCTCAGACAACAGGTCATCCCTTCCTTACTACATTCTCACATGGGACTGCTGTTGCTCCCCAGCCCTAAGTGAGAAGGGCAGAAACGAGGAGCAAGAACAGTTCAGAAGGAAATGGGAATGGCAGGAAATGGGAATGGCAGGAGGACAGAGAACAGCTCAGGGCCCAACACAGCGTTGAGCTGCTTTTGGCTCAGGTGTTGCAGGGTTATGTGGCAGAATGGCAAGGCAGCAAGTCAGGCTGCTTTAACACAGAGTTTTGGCAGCAGCTGAAGTGATGAAGTCATTTCTGTGGGCAGCTGCCTGGAAGAGAATTTCCCCTAAGGACACCGAGTTATCCACTCCTTCACCAGATCACCTCCAAACAAGGGAAGATCAGGATTGCACACCAGAGCCAGGTGAGCAGTCTCTGACATCAGGGTAGCCTCACACTGCTCTGTCTGCACAGGCCAGAGGGCAGGAGAAACGCCCACTCTCACATCTGCTGTAGGCAGAGGGGATGGGATACTCGTGACGGGGCAGTCGGTCACGCAGCCGTTCGCCCCCGTGCCGTGGCTCGCTCACCCTCGGGCAGACGCTGTGATTTTGTACGTCCCCGGGACCAAGAGGCGCCAGTAGTCTCCGTCCTTGTAGGTGGTCACGGGGTGGTTGATGTCAGCCACGCTGATGGTGGCGTTGAGAATGCCCCTCCTGTCCACAGCATCCAGCACAAAGCCCCGCACGCCGAGGTGAACCTGCGCACAGACCCGAGCCCTGCTGAGACACGGCCCTCGCCCGCATCCCACCACCTCCCAGCCCGGGGCCTTCCAGCATTCCCAGAGGAGCAAGATGTTCCAAAAGGGTTCAGGTTAGACTGGCCAGTAGCTGGTGTGGCCAAAGATCACTTGATTAGTACAATGAGCAATTGTTTGGCTCAGGGTGCCAGCGCGGCACTCGCTGCTCCACACCTTTGTTTGCACGACCCAGGTGTGCAGCAGCCCTGGCTCGGGCAGGAACAGCACGTAAGAACCCCTCCTAACTAGGGAAACCCAAGTTAGTGGTACATAAAAAGCCCAGAACTGCATCAACTGGCTGCTATTTCCATACAGATTTTTGGTAGGGAAGGACGGGAGAGAAGGAGTTGTAACAAGTTCTGATGGGGATGATTTCTGTAGAGCAGGTACCTGGTCCAGCCAGGAAGCAGCACTTGCTTCAGCCCACAGATCAGCCTGTTTATCATGGTGTGTCTAAAACAAACCCCAGAGGCAGCTCACATGGTTGCCTGAGGTCCAAGTGTCCCACCTGTTTCATGAACTGCAGCAGTGATCGGCGGTTCTGGGCCCAGTACTTGGGCAGCTCCTCAGCTTTTGGGTATTTCACACAGCCCAGCTCAATGGTCACTTCAAAGCAGTTTGTATGCAAGTAATTCCAGTCTTGCATCCCACCTACAACAGGAATGTCAAAAGAATTTTGACAAGGTCTTCTGAAGTATCACAGTTAAAATATCAGACAGTAGAGAAACATGAAGCACAGACTCGAAGGGAGAAGGTTTTTACACAGGGCAGGATTCAAGCTTCAAAGACATGCCAAAAGAGCAGACAAATAACCCTCCTTCTTGTAAATAACTTTCATGCTCATAAAGTGCTGTAAAATTTTATGAAACCATTTTGCTAGCAGCCAGGAAAACTACACTATAAATTCCTTCCCCCAGGAATAACTTTATCTGGGTACATTATTTAAGAGGTTATAAAAGAAGCCCGAGTCCCATTAATCTGGGCTGACCAGTGCAGAGCCCCTGACGGATCAGACTAAATTATTTAAGCTGCACATGCATTAACTTGGGAGACAAACAGTGCAGGAGATTTAAGGTGTACTTTACCTGGAACATTGTACCACTGAGCCCCGTTAGTGATGCCGTGTGGGAAGTACTCAGTGGGGTACATATCCTTACAAGGGCTTCCCTGGTACATCTTTGCATTTTCCTATAAAACAAGATGCAACATGTGAAGGTGAGTCTGCACTCCACAGCCACTGGTATTTCTGTTCTGCCATTAGTCACATGCTTGGTGTTACCAAACAGAGGTTCACGTAGAGGTGTGTTTGTACAACACCCAAACACAACCCAGAGATATCCTTGCCCCCCTCCCAAACAGTTAACAGCATTTTCCAACACCCTTCAATATGTTGTTCCCTGAGCCTGCACAGAGCTCTCTCTCCTCCTTCAGATGGAATGTGCTGGACATCACTCATGGAACAAGGGTCTCCTGTGGGACCCTTCTGCTGTGCCTGCAACACCAGGAACCCACAGTACCTGTGCCCACCTTTACCAGCTGCTCAGGAGGTTCCCTGGAGTTCACCCAGCAGGATGAGCCCATGATCCTGTTATAGCCTTACCTTGGAGTAGGCAAGTGCCAGCTTCTGGAACACAGCATCATCTGGGGATTTACTGTAGATGGCTATTCCTTGCTCATCGTCATCAAAGGGGTAATTAACCACCAGAGAACCTGCAGGCAAAACAAGCTTTGGCTCATACTTCTGCGCTTTCCCAGTCATCCCTCAGCACAGTAAGGGAAATTATTCTCCAGCAAGTGCCAAGTCTTCTGTTTCTCAGGACTTGGCATCAAACAGAGCATTAAGCCCAGTGGATAGAAAAGACAACAGAAGCACAGGAAGAGATAACACCACATCTAGATGGGAAGGTGAACCAAAGCCACAACACATCAAAGCTTTGGCTCCTACATGGAGGAGGGCTGAGCACAACCACATAATAATTGCTTTCACAGGGAAGTGAAAGCAAGGGGAGGAATTTCTTACAGCATGCACAATGTTTTTGACCCAAATGATGCAGTTTTTCAGCCTTCTGGAGCTTGTTGCTGAAGGTTTCCCTAAGGAAGCTGTACTAATAGCACCATGAAACCCCAGACACCACCACTGCTGGAGACCTGCCAGCCCCCTCATCCCCCCACACGGGACTTCTGCACTACAAACAAAACATGCTGGCACAAAGCAACCACCTGCAAATTACCACAGCTACAAGCCAGCAGACAAAGGGTCTAGGGAATAAGCTGTAATACACAGAGACTTCATTTAGATTATTCCAAAAAGTTAATTAAATTACAGCAAATTTCATAGTTCCGCCATGCCATTCAAGGCAGGGAGCCCTCAGGATTGCATTTGCTTTGTAAACACTGTGAAGCCTTTAACAGCCACAGCTCTGCATCCCACTCTCAAACCAGCTGCTTTGCAAGTGCTGACAAGAGTCCATCTCCATCTGCCATGATCATTCCCATCTGCTCCCTTCGGAGAAGCGGTTGGGATCTTCCCAGCAGCCTCTTTAACTCTCTTCTGTTTGGGGACATGGTTTTTCACCCTGTGTTTCCACCTTCTCCTCCACCTTGCAGCCTAGAACACTGTGGAGGTATCCCCGCAAACTCCCGTCCCACAAACCCCAGCACAGAGGAAGGAGCTCGCATTGGTCGTGGTACCTCCGTGCAGGTTTGCCGAGAGCACAAATGGGTAAGAAGTCAACCAGGCCATGACAGCAAGAGTTTCTGGCTGGGGAGGGTCTGTCACGTGGACAAACTGATCCGGGAAGTTCCGGTTCAGGTCGTAGTTGTTGCTGTTGTTTCTGCCAACGGTACCTCCTTTGTCTCCTGAAAATTGAACACAAGTTGAAGCTCGTGCCCAGTGAAGCTCCCACTTGAGCACAGAGGCTTCACCAAGAGAGGGGCACCCACACTCTCCTTCAGGGAGGGAGCTGCTCTGCACAGCAGTGCCTGGGGGCCCTTCCAGTGGGTGTTTGCTCAGGCTCTCAGTGCCACCGAGACCTCAGCCAGCGGAGAGGCACCGAACCATGAGCAATCTGTGCAGGCGGATGTCGCGACCGCAGAAACCTCAGAGCTCCCCTTCTCAAACCAGCTGGACAAGTTCTTTGTTAGACCCGAGCAGAGCTCTGCCTCCAGAAGGTGATTCTGGACAGGCTTTGTTCTGCCAATCTGCAAGGGCCACGTAGTTTTAAGGCTTTCCCTGAAGGATGTTTTTGCCAATTTCAACCTCATGATAGAAGCCTGTGTTACCCATGGACAAGTGCTCTGCAGACAGCCTGGCTCCCACAGCACATTTACTGAGAGAATGGACCAAAGCACAGCAAGGCAAGAGCTGTGTCAAAGAGATGACTTTTTTTAAAATAAGCCCTGGATTAGACACAAACCATAAGGGGACCCAAAGAGGGGCAGCATATAGCTCTGCTGAAGCATATGAGCTCTTTCCAACAGCTTCCAGCGTCCATCAAGCACCCACATCCTGCAGTGCGTGTCCACCCACTCATCCCACAGCACCAAGTCCCTTCCCAGCCTCCCTGTGCAGAGAGCACATCTGCTCCAGCATGGCTTCCAGATTTCTCAGAGGTACCACGAACCCAAAAGGCTTATTCTCAGAGCTAGAAACCCCACAGATGTTTCAGCACAGACAGAAATACCTTCCTGGGATCTCTCATAGCCATCAGGGTTCATAGACGGCATGATGTGGATCCGTGTGCTCTGGACCAACTCAGTCACTTCAGGATCTGTGCCAAAGTTCTTGCAGAGGTACTCGATGAGGTTCAGGAGAAGCTCTCTCCCCACAACCTCATTCCCGTGCATGTTCCCGATGTACTTGAACTCTGGCTCACCTGCAGACATTGGTGACACCAAAGGGACATTTACAGCCACTACATGACAGCTTGGAGATCCCTCACCACCCTGAGCACTGCTCTTGCATTGCTATTTACTAGAATCTACCCTTCTGCTCCCACGCCACCAAAAAGAACAATATCTCGGGGAAGCCCCTTGCTCCTTCTGTCCCCAGAGCTTCATGACCAGCACAGATGTCCCCAGCAATGCTCTTTGACACACAAGTGCCACCCACTGCACTTGCACTTTTTACAAAGGATATGCAAGGAGCAGCTCAATCTCTATTGAGACAGGTGCCAGCTCTACCCTCCTTTCTGCCCTGCCCACAGTCTCCCTCTGCAAGGGGTCTGTCACTTGCTGAGGAGGATTTCCCTCATCACCTGCTTCGTGGACGCCGGGGTTGTCAGAGATCTCCATCACGTAGAGCTCCCGCAGCTCCACGGACTTGCCGACGGAGTAGAGCCGGGTTATGTTGGGATACTCATTGGCGTAACGCCGCAGGAAGATCTCCATGTCCGAGAAGTGATGGTGGCGGAAGTCCACGGGCTGGATGGGCTCATGGAGAGAGGTTGGATTTGGGGCCTCTGCCGGCACAGGGGTGGGGGTGATGGTAGCGGCAGGAGCCGGCGCGGTCGTGAACTGTGTGATGTTATGAGCTGGTGGCATCACAGTTGGCTGCAAGGAGAAATTCACTTCTGTTGCATCTCCCTCCTTCACCTCGACGTTCTCTTTGGTCACTGGTGTGTAACTGTGAAAAAAACAACTGGTTTCAGCAAGGAGGCTCTGCAAACAGTGGGGAAAAAAACCCCCTGCAGTCCCTCCACCGCACCAGCCCTAACACCCTGGGATATTAATGACCTTGTGAGAGATTCACCAGGAACCGCTGATGGGACATATCCCACTGCCACTGAACCCAGCTCTGCTGCTGTCCTTGCTGCGTCAGAGGCATGAGTTCCTGTTTACAGGCTCAGCAGGGAAGAAGCCCCAGGTGTATCACAGAACAAGCCAAGAGGCAAGTTACACATTCACACCCAGGCTTGGGACAACACGAACTCCTACTAGGGTGACCCCACTCCACTTTCTCCCTTTGCACAAAAGTAAGATGCAGTTTGACACGAGCAATCAAACAAAGGTGACAGAAATTCTGTGTATTCAACAGCACCCACTGCAACAGGCCACAGGGTGAGCAAACACAGCTGCAGCTCTGAGCTGGAGGCCTTTACAGCCAAGCCCCTTAAGCACATAAGGTGCTCTGGGGGAGGAAAACAAGTGAAGGAAGAGGAGCAGTTGGCAGTGTGGACACAGGCTGCCACAGAGACATTACCCCATGGCAACTGCAGTTACATTGTAGGTCCCAGGCACGAGCAGTCGGTGGTAATCCCCGAATTTGCCCGCTGTGATGTTGTGAGCGATACCAGCAACAGCGATGGTTGCGTTGTCCAGGCCAACTCCAGTGACTGCATCCTTGACAAAGCCCTTCACACCAATGTGGACCTGAGGAAGAAAACAATGCAAGGGCCTGGCTGAAGACAGACAACATCAGGGGAACTGTATCCTCAGCCAGCACTCTTCGGTCCCTCTAACACTGCACCCCACGAGGCCCCTCTCGGCAGAGCTCTGTTATTGTGGGGGTTGTGGGAGCTGTGGCAGAACCACAGAGACACCCAGCAGCTTTGTAGCCACCGACCTCCACACAACAGCTGCTGCAGCTGCGTTACCTCACACAGCAAACAAAGCCACAGGAGCACCCGAGCACGGCGCTCCCAGCCTGTCACAGGCACACGGGTTTCCCAGGCTGCTGCCCCCACACCCAGCCCAGCCCACACTTACCTTCTCAATGAAAGCAAGGAGAGACTCCCTGTTGTTCTCCCACTCCTTCTGAAGCTCAGAGGTTGGAGGATATTTGCAGCAGGACAGCTCCAACGTGATCTCAAAGCAGTTGGCCCACACGTAGTTGTAATCCTGCATCCCACCTGAGAAAGGGAGGCAGAGACATGTCCCAAGGGCAATGCACAGACATCCCACCCTGGGATGCACATTTCTCCTTGTCCTTCAGCCCCCCTCAGCATATGCCCAGGATGCTGCCCCAGCTCCAGAGGGAGCAACCTAAGGAGAGAAATCAGGTCAGATTATCACAACAGCCAGGGAAGACTGAGCTCCACTTCTCCCAGTAACAAACACACTGGGCCATTCAAATCAGCCACAGACAGCTCAAAGGGACAGTCCCTCTGGTCCCACTGCTCCATCAGCTGAGCCTGGCAACACAGCACCTGGAAATTCATATGGGTTCATTTTACATTTCCAGACACAACAAACCCAGTATGCCAAGGCAGGCACAGCGGACTTGGAACAGTCCCGCTGCCAAGTCCCTCACTGTGCATTCCAAAACACCTTCACATTTGTGAGTCTGCCTGCGGGAGAAGTTACTTCACCCAAAATGAGCTTGAGGTCTCTGATACAAAAGAACACAAAGGACTATTAATTTGGGAGGTGGCAGCTCGAATCTGCATGCTGAAATCACTTTCAAGGACCACAAAATTGTTCTCCCGAAAGTCTCTTTGCAAAACTCCAGACAAGATGAGAGCAATGCTTCCCCTTCTCTACTTCCTCAGCTGCAATTTTCCTCCAACGCCTTATTAGAAGATCTGCATTTACTCGATATTTAGTGCAGCCCTGGCAGACAGTCTGACAAGGTCTGACATGGTGAGAGTGTGCAGTGAACTGCAGCAAGTTCCCTTTAGGAAACTCTCTTCTCAGTTTGGGAGGGCAGTGATGCCTCCCTCATTGCTGAGGACTCCTGCAACCCCCCAGCAGCCAGGTCCTGCAAGAGGAGTACAGGACAGATTTATGCACCTGAGAAAGGCTGAAAAACCTGTTCTTGGCCAAGTCACCACTCATGATCTGGAGCCCAGACCTGAGCATGTTGCTGGAGACTGCAAGTGTTCAGCCCTCTAAACATTTATGGGAGCTTTCAATAGTTAAAAAAGGACATTCCAAAACCACAAGTCTGTGAAACAGGTTTCAGAGTCGGCCTGACAAATCCCACCACATGACTGTAGCCAGACGTCATGACCACATGAGAGGATTGCTCCCACCACCCACTCAGGCAGTTGGGTCAGTAGGAAAGACACACCACACTACGTTTTATGCGTGCTGATGGTGTCTTCTGGGTTACACAACCTTATCCAGTTACATCCCAGTCAGACTGGCGTGTCAGACTGCAACCACTGAGCCCAGAGACCTCCGTACCCCAGTGGAACAGTTCCCAGTGCCAGCTGGACACAGGGGCCCAGGCCACGGGCCTCTTCTGGAGGAGCTGAGGAACTCAAACTGGCTCTCAGAAGCCCATCTCTCAGGGATCAGCTATACATTTTCCCAACAGGAGGCAGCTGTAAAGCACAGAAGAAGGAAAGCAGAAGGCCTGTGGCAGCTGTCCTGCAGAACCCCAGCAGGCAGGTCTGTGAGAAATGCAGGCTCTGTACTCCAAACCCTCTGCCTGGCCCACTGAAGTGCTATGTTAGTGCTGTGCCAATAAACCTCACCTGCTCTGTCTGAGCAGTTTCCAAAGCATTCCCAAGCCCAGGACCCTCCGTGGCACTGGTCAATCAACTGCCCAGAGCGGACCCATATCCCAGTGCAAATGCACTGCCTGGCACTGGCAGAGCCTGTGTTAATGCACAGCCAAGAAAAGCCATGAGCAGCACTCTGCCAAGCAGGGCAGGCTTACAGCAAATGTGGTGGCCCAAAAAGTCAGTGACCACTGCTCTGAACTCAACAGCCCCACTGCAGTCCAGTAAAGCAGGGAGGAACTGACAGCATAAAGTAGGATTTAGAGCAGACCCCTGGGAAGATGTGCAGGATGGTACCACAACAAAGATGTCCCAGTTCCTCTCAGTTCTCCTGGGAGTCTGCTGCTAGGGGAACACAAAGCTTTTATTGCAACCAATTAAATATCACTGGTGGCCAGAAGGAGAGCACAGCAGCTCGTGCACGGGCTGACAGCAAAACAGGAAAGGGACCTTTCTGTCCAGCACGAGGGGCCAGAGAGTGTTTGAGGGCTTTATAACTCTCCAGCTCAGTTCAAGGGGTTAGAGAAACAAGGCCTGTGAATCTGATCCCCCCTCAGCTCTGCTCAGCTCCCGTTACCAGGCTCAGAACAGCAAAGCACAGCAGGCTCCTCTCTCGCCAGTAAACACCACGCGAGTGAAACAATTTGCCAGCCCATAACCATCTGCTCCTAGCGGGATGCTAATGCATTTGAAAACATCCATACGTAAACCAGAGCCATTATGAAACATATTTAGTGCTTCATCTGCCATTCAAGCAAATTTAGGACAGATGCTCACCCATAATAGAGCAGCAACGGACTAAATTAGAGCTTGCTACATCAATTTTGGTAAAACTGTCTCTTGGAGAAAGTAGTCCACTGCATTCTTGAAAATTTGGATTGTATCCATTGCACATACTTGGCCTTCACATGGCTCCGTTGCAGAACAGGACAGTTATTTTTACAGCACGTGGAATTACGTATTTTCCCCACATACCATCTGCACAACCTCTCCTGGCTCTGCAGAGCTCCGGAGGGGTAAAGAGAGATCTGTGCTCAGCCAGGAGTAGAGCAGAAAAAACACACCTGAAGCAGAGAACTGTCCGACTAGAGGACAGCGTTTCTACTCTGTTTGAGTAACAGCTGGGATAACCTGATGGATTTATTTCAGCATTTTTAATCACAGGGTGTCTTTTAGCAAAGACACTGCAAAAAGTTGGGGCTTTTTTAAAACACTGCAAGAAGTTCCAGCCTCCCCATAAGGCACTACACCCATGTTGTCAAGTGAGGAAAGAAAAAGGGAAATGAGCAGCTTAGTGTCACAGCAAGTCAGGCCCTGGCTAGCAGTAGGTCACAAATACACTCAGAATAAACCCCTCTCCTGCTCTGTCCCACTCCCTGAGCATCAGAACTGTGCTTCAGGCAGGGATCCCAGACCTCCTGCAGCACAAGCACTGCAGAGCTCACACTGACAGGCAGGGCTGCCTCTGCTCCCTGCCAAGCTCAAATCAGGGGAATGCAGCTCTCTAGAGTCAAGCCTGGGGATGCAGATCCCATAAATACTCCATGTGCCAGGAGAAGCCTTGCAGGCCAGCCAAGGACTCTATTTTCAAACTGCACCATGCAGAAAACTAATTCCAGCTCTCACTGGAGCTGACATCAGGAGATAAGAGACCTGCAGCTAAGTTAAAGCAGGGAAGCAGGTCGTGTCTGCTCTGCAGAGAGAGCAGATGGCACCAAGCAAGCTGGAGATGTGATTCAGTATGTGGCATAAGTTGCTGACTCTGTGGATAGAACCAATTGTCTCACAGCAGGAGATCAGGGGAGCACCAGGAGCGGCACCAAAGAGGCAGAGGAATGTTCTGGTCTATTAGTCTGCAATCATTAAAACTCAGAGGAGGTGAGGTTTGAGCCTCCAACTGAAGAAGCTGCATCACAGCCCACAGCAGCAAAGCCTCACAGCCTCCTCTCAAAGAAAAGGGCAGAGTCTTCCCAAGAACTGCACCAGCACAGCACTGCCCAGCAGTTCATGACAGACATGAAAGGAGGCATCAGACACTCAAACCATCAAGCCAGTGCTTTTCTCAAGAAGAATTTCAGTAAGAATTGTATGAAAACACAAGCACATAAATGCAGCAAATTGTGCACAGCTCAGAAAGACATGGCTGAGAGCTTCTACCAGAGCTCACTCTGGGCACTCTGTGCCATGCCCAGCAAAGAGAGGCCACCACAGCAATGCCAGGAGCACTCACTGGTGTCAGCACTCATTCTAACTGCTCTGAGTTTGATGGCACCAAAAGCTCTTTGGAAGCTCATTGTGGCTGGTAACCACAGACAAAGCAACCTAGTCAGCACCCAGGTAGCCTAAATCCACCTTCAACCTGAGACGTGCCTTGAGATCAGAAACATCTCAAACACTTGGGCATCAAAGAACCAAACTAGCAAGAAAATAACTTTTAGGGAGGGACTGCACGTAACAACAAACTTTCCAAGGCTGCCCCCAACATACACTCTGCTGAACTTCATGTTGAATTCAGTTTCTGAACTGGGATCTTAACATTAAAAAAAAAAAAAGAAAGGCAAACCACATCCTGCCCACAGATAAGACTAGAGAGGTTTCTTAGCTGCTTTCTATACCCCAGTCCATGGGGGTAAATGTGTGTATTTACTTGATCTGAACCAGCCACTTGGTAGTTAAAACCATTAAAGGTTAAAAAGGAAGGAAGAGAAAGAGCATGCACACCAGAGATAGCCTCTAAGAAGCATCCCACTCACAGACACGCTTATCTGCAGCAGCTGGAATGCAGGAGCCAAATTCAGCTGCTTGGCAGGAATCCACCTTTCTCTGTGCACACTTGACCTTAGCAATTACTCCCATGGTTTGTACTTGCCACCTCGATTTGACACACTTAAGAGGTTGTTTGCAAACTCAAATCAGAGTTAATGGGGACTGGCACCAGCACGGCCCTGAACTGGTAACTCCAGGACAATGAATCCCGTGGCAGTTTGCTCTCCAGCATGTTTGATTGCACATGATAAAATGTGGCAGGAAAATTTCCACCTGTTGAGACACCATGTTCTCACTTCTTTGTTTTTCCTGGCTTTAGTTCACCTGGAGCCTGCAGGAGTCTCTCCTGGCACAACCTGGTCTGGAGGCCACGAGCACATGCCCTGCACTGTTCAGTGAACCATGCACTCCAGTTATCCATCTCTAGAGCTCAGCCCAGGAAGCTCCTGCAGGGGACTGGGATTTCCCCATCCTCATTTCATTGCACATTTAAATTCTGGAATCACTGGGAAAGGCCTCCTGGTCTAAATATGAGTCCTTGGCACAGAGCTGAGCAACTCAGATGACTCAAAACAGCCCCTGTGGTGGCTTTGCTCGTTCTGTCACACCACTTACAATTGACTCCCCTTTTGCCTGCTCCTCATCCACTACTAAAAATAAATGTCAGAACCTACAAACACAGAGGGACACAATAAATTAACACAACACCAAATTACATGTGCACTGGCCTGTGTTATCAGTCAGTTCACCCACACTCTCCCCCAGGTTACTCTTTACATGAACTCCTTGGCTGGGGAGCTGCTCCAAGGGCTGCTGGCACCCTCCACAGGGGCACCTTTAACAGCAGTGAGATGTAAATTACTGCTTAGGGAGAGACCACACAGATGCCCAGTGGATCCTGCCTGCAGCCTCAGCAATGTTCCACTCAGCTCGTGCCGTGCCCTCCCTGTAATCTCAGCCCGTGAGTTGCCCACAGCCACCAACGCTGAGCCCGAGGCTGTGACTTGTCACAGTGAAAGGGTTTATTTCTGCAGATGCTGGAGGCCATTGGACACAAAATAAACCACAGTGGTGGCAGCACAGAGCAAAGTGGTCTGCAGTTCACACCTACCCATTTCTTGTGAAATGAAAGTAGGTGAAAGCTCTGCTCGCTGGCAGGGCAAAGGCAGCCTGAAAGGCTCACACACCAGCCACTAATGCCACAGCCTCTAACCAGCTGCCTCATACTGAAGCTGGAGGATGAAGCAAAAAATACCACTCTCTGGGGGCAGGGGAACACAAGTCCAAAGCTCTGGAATCGCTTTCCCTTCAGAGCACACCCATCCCAGTCCATCACAAGGGCAGAGAAGCTCAGAGCTGCAGTTAACAAACCTCCTGCCCGAGGTGTTTGCCGGTAACAAAAGCCACCAGAACAGGCAGCTCAGATCATCCAGGATATCCTGTTCCCTCGTAAGCCAAGTCACCAGTTTACACAAACCTTCCTCCTGCTGGACTTCTCACAGCAGCAGAGTGAACCTTGAGCCAGCAAACACCAGGGCTGGTGTGCTTGGCAGGGTGGAGGGAAGGAGACAGGTGGTAGGGAAAGAGATCAAACTGCATCTTATTTGAACACGACATCTTATTTGGCCAGTGAAATCCTGGGGGATGATTCAGCCACTGCTAAAAATCAAGACTTCCTCTTCCAGCATAGAGCTGGTGTGTTCAGGCCCACTAATGGATCCCTTTCCCTCCTTCCCAAGTAAGCTGGATGCAGGGTTAGCACAGCCTTCTGCTCCAAAGCCCGTGCTTCAGAAAGCCAGTCGTATTAGGAATCGTTAAGCTGTAAGCTCTGACAGATAAACAGCCCTGGATGTCACTGCTTGCTCAGCACTCCTGCCATCATCCCTCAGCCCCAGCATGAGGAAAAGCAGAGCAGGCAGAGTCCAGCAAAGCAACACAACTTCTTGGGATCCTTTCTGCAAGGATTTTGTTGTTTCCTCACCACAGAAGTTCCTGCCCTGCCTGGTGAGGCTGATGTACAACATCCAGCGAGGGGACACAGCAAGGGGACACACTTCTTCTAATGACACAGACAAGATTTCTCTTCCCCCCCGCCAAGCCCACAGAGCCTCTTCTATGAGAGCCTCATGGTACACTGGCATTGGTTTAATACCATTAAAAATAATTTCTTCTTTCCTGTATCAAAATTTAGTAACCACTGAGAGACCTAAGGAAGAATTAATTTGGCAAATGAAGCCTCCCATAT
Source organism: Lophotriccus pileatus (assembly GCA_035583135.1). Classification (NCBI taxonomy): domain Eukaryota; kingdom Metazoa; phylum Chordata; class Aves; order Passeriformes; family Tyrannidae; genus Lophotriccus; species Lophotriccus pileatus. The sequence goes on from JAWWES010000048.1 coordinate 4,017,946, forward strand.
GCAGCATAACTCTCCACCACCTAACAGGGTCAGGAAGAATCCTCCAGTTTGCTGTGATCTCTTCCCTACAAACATCTCCCAAGCCGTGACTCATCAGGCACTTACTGGTGTGCCCATGATGCCACCTCTCTTCATCTCAAGCTGCTAGAACGCATTCAAAGCTAAAAATACCACTTCACCCACCGACCCTTCCTATGTGATAATCACCACCGGTCTGGGTGCCAGTTCTTGGAAACTATTTCTAGAAGATCCTGTGTCAGGTGAGCCAGCAGAGCTTACCTTCAACATCGTACCACTGGGCACCGTTTGTGATCCCATCTTGGAAGGTCTCTCCCTCCTCGCCAGGGCAATTGGGTTTGCCAGTTCTCATTATGGGGTGATGAGATGCATAAGCTTTTGCCAAATATTTGAAGACTTCATCATCAGCTGATTTACTGTAGACTCCTGTGGGCCTATGTGTGGGAGAGTCATCGTAGGGATAGCTTGCCACCACAGAGCCACCATGGAGATTGCCAGAGAGCAGAAACCTGGGGTTGGGAAGGAGAAGGAGAGTCACACTGGAACAATTTCAACAGGGAGCTGGCTACAGCCACACAACCAGTTATTTTGCTGCTTTCCCACCCAAACCAGGCTCTCAGGAGCCTCCAAGCTCTGTTTGGGATCAATAAGGCAAAATGCACTCACTGGATGAGGTGCCCGGCAGTAAGTCGGGCACTTTGGAAGTGGAAGCAATTGGACCCTGCTCCATCAGCCCTGTGCAGGGAGAACACCCGTGGAGCTGCAGCTACACCAAGGTTATGTGAACAGACAGACACTTGTTCAACACCCAGTCAGCTCCTGTTGGACATGACACACCATCCTAGGAGACATATCCCAGCCTCCAACACAGCCAGCAGGATCGTCAGAGGGTCTGAGCAGCGTCCAAGTGGGAGCCCTGTGGGGAAATCTGCGGATTTTCTGCAATACCCAACTCTCAGGACTGGTTGATTGGCTCCCCAAACTGACATCTGGCATTACTGGAGATGGAACAAGTCTCTTGCTGCAGCCTAAGACCCAGCCCTCAAACTTTGTGCCAGACAAGCAGTGCCCTGCACACGAACCCTGTACATGGCTCTTTGTCAAGCTCTGAGCAACTCCAGGCAGCTACAGCAGAACCAACTCACACAAATAAAACCTGGATGTAAGATAGAGCTGTTAAAATCCCAACTCAAAAAACACAGGCTCACAGGCAGCACAAGCATTTCAATGAACCCAAAGGTAATTGTCCCTGCTTTTCCTCTTCCCACTAAACACAGCACTGAGGGAAAAAGAGCTCTCAGTCAAATGGGGTTCGGTTTCCAAGCAGAGGTAACGTGACTGATACCTTTACTTTGCTTAAAATAGTGCCCATGAATTGCATTACACCCACTATCTCCGTTTTTAATCAAACAGTTCTGTTTACCCATTCATTTTTCTATCAGCAGTTATGTTAGTCTAACAATCACACCAGTATTAACTGGTGCTGCCAGGCAGAGGGATGCACAAAGCACCGCGTTCTTCCTGTTTCACCCAGGCTCAGAGCAAATCCCACCTCAATTACTCAAAGGAAAAAAATAAAATAAAAAGCTCAAGGTGCTTTCAAAACGGTATCAAGAATGCACATGAGTTTCCCTAGTAACTCATTTTGAGTTGAACCAAATCAGGGGGGATTTTCTGGGGGAAACTGCTGCACCAGAGGTTTCCTAAAGGATCCTTTGGACAAGCAAATCTGGTGAAGTTCATGAAATTTCTCTGGAGCAGCATCCCCATAGACACTGCCATCCATCAAGTTTTAATAAAGATACTTAATAAATCCACCAAAATTTAATAGAGTTCAAGCAAATTTGTTCCCCAAAGCTGAGGAAACACACAATGCTGAACGTTGTGTCTGTTGGTTGGGGTCAACCAACAGCACACTGTGGCCATCAGCCACCCCCTCTCCACCTCTCTCTACCCCTGTTTTGGGAAGAGGGCCATAGTTTAAGCGTGTTGCCCATATCCGATCACACTCTGCATTCCTGCTTTCTCTGCACAACTTCCCACGGTCGGCTGCATTGACCTTTGTGGTTTGGACCTTCCACGGTCCTCCAAAGTAGAACACACAGCAAATGAAGAGCCAGTGCCCACCCTGGCCACTGAGCTTTCCAGAGCTGCCCCAGACCTTCTAACCAGGGCTGGGCTTCAAAAGTGCCATCTCCTCTCCTGGGCTGCCCCACTCCAAGCACAGCAGCTTCCCACTGCTCCCCTCCTTGGAAGGGGAGAGCCAAACAGCTCAGCCCTGTGTGCTTCCACAGGACAGACAGGGAAGAGGATTGTGAGAGCAGGGCCTGTACTTGGAAACACTGCTGCACAGAGCATTATTGCTACATCCAGGGAATTTTGCATGAAACACAAAGATGGGGGGAAGAAGCCCAAATCAACGCAATTCTGTTAACATGGTCACACACAGACCAGCTGCTCACTTAACCCCGGGTACTTCCATCATCCCACAGTTCATGCTGAAAGCACTACCGGCCCCAAAAGCATGACACACCAACAAACTCACGGTGAGGCAGGAGAGAAGTTTCCAGCCACAATCTCCGGGAGGTGGGACACGCACAGATGGCCACGGAACACCTGGGCGTGTGCAGGGCACTGGCCCTGTCCTGCGGGGCTGGTGCGGCTCCCTGGCAGGTGCACAGAAACTGGGGCCACCAAATGCTCTCCCCAAGGCCAGCCCACGAGAGGATGGTCCCGGCTACAATGACAGGCTCATGCAGGGAAGCAGGCTGGGGAAAAACCGGTGGTGAAGGAGCTTTTCCTTCCCCCCAGCTCCTCCTGGGCAGCCCCGGGAAGGGCTGGAAAGCGGCTGACACCTCGGGGGAAGCGGTGCCGAGGTGCGGGGCGCCGAGAGGGACAGGGGACCGCGCTGCACTCACTTGTTGCGGCGCATCCAGTCGATGAGCGCTTGCACCTCGGGCACGGGCTCCAGGTCGGGCTCGGCGGCGCCGAACTGGTCGGGGAAGCTGCGGTTGAGGTCGCGGCCTCGGCTGTTCTCCCGCCCGCCCTCCCCGCCGCCGCCGTCGCCGCAGTCGCCCTCGCGGGCGCGCTCGAAGCCGTCGGGGTTGAGGCTGGGCAGCAGGTACAGGTCGGTGGTGTTGAGCAGGCGGACGATCCGCGCGTCGCCGTCGGCCCAGCCCCGCACCAGCTCCCGCGCCAGGCGCAGCAGCAGCGGCCGCGCCAGCGGCTCGTCCCCGTGCATGTTCCCCACCAGCTTCACCTGCGGCCGCCCGGGCAGGGCCGCGCCGCCCGCCGGCTCGCCGGGCCGCTCGGGGCCCAGCCCGGCCGTGAGCCGCAGCACCCACAGCGGCCGCTTCTCCACCGACTGCCCGATGCTGAAGAGCCGCGCCAGGCCCGGCGGGGCCGCGTCCGCCAGCGCCCGCAGCGCCTCGCCCAGCTCGGCCGAGTGCAGGTAGCGCAGAGCCTCGCCGGGCGACGCCGCCGCCGCCGCCTCCGCTTTCTTGATGTGCCGGGCGCGGGCCGGGCTCGGCGGCAGCAGCAGCAGCAGCGGCAGCACCGCGCAGAGGAGCGGCAGCAGCCGCGGCATCGCCCGGCCGGGCCCCCGCGCCGCGCTCGCCACGGCCATGGCCCCGCGCGCGCCCCGGTCCCGCCGCGCCGCTCCGGGACCCGCCGGGGGGGCGGGGCCGTCCCGGGGAGGGCGGGACCTGCCGGCGAGCCCGCCAATCAGCGGCGGGGGAGGGGGAGGAGCCGCCGGGGAGAGGCGTTGAGGGACCAATGAGGGGCGGCGGGAGCGCGCGTCACTGCAGGGGGTGGATGGCATCGAGCCCTGCGGCGCCCCCTGGCGGCCGCGCCGGTGCCCCCGGGCCCGGCCCCGCTACGGGGCTGAACTGGGGCGGGAGCGGGAATGGGAACGGGAACGGGAGCGGGAGCAGGAGCAGGGCTCGGTCGCGCTCCACGGAGAGATGTTTCCGTCCTCCATACTTGGCTCTCCGCACCCACTTCTTGCCCTCCCGTAAGACCCCGCGGAGCCGCTGCACGGTGCGGATGGGATGGATAATAATCCAAGTGTTGTTCTGCACAGAGGGACAAACAGCAGCACTCTCACCCCCTCGGAGGGATCACGACAGGCCGACCCAGCAACCTCCTCTCCGGGGGATAAATCCTGGACACAAACCAGAGCCTGGGGTGGAAGGACGGGGTGGGCTTTGCCTGGGCTCGGTGACAGGCTGCAGGTCAGAGGGCACACAGTGCCGCTCCTGGGGCCTCTGTCTTCCTGGTGGGAAGTGCATGTGAGCAGCCCTGGCCACGCTACCTGCTCAGATCAGACCTCTGGCGATTAGACTCATCTTAACATGATGTTTGTATGGTGTGTGGTTCAGCTGCGAGCGACTGCACAACCATGGACTTCAGAAGAGATACAAATTGTACTTTTGGGTTTCCTCCTTCTAACTCCCTTTGGGAGGCAGGTGAGAGGTTAACTAAAAGCAGGACACCTTACTCTGCAAAAATCACCTCACAGTCCATAAAACATTGAAAATATCCATCTCCAACAGCAGATTCCTGTCAATTCCTGTTTAGCTTTTCAGTAGTATCTCGTGCACACATCTGCTTCCCGGCTCTGGCATTTCCTGTTGGAGGCACAAGCTGCAAGTCTAGCACATAAAACTAACGTTCAGGGGAACCATCAGTGGTGTGACTCCTTCCCGTCACAGCATTCTGGGATCCTTTGCACAAGAGATCAGATGATGCAAACTCCTGTGTGAGCACCAGAAGGGCCCTGAGGAAAGGGAGAGTAAAGCGGCTTATATTTCTTGGGGCTCATCTGCACTGCACAATCAGGAGAGGGACAGGCAGAAAACAGGGATTATCCATCAAAAAATGCCCCAGATCTAATTACACTGGAAAAGCCGAAAGACCTCGGTCATCAGGATGTTCTTAAGCCAAAGGGAGGAAGGAACATCAAGAGGCAATTTGACCGTCTCAGAAGTGATCACCATCACACGCCTTTAAGTCCTCAGTCTACAAACAAATTGCTCTGGATTTACCCAGAGTAACTGAGCTCATTTCCCTTTTTAGCTGATAAAAGCCCCGTTGTCTGGAACTCCAACAGACCAATTGTAAAAGCAGCATGTGGCAAAGGCTGATGAGTCACCCGCTCCTTTGCTCAGCAGCCAGTAACAACAAACCCTTCACATCTCCTCGGAGAGCTCTGCCTTCCACATCCCCTGAGTGAGCAAAACCTCAGGTTAGGGACCGATCTGCAAGAAGTCACCTCCTCCTGCTTTTCCTCCTTCTCTTCCTCTTCCTCCTCCTCCTCATCTCTGCCCCGTGCCAGTGCTAGCTCTGAGCTTCAGCCCTGGCACTCAACAAGGTGGTTACTCAGGAGCTGTGGCTTTTGCCTCGTGACATCCTGCAGTGATTCCAACCTTGGAACAGGAATGCGGTTTCCTCCTAAATGTTGGTGGCAAATGGTTTCCCATGAACTGGAAAGGTGGAGCAGCTCAGTCTTTGCAGATTCCTCGCAGAGGGAATGAAGGGTGATGCCGCAGCAGGGAAGTTAAAACTGCTAATATTGTCTGGCAGCACTTCACAAGATCAAATCAGCACTTGGTTTTCCAGCAGAGCACTTCCAAGAAATCCCACTGGTGATGGAAGTTCCTAGGTAGACAAAAATATCTGACATCCAGGCTGCTCAGCATCCACAGCGGAATAAAGTCTTAAAGAGAAGCGGATCTGAGAATACTGCTGGAGAATGTCCTGTACTGGCCACCAGCATGAAACAGGCACTAAGTTTAGCATCCTACCTAGTAATTTTTGTTTCCCAGAGGAAACAGAAACCCTTGAAGTCCAGCCCATCCATTCCAGAGCTGTGTTTTCTGTCCATAAGACTAACAAAGTCACAGGAACCTGGCAGATAATCACTGCTATGACACAGCCTGACCCCTGGCTGAGGCAGGAGCCCACCTGGAAAATTGGGTCAGTCAGGTAGAAAATGGAGTTTCATGAGTGGATGACATGAATCAAAGAATAACAGCATTTATTTCCCTGAGTGCTGCCAGGTATGAGAGCTCCAGGCTGCCAATCAGGGCTCCCGAGGGGAGAAACTACAAGGGCCAACATTTAGGTGGAATTTCATAGAGATGAGTCACTTTTATCTCCTGCAGGGGACCTATATTGCTAATTTAAGGCCAAGCTCCTTTCCCATTTCCTTTTATTTGAGACCACATGTGTCAGGGTAGGACATGAGTGTGGCTTTAGCCTCCTACAGGGTTTACTGTCTCTGAGCTTGTGCCAAGGTGTTCACAGGGATCTCATCCAGGTTCCAGCACTCCCAGGTGACTTTGCTCCCTGACAGCTCTTGTGGGTGGGTACCCAGCAGGTGGCATTCACATCCAACTCTTGTGCTGGAGCCTCACCTTCCTGAAGGTTTCTCTTCCACTATATTTATCCCAGGATCTGTTTCTTAATTAATTAATGGCTATTTTTCATTTGAATGTTTCATGCCCTCTAAGCAGTTTATTTTAAAATTACACAATATTCACTGGTTTGGTGCTTCTTTTACTACTCTTATTCCTTCTCAAGAATAAAATTCACTTATCATCCCTCTGCATTCAGGGGTACAGTGTGTGACCTTTATATGACCTATATATGTGTGACCATTCAGAAAACAGAATGATTAATAAAATTATGAAAAAATACTTGAGACTGGTCTTTCTCAACAGTGGGAAATATGTGGGGCATGGGCTGGGAATCTGGGAAATCAGGGTACATCACAGCTCCATAATCTTTATACTTGGGAAAAATAGGCTTTGTGGGAGGGAATAGGAGTGCTAAGTTCAAGCAGTGTTCCCTGACAGCCTTGCTTTCCATCCCAGATATCTGGCAAGCGGAGGCAGTGGATTTGGGTGTTACAGTCATCCTCCAACAATGGAAATGTTGCCAAATACGTAGCACCACGTATTAAGAAGGGATTAGGAGTGGGGAACCACAAGCAGTAGGAAGACAGGAGCAGCCTTGGAGCAAGCCTCAGGCACTGTTGCAGAAACATGTTTTCTGGAGCAGGATTACAGCCACGTTACAGGCATTGTTTGCTTGACAAACCAACCCATGGATACGATCCCGGGCTTCCAGTCCGGTCTGTGCAGATCCTGCCATGCCCCTGACTCCAAGAGCAACCATCAGCCCTCACAACTCTGCTGGATATAAACTGCTATCTCATCTGCCACTGAGACTGCAGGGGAATAGGAGTTGTGCCCCTGCAGGCACTGAGGAGATCCGTGCTGGGAGAAACTGCTGGGAAGTTTGAAATCAGAGGTTGAGGGGTTCCACCCAGTGGAAAAGAAATTTCTGCCCAATCTCTATCATGTTCTAAATCTTCTCTTCTCAGGTTTCTAAGGCTTGGATTACACCCAGGAATAGACTGGTGCTTATTAATTAATTCCCTTTGAGGCTGCTCAGAGTCATATTTAACAACAGTCTTATTCTGGGTTTGTTGGTCCAGTGTTGCCATAAGGATGACAAACAGGAGCTGGTGGGGTGGATTACTCCGGCTTTAGCTCATGCTCTGTCTAATCCAGCCTGATCCAAGTGCCTCAAACGTGAGGGTTGGATCCTTTGCTGTGGAGAGTTACAGAGTATCTGCCTCACTGAGGAGGTTCCTCCCAGTCCAAGTTATCAGTGGCTGCTTGACATTCTGGAACGTGAGGTTTATGTCCCTGCAAAACGTAATGGAAAGGTGGAGAACGCAACCCACAGAACTCTAGACCTCAGTAATTAGACACCCACGAGTTAATTACACCCTGTATAAAAAGAAAAGTGTAAAAAGTCATTGCGAAAGCAATTCTTACCCGTTCCAAAAAGCCGCCTTTCAGTGCCTTGGGCCAGAAGCACCTTGATTTTCTAGTCCCTCTTCCTTCAGCAGATCTCAGAGCCCATTGCAAAAGAGGGCGCTGCCATTGCACCAGATCAACCTGAGCTCACCTCGCTGCCCATGTCACGGACCTGCTGGGACAGAAGGTCCTCCTTAATGCTGGGCCCAATATCATGACAACTCCCCCTACAGAATAGCTGACAACCCTTTCCCTTACTCTCATTTCTAGACTCAAAACGTGCCCCCAAACTCTATGCTTTCCTTCTTTACATCCTCACCTACTCTAATCACATCCTGCTCCTCCCGGAGCACCGCAGCAGTGCAGGGATCTGAGGGACTACAGAGCTCCCCATGCTCTCCTGCCTTTGGCTCACGTCCTGGCAGGAGCACACCAGCCACTTCCCAGCCCATTCCTTTGCATCCCTCCTTATTGCAACTCAGCTTAATTCCAAACCACAAAGATCACTTTACTCTTAGGAAGGGCATTTGGATTGAGGTTTGTACTGAACCAGAAGCCAACATTTTACAGTTAGTTGAATACTAAGAGCATAGGACTTCCTAAAAATGTTGGAAGAAGCTAAATTTATTTCTTAAACTGAGATTGAGGGTAAAAAGGGCACTAAAGGCTGGACACTAATTTCTAAGTTTTTTGGAAGGCAGACTGAGAACTGTCTCTTTAAGGGACTTTTGTACACATTTACTTTTTTAACTGAAAACGATTCCCTGTTAGTTTTAAGGGTAAACCAATAAAGAGACATATTAAGAGACACTCAAAGGTGACCCTTGTTTGCAATAGCCCCACAAATGACTAGTGCTGTGTGCTCCTGTGCTGTGTGTGCAGGCAGCCCTGGAGCAGGAGCCCTCCCTGCCCACCTCTGTGCTGCAAAGAAAACGCCAAGGACATGTCCCAGGCTCCTCCTGCTCATGAAATGCACTTTATGGCTCTGATGAGCCCATTGCTGATGAGTGATGTGCCCTGTGCCTGCAGGGACACTGAGAGCAGTGAGAACACATTCCAGGGAATGCAAGGTTCCTGTGCTTTGCAACCACGTCACCGTCATCCTGCCGAGGTGGAAGCAGCATTTTCAGACAGTTTTCCATGTAGCCAAGTGCTTCAGTTGTGCCCTGGGCACACAGAGCCCATGTACTGCTGTCTCAGCAGCAGGGACAGCTGGGACAGACCCCCTCACTCCATGCTGTGGGGGGACCAGGGCTGAGCTAAGCCCAAGAGCAGCCTGGGGGCACACACTGGCAGCAGGACAGTGTCTCTGCCCTCTCCTCTGCCGACACACAGTTCAAAGTCTGAATCTGTGCATTTTCTTATTTTCCACTCAAAGGAGGTCATGGCGACAGAGCTTTGGGCAGAAAGAGGCAAACTGGAGTCTACTCCTGCTCTAGGATAACCAGGATAAACTTCCTATGGCTTGAAACAGTGTTGTGAACAGCCAGAAAGCTGAGAGGTAAAGGTATGATTTTTGGCTGGAAGTCCTTATGGCTGGTGCAGGAACTCTCTCGTTAGTTATTCATTGCCTTGGCAAGTCTCATAAAACAGCCAGTGGAGCCCAGCAAGTGCTTTTCTTCAGTGTTCTGGGAGCTCAGAAATCCAGGAATTGAACGAGGCCTTGAACCCATTTTATGGGTTCGCTTCTTACTGAACTACCATAAAATATTGAAATTCAGACCCTATAAATAAGGAGGGGAAGGAGCTGTGCATTTCTCAGCAGAACCAGCCTCTCCAGAGACTCTTCCCAAGGTAAGTCTGGTGCTACACAGCCCAGAGACGGGGTTCTCTGGCAGATGATTAGGGACAACAAACTCATGGAACGGAGATTAGAGATATCCAACCCCCTTGAATCTGCTCTTAACTGGAAAATGCCCTGCAACAATCGGCTCAGTTTATTCCCTGGTGACCCTGTCCCTGCTGTGAGGACTCTCCCCAGGGTGTCTGACAGCAGCACTGCTGTGACCCTCTCTTCACAGGCACCAGCTGGGCCCCCCCCCTGAGATGGCCCAGAGACACAGCCTCGCCACTCCCTATGGAGCACCCGTCCTTGCCATTTCCCTCCTGGCATGTGTAGCCACAGGTAAGCAACAGAAAAAAATCTGTGGTGGATTTGTCCAAGCCTCGTCACACCGACAGTCGAAACTGCCCGGGGCTGGGAGATGTGCCACAGCAGCATCCCAGTTTTGGGGTGTTCTGGAGGTCATGCCCAGAAGACTGTCTGAAAAACAGCCTCTGATTCTGAGAGTAGCAGGGAAGGGAAAGGGGAAGATTCAGCATTTTCCAACAGTATTGTGGCAGCTGCACAGGGACTGATGAGGGCACAGTTTCCAAACCTGCCCTAAGCAGTGAGACGTGTGATAGCTTTGTCCACCTGGGAACACCGGGGGGAGATAGGAAGCTTCAGAATTCTTTATATTCACAAGAATTCAGTACCTTTATATTCTGAGCTATATTTATAGTTCATTAATCCATGACCCAGGCTACAGTAGTGAGTTTCAGCCCATTACAAAAAGTTATTTCCTAAGGTTTGTACAACTCTGCAACTGCCAGACTCAGCCTGTCCAGGATACAGCTGAGGGGCTGATTAACTGATTTATACTTCCAAGGGCATCCAGCTCCAACTGAAAAACAGAGTGTCAAACAGTGAGCACAAAACCCAAGGGCACAGTGGTGCTGCAACAGTGATTGGGGGCAGGAGGGTGAGTAAGACCAGCAGGATGGGGATGATCTTTTGCTGTCACATGGTCACTGCTGGTTTTTAGATGTTTTGTTGTCACAGGTCAGGCCTTGTTGTTCTGTCAGTCAGCTGCAACACCCTGGCTTTTTTTTTAAATAACTGTAAAGGGAGCTTTGTGATGAAGATAGCTTCTTGTCTCAGAAACTAACTCCCACCTGAAAACAGGTGTTGTGCTGAAGCCTAAAAGTCTCAGTCCCTCCTCCAAGGCCGAGGCCTGGACAAGTGAGCAGGGCAGATTTTGTGGGAAGGGCATGGCTCAGGAAGCTCACTGTCCTTGTCCTCCTCCTCCTGCAGGTTTGGAGCTGTCCATAAACAACCACGCTGCCGACTTCCCCCTGTCTACAAGGCCTGGCAGTTCAGTCTCCCTCTCCTGCCTTGTCCACAACAGCAGCCGGGCTGAGAACCTGCTCTGGTACCGGGGAGATGGGCAAGTGGGCCTGAAAGATGGGAACAAAGTGAACATCAGCCACCTCTGCATACACCCAGTCAACGAGTCTGACAACGGAGTCACCTTCACGTGCAGGCTGGCGCGGGACAAGTCCGTGCAGGTGTCTGTGACCCTGGATGTCAAGTGTGAGTCGCCGGGGGGGATTTCTGTGCGGAATGGCTGGGGTGGGATGGAGCCCTGGGCCGAGCAGCTCGGTGTCTGGGCGGTGTTTTGCACCCTTGTGTGCTGTCTTCACCAAGAAAAAATGTGTTTAGGAGGAGATAACTCACATTATAAGACACTCCCTTTCCACAGCGGTGCTTATGGCCTGACCCAAGGCCTCTTTTATGGGGAGTGGGTGGGCCCTTAAGAAAGAGGTTCTGGATATGTCCCTGACTCCACCTAGATTCTATCCCAGGGATACAAGTCAGGGCAGAGGAGATACAGGAGTGACAGTCACTGATTTCCCTGCTGATTCCTGGGATCAGAAAAGGCTGCACAACTGTGATGTGTTAGACCACTGAGCAAGGAGCACAAGGAATGTGAGAAGGGAACTTATTTTATGTTTAATGGTGGCCATTCTACAAGTACCTGAAATCGTAGCACGGTGGGGTCAGTCTCTTCCTCTATGTAACAAGTGACAAGAGGAAATGGCCTCAAGTTGCACCAGGGGAGGTTTAGATTGCATATTAGGGAAAATTTCTTCACTTGAAGGGGTTATTAGTCAATGGAACTGCCCAGTGCAGTGGTGGAACCACTGTCCCTGGAGGGATTTAAAAGATCTGCAGATGTGACACTTGGGGACATGGTTTAGGGGTGGCCTTGACAGTGCTGAGTTAACAGTTGGACTCAATCTTAGAGGGCTTTTCCAACCTAAATTGTTCTGTGACTCTACGAGCAGCATTTTTAATGGCCCACTGAACTGCATTGCTGTGAACAGTTCCTCCCCAGCTGAGCGGAGAGGAGACCCTCCAAATCGAGGAAGAGAAAGATGTTACCCTGACCTGCAACTCCAAATCCAACCCTCAAGCCCAAACAACTTGGTATAAGGACAACAGCAACTTGACCCTACAGCAGGGTCATCACGAGCTCCGCCAGACGAGTGAGGTCTTTCAGCTCTCCATCAGAAAAGTACAGAAGTCTGACAATGGGACCTACACCTGTGTGGCAGAATCTTCCTTGGGAAAGGGGACAAAGGATTTCCACCTCATAGTTGAAGGTAACAAGGCTGCTGTCTGACAATAAGCTTTACGATCAACCCTCTGTTCTCTTTTACAATGACAGCAATCCATTTATATTGAGTCGTGTGAGTGGAATGTGGTAAATTCCCTGTGTGAATTTCTGAGGGCACAGCAACAGAAGGAGCTCTGCTGCTCCTGTGCCTGGGACCACAGCACCTGCTCTGCCTGTTATTCAGAGGTGTTTGGCAAGTGTGACCCAGGGCAGGCTCATCCCACTGTCGCACTTCCCATGCTGACAGGACACACTCCAGTGTGGGTCAAAGCACCTCAGGTCTTGCTTGAAGTGTCTTACTCTGGCCACAGTGTTCTGTCAAGCCCAAAGAGCTGCTTAAGGTTCTTAAGACAAGCTGTGCTCCACAAATGGGGCTGGGTGCTCTGGTCTCAGACAGGTGACACTAGGTGAGGTGACCCACCCTCTGCCCAGGCCCAGTGTCTACACTCCTGGCACAAAATAAAAAGCAATGTTACCTGTGTCATATTATTGCTGAGCAATAACAGTGCCTGGGGGACAGACTCTCCTTCTGCAGCTGATGTTTCAATTCTTCTTCAGTTCACTAAAACACGGGCTCAGCTCCCTTCTTTCCAGGGGACTAATGCACACAGTCAGCCTGCAAACAGCAGAGAGAGCAACAATGACAGCTGTGGGGAAAGAAATAGGTCTTTCTGCAGTCCTGTGAAATGTTCTGGGTTATACGACTGCACTAATCTATCACATATCCAACCTCCCCTTTCCTGACAGAGAAAAAAGCTGTTTTTCCCAAGGAGGCCGTTATTGCTGCTGTCGTGGTGGTTGCAATCACAGTATTTTTTGGAATTGTGGCTCGAAAAGATAAATTATTTAAGGTAAGGAAAGCTCTACTTTCATAGGAAAACAAACCAGTTTGTTGCAATGCCCTGTTTTTTTCCTGCCTTTTATATTCTACTTTACAGTGTTGTTTTCCACTGTTAGAGAACTGCTACATAGTTTCTCCTGCATTAGAATTACCAGTAGATAAATCAAATATTAGATATTTTAAGGAAGGCATCACATTCTTGCAAGATATTTGTAACAATATCCCTTTGGTCAGGAAACGTGAAAGATAACAAGACTGTTTCTTTCTTTTCAGTGCTTCAATAAATCAAGGGAAACATCTCTGTAAGTATTTGACTGCTTATTCGGGCTTATTCCAAATGAACCTCCTTTAAAATTGCTCTGGAAAAGAGCGCTCAGCATGACCCACACCTGTCCCAGTGGAGAGTGGTCCCTGGGACTGTGGCAGGACACACACAAGATCCTGCCCCAGGCTCCTTGCCCTGGCCATCTCAGCACCCTGGCTGTGCCTGTGTGGAGGCACTGGGGGTAAAAGCTGATGGTGCTTTCTGGAGCTGAACTCAGCCCAGGCGAATTCAACCCCCTTCATGAGGTTTTTTTCCCAGTAGGTGATTTTTCATTTCTTCTGTTCATTTTGCTGCAGGTAAAGAACACAAGGATCCTGTGCACACCCAGAAAACATCATTTCTAGGGGTGGGACTGAGGCCTTGCGTGAGATGATGAGATAAAGCACTGAAACAAGTTTTTCGGGGTCAAGTTTATATGCTTGGTTTTGGTTTTTTTCTTTTTCAAAATATAAGTGGTTCTTTGCACCTGATGATTCTAACCTGCTGTTAAAAGCACTGTTGTGGAGGGGAGGCTGCCTGAGATGGTGCCTTTTCTTGCCCTCCATGCTTATTCCAACAAGGAATGCACGTGCATTCAGGCGTGTGGGTTGTGGGTCAGTCCACAGAGGAATCTGGATTGCCTCGGACTGTGATGCTGATGCACACAAATGAAGTGAGGTGCTGAGCTTTCTGTCCTGCAGTGCCATTCCACAGGGTGGTGGCCACCCAGCTTCCTGCCCCTTCCCAGTGATCCTCTGGGCATCTCAGCTCCTGTTGCCAGGGTGAAAGCTGCCTGGCACTTCAGCACTACCACTGCACCTCCGTGGCTGAGACCAGAGCCCCGGACTAGGGGCAGCCCCAACTGCTCGACAGCACCCAGTGAAGTTCCAGTGTGGTTGCTGCAGCACTGCACTGGCAGGAAAACCTCTCCATCCACCCCTTCTCCCAACAAATGTGCCACTCAGGCACTTTTCTCAAGGTCCTGACAAGCTGTTTGAGGCCTCATCATGCCTTGGACGGTACATTACACGGTGTGCTGTAAATCAATCTGAGTCTGCAGTGCACCAGCTCTTCTCGGAGGAGCAGGGATGTTACTCATCAGGGAGACTCCACAGCCTGATCCGGAGTGTGATCCAGAGCGTGTCCTTGGCTGACGTTCCCCAGGGCTCAGGGAGGGCCGTGTCGGTGCCACCTCATGCTCCTGAGCGCCTGGTGTTGGCACTGCCCTTGTGCCAAACCCAGCAGAGCTGGGGACAGCGGGATGGGGGTGTGCCAGCTGGGTGTTCCTTGCCCAGGGTGACACCGGCCCTGAGGGAATGTGGCTGCCTGAAGCCACACACAGCCCTGTGAGGGTCAGTGTGAGGGTCAGTGTGAGGGGCAGTGCAAGGGGTCAGTGTGAGGGGTCGGTCTGAGGGTCAGTGTGAGGGGCCTGTGAGGGTCGCTGTGAAGGGTCGGTATGAGGGGTAGGTTTGAGGGTTGGTGTAAGGGCCTGTGTGAGGGATCTGCGGGAGGGGTCGCTGTGAGGGGTCAATGTGAGGGGCAGATGTGACGGATCTGTGTGAGGGTCTCTGTGAGGGGTCGCTGTGACGGATCTGTGGGAGGGGGACGTGTGAGGGGTCGCTGTGAGGAGTCGCTAACGGGGGTCGCTACGAGGAGCAGCCCCTCGCCACCCCCACACCAATCGTGTCCCTCACGGCGCTCCGTCCCCCCCGCCCCATCCCCGCTCGCCCCCTCCCGGCCCCGGGCCCCTCTTCCGGCTTCCGGTGCCGGCGCTATAAGAGCCGCTTCCGCCTCGGGCCCGTGCCGGGAGCGCGCGCCGCCGGTGCCGCCATGAACGCCCGCGGTGAGCGGGGACCGGGGGGGCCTGTCCGGGACGGGCCGCGACCGCTGCGGGGGGCACGGCGGTACCTCAGCCGTGGGGTGGGGAGGGGGCGGTTAATGGGGTGAGGGGTGTTGGAGGAAGGGGGAGTGGGCGCACCCGTTACCGGGGTTACCTGTCGGTGGTGGTGGGGCAGACCCACCGTTAGCTCGGGGTGGGGGAGGGATCCTCTCTGTGGGGCTGGGAGGGGGCGGGAGGCACTCCGATGGGTCAGGGAGGGGAGGGGGTTCCCGGTGGGGGGTGTGGGTGGTGAGGGCCCGGCCGTGACGCTGTCCCCGCGTCCCCTCGGCAGGGCTGAGCACCGAGAAGGCCGTCGCCTTCAGCCGGCGCCTGCGGGCCGAGCCGCAGTTCCTGCTGGCCCAGAACGTGGCGACATGCAACGACCCGCTGGAGGTGTGCCTGCAGCGCCAGGTGGTGCAGGACACCGTGCAGGTCTTCCAGCACGCCGTGCCCGCCGAGGGCAAGCCCGTCACCAACCAGAAGAACTCCGGTAAGGAGGGGGGTCGGGCCAGGGGTGGTGTTTGGGGATTGACTGGTAACACCGACTGTGCTTCTGGGAGTTCTTTGTCCGGCCTCCGGAGCAAAGTTGAATCCCTGCAGCATCTCCTGAGTTAATAACAGAGTTTAGGCTTGCAGCGTTTCCCTTTCTTTCCTCCTGTAACTGAGGCCTGTGCTCGCAGTGAAAGGTTTCAGAAGTCCTTCAGAGCTTTTTGGTGTGGCACAGCCCCGACCAAAGGCTGGAGGCAGAACTGTGTCATGAATCTCGTGGTGAAAGGAATTGTTGCGCAGCTCTCGAGTGCAGGCGTTCCACTTTAATCCTGGTTCCTTTGATCTCTCAGGGAGATGCTGGATCTTTTCCTGCCTCAACGCGATGCGTCTTCCCTTCATGAAGAAGTACAACATCGAAGAGTTTGAGTTCAGCCAGTCCTATCTCTTTTTCTGGGATAAGGTACAGTCGTGCAGGTTGTGCTGAGACGGCTCGTGCAGTCAGGTGTTAGTGTTGGGACAGGACTTCTTTTAGGCTAGATTGTTTTAACAATGCATCTGGAAAAAATACACATGGGAAGAAACTTCAGAAGTTCTTTAAAAATGTGTTTGAAATGCAGGTCGAGCAAAGTGTGACTTTCAGCTTAAGAAAGTTGTCAACATGTTGATGTTTTGGAATAGTAAAAGTTTCTTTTTCAAGCGTTACTTGATACTTCAGGAGTTACTTGATATTTCATAAGTTACTTGTTGCAGGCTCAGGGGAAACATGATTGTCACTCATGCTTGTGACCTGCTGTGTGTCTGCTTGTCCCCCTAAGGGAAATCAAGCGAATCTAGTGCTAGTTTGGGCCAGGCTTCATTGCACAACTTTTGTTTCACATTTCCTGTTCCCTTACCCTTCATCTCTGAGCTAACTCGCTCCTAAATGTTTGGTCTGTAACAAAGAGGTAGCCCCTGGAATGCTAGAGGGGGGAAAATAAGGATTTCAGTGGATGAGCAGGAAGTAGCTTCATCTATTTTATACTTCCTAACTGCTTGAATATTCAGCAATTAATTAATATGTCAGACTTAAAATGGGTTTTTCCCCCTGTGTGTTTCAGGTTGAGCGTTGTTACTACTTTTTAAATGCTTTCGTGGAGACAGCCCAGAAAAAGGAGCCAGTGGAAGGAAGACTGGTCCAGTTCCTGCTCTCCAACCCCACCAATGATGGAGGACAGTGGGATATGCTGGTTAACATCATTGGTAAGAGAACTGGTCATTAGGAGCCCTTCCTGAAACTGCACACTGGTTTGAGATGGGGAATGGAAGAGAAGAAGAAACTGAGTTTGAGACCTGGGAATTTGCTAAGGAACACAATGCCATTAACCACTGCCTTTTCTAACCAAAGAACCTTCTTTATGTCAGGCTTAAATTGTCTTGCATTGCTTCAGCATATTGCTGCTGATGATAAAAGCTCAGAAGATCCACAGAAATAATTAGATAGCCCAGACTTCCCATTTTGTATAAAGGTTCCATCCCTTTTTGCTCCAGTCATCAACTCAACATTGTTTATTTGTATCCATGTAGACAATTTTTAGGGCACAACGTAAGGAAAAAATAGGGCTACACTTGGGTGTGTCTACCAGGCAGGAGCAAAACTGCTTGGAGTTGCAGCCTGAAGTTGGTACAAAGACCAGTGAGAGGGAATTGATGTGGAATGTGGCAGTGCTGGTCTTACAAAGATCCAGCATAAACGGGATCCTACGCTGATGGAGAGACTTAATTACACCAGCACTTGCTTTCCTTTGTGTTGTGAAACAGTGTGACACCTTTTGTAAATCAGCACGGCAATAACAGATATTTAGAATCACAAAAGGAATTTGTTTCTTTGAAGCCTGGAGGTTCCTTTTTTCCCCTACCCATTTGTCATAAATACTTAATCAGGGCAAAGAAGATTTGGGCTGCTGCAGTTACATCCAGAGCCTTGCATGGTGTGATCTGTGATTGGTACCACTATGTAGGAAGCAACTAAGTGCTGCTGGTGTTTTATAAGTACTGAGGAGGAAAGGAGACCAGGAAGTTAGTCAGTTAACTTTAGATAAACTACATTGAGTGATTCATAGGAGGCCCAGTTCTTTACAAGGTATTTCAGGAGCTTAATTTTAAAGTAATCAACTTGGGTTTTTTTCCTGGTGAAAAGAGCTTCTTAAAGCACTAATTAGTGTAGAACTTTTAAGTGTTGAGCTAAATGATACTTAGCAGTTCAGGGATTCCACATTCTGGGACCCCTGTGGAATGTGGTTCAGAGGTCAAGATTCAGTCACAAATTAAAATGTAAACTTGGGATACCTGTAACCTTTAAGTAAGAGACTTTCCCCTATAATTTCTGCACAAATCCAAACTGCCTTTAGCTTTTACATGGGTATAAGCAGAAGTATGAGCATCTGTTGTGTGGAAAAGCCAATTGCTAACCTGTGGATTTATGTCTTTTAGAAAAGTACGGTGTTGTCCCCAAGAAATACTTCCCAGAGTCTCACACCACAGAGGCTACTAGGAGGATGAATGAGATCTTGAATCATAAGGTAACATTGATTTATGTGATATAATACTGGGAGAGGATGGGAATGAACCTGCTCCAAATATTCCTGACCACTTTATCTTTACTGACCAAAGTGTTAAGTGCATCTCAGCAACTTAAACTTATTTACAAGCAGCCTAAAGTCTCACCAGAGTCTGTTAATCTTGAAACATGGAGCAGGAGGGTGAGATTGTAGAAGATGCCTGTTACCAGGCAGGTTTCAGTGGCAGTTATTCCTAATCCTCAGATTTCCAAAAGACTTGATTCTTGACATGTGGCTGCTTAAATCTGTTTCTGCAAAACTAGCACATGGTGTCTAGGTGACTTTTTTTTCCACCCCCTCGGTATTTCATCTACCAGTGTGCCAAGGTTTCTGGAGATGACTGCCAGATTTGATAAAAAAGATGAAAAAGTGTATTTTCAAAACACTGGATCTTAAAAATCAGCTTTCACTACAGCAGTGCCCAGCTTGGTCTGAAGGAAGGTGTTAACTGGCTCCCTGAACTAAAGAAATTAATTAACCTGGGAAGGTGCTAGTGTAGGTAGCTAGATAAAAAAAGTAATTAAAATATTTTTTTTTTTCCATGGGATTTGATTATTTTTTTCCCAGTTCACATGCTACGTGCTCAGGGAAAACTGCCTGCTGAAACCCACATAAAAAATGCAAAGTGTGTGCTGGAATGAGCTTAGACATCATAAATGTTGTTACTGTTATTCCAGCCTCAAGCACGGCAAAGCAGCTGGTCCTGAGGGAGCCCCACTCACTGTTCCCAGCCTTATGGATGGTGACAGTAATGGGAAGTGTGTGCTGCTCTTACTGCAGCTGTGCATGCAGTGGGGAAATGCTACTGCCTTTTCATCAACCAGGAGATCAATTATGCATTAGAATTGCAAAATAAATGTTACAGTATGGAGACAGTGTGTTCTGTGAGTCACAGGGGCGCTGATGATGCGTGGATGTTGTGGCTTCAGTCATGGAACCCAGAGAGATCAAACCTTAAGAGCTTAATGGCTGCAAGCCTCCCATCAGTGGTTGGAAAGCTGTAATTGAATTGTGACTGTTTGTTAATTTTTCATTATATTTTGCTGATATTTTAAAGCACTCAATTATCTTGTTATTTTTTAATGAAGCTTTCTGAAGGGAAATTTTCATTTTGAAAACGTTTTGCAAAGAGTAAAATGGGTGCTTGAAACAACCATATAGGAAGTGCTGGGACTGATTAGGTGACACCTTTCATACCCTTATGATAAAATGACTTTCTCTTCATTTTCAAACAGATGAGGGAATATTGTTTGCGGTTAAGAAACATGGTGGAAAGTGGAGGAAGCAAAGGAGAGCTTTGTGCTGCCATGGACATGATGATAGAAGAGGTAAGTAAATAAAAAGACACGAATCTTCTTGGAACACAGGACCAGAATGGAAGGCATTTCTTCCCCTTGTTCTGTAGCTCTTGGATGAGCCAAAACAAGTGCCTTTTGTTGCCCAGGTTGGAGCTATCCAAGTGAATTTGTTTTGCAGTGGCTTGTTGCTTCCCTCATTCTGAGTTTTTCTCCTACTTCCAGACAAATATCTTGAATCTACAGATTTCAGGATGATGACACTTCACAGACATCTGCCCCTTGCTGCAGGAAAGCAGCATTTTGTGTCTTGAGAGGTCAAAATAGTGGCCTGTTGGGCTCTTATAAATAGCAGGAAAGAGGTTGAAAATCACATTCTGATGGCTTTGAATGCAAATCTTGCAGCACAAGTGTTGTGCAAAGATTCCCCACAAGAGAGCAGAAAAGAACCACAAAAGGGAGGTCTCTGCATGAGGCTGAGTCCAGCTGTGGGCTGATCCTGGGGGGCAGCAGAGGAAGGAATCACAGCATCTGTTTCTGGCTGTGAATTAACACACCCTGCAAGTGCCTGAACCTCCACCTGCTCACACTGAACATGAGTGACCCATGTCATTTTTCTCGTTCTGTACCACTCATACTTGGTTCTTAAACTGCCAAAAATAACTTTAGAAGACGAGGCTGTTTTATTTTGACCTAGTGCATGTACTTTTTAAAGTACATATTTCATTTATTTCTCAAACATGCAGTGCTGAGTGGTTTAATGTTTGTTTTTAGATGAGTCATGAAATCAACTGTTTTGGTGTTGTGTGTTTCGTTTTTCTGCAATCCAGTCAACATCGGGATTAGTCAGAACCTACCCTGGGCTATTTCTGTGAAGTTTTAGGCAGTTCCACTAATAGGCAAGCATTGATTAATGTGCTGGTCTGGGTTTTTGAAACTCATTTTTGCACTTCATGTAAAAACCTGTAGCTTCTTTTTATCTAATTTTAAGGTTAGATTAAAAGACAACTGATTCACATTCCTTGGATTTCATTGAAACTGTTGTGAAATTCATTCTTGCCTTAAGGTGAACAGAATTCTGTGCTCTGAGCCTTCCCCAGCACATTGCTAGTCAGCTCTTAGCTGAAAGGTGAATTAATGCAACTTCCATCCAGTGTGTGTCCAAAAAGCACTTGGAGGGTTTTACAGCAGACATCAAAAGCGTCCTGGAGATGGTCATTTTTAGGGCAGGGACACAGCAAAATGTCTCTTCTTTTGTTTAGAACCTCTTGCCCTCTGACAAGGGATCCTGGAGCTGACCTTAAAGGGTTGACTGATTGCAGTTTGTTCTGTAAATGCTTAATCCCCTGATGTTAACACAGCATTTTCTCCTGCAGTAGGAACAGTGGTTTGCATGTGTTGATATGTATGTAAGTGGTGTTGCCTCTGTAGTTTGTTTTTTATGTGGCAGAGCAGAGCTTGGTTTTCTTCTTTGGGGTTTTATTTGCATAGCAAATCTCGGTCTGCTCCTGCTGGGAGCAGCTCTCGAGCTGCAATGGGAGAGTTATGCTGGAACACACAACTAAATATTCACTCCACAACTGTATAAACATTCTCCTTATCAAACCAGTGCATGGCAGGTTGGAAGTGGAAATCAGTGCAATTCATGCAACTGAATTTTTCTCCTTTGCTGTTCTCCTTTGTAGACTCTTCCTTATCAGGAGTGTCCTTTTCCCCTCCTTACTCATTTTGGGGTTTACCACAAGCCCCTATATCTTTGCCTTATCTTGGTTCTAATTGTCACTGGGTTGACATAAGTCACCTTTTAATTAAAATATGCTTATTTTATTTATTGATGGAGGAAGCTGGTGAGATACAAAGAGATGGCCTGTGTTGGGTGTGGTGGAAAACAATGGAGGGAGGTCATTCCAAGACTGCACTGCCTCTGTTCCCTGGAGACTTCTGTCTCCATCACTTTCCTTCCCCTGCCATGTGTTTGCAGCTCTCCTTTTAGGCACTTTTTTTGCTTATTTTGTTTCCACAGCCTCATCTCTCACCACTTGTGGTTATCTGAGGTAATGTGGGTGTAGCCACAGCAAATGGTAGCTTTAGTGCAGTATGTGCAAAATTAAATATTTATAGTAATTCAGGGATTTACATTTGTTCTTTAACATATTTATTGAGAAATAAATGTGTGAGTTCCTACAGTAAAAACCTCATGCCCACACCCTTGTTTCAACCTGTAATTAATCTTTTTGCTTGTTTTCTCAAATTGCTTGGAGCAAGAACACCTTTATTTGTATTTTGTGCACAGCCAGGTCGTGTTACTTAACATGAACAATGCATTCCTTTTGCTGTCAGCACAAAGAGCACAAAAGCACAAAGGCAGTTCTTATGGAGCGTTAGGATCCATATAAATCAGCTCAACCAGCTCCAGGAGGAGTAAGTCAGTTTTGGGCAGGGTAAGAAGAAAGTGAGGACTGGCAGCCTGGGAAAGCTGGCCCAGACCACAGGAGCTGGATCCCAGTGGAGAAGGTGCAGCTGAGATTTGACTCCCCCTCCTCTTGTCTTAAATAACCTGTTGGTTCCTTGCAAGGAAGAGACCTTACCTTGTGCTCAAGACATGGACAGAGCTCAAGACCAGCGTCAGTTGAAGTAAAACAGATTCAGACCTGTTTAACTGTGATTAAATTCTCTGTCCCCAGAGTAGCTGTGGCAGGTCCTGCTCAGTGTCCCTAAAGACACTCATGTGGTTACAGTGCCGGTGTCAGCACGTTCCCTGATAAGGCCTGTGAGAAAGCACAGGAGTGGTTCTGAAGTGCAGTTTCATGTTCTGATTTATAAGGGGGCTGACTCAAAATCTGGTCAACTTTTTGTGCTAAAAATGCAAAGGAAGCTGCCAGCTGTAGAGGATGTCACAGGCAGCAGGCAGGGATCTGGAATTAAATTACATAACCTGCCAGCTCAGCCCCAAACAGAGATGTTGTTAAATGTTATTAAAGCAGATGGGGGGGATTATTCTGGGCTTTTGAAAAGAAGCAAAGGTCCATCTTTGAAATCCAAATGAACATTACGGTAAGAAAGGGATTAGTGCAGGGGAAACACTGGGATACAATGCCCGTGTTAGGAGGTCTGGTTTGTCTCTGCATGGGGCAAACCACCTGGTGGAACAGGTGATGCTGAATGCTCAAGCCTTTCTAGAATCATTTTAGTAAAGTTTCTCTTGCACTGGGGGAGTATCTTGTTGGAGGAAATTCAGATTTCTTTAGGAAATGTTGAAATGAGACTGGGCAGTGTCCTGGCTTTTGATTTTGGCTGCTGCATTCGTGGAATAACCTGGAATTTGTAGGTTCATCCTTAAGCTTCTGTTTTGCCTGATGGTTTCCCTGAGAACTTGGAGTGTGAGAATGGAGAGAGATGCTGTTGATTTTTTTTTTTTTTTTCCTGTGGCCTTTCAGATTGGTTTTGAACTGCTGAAACATTCAGATTTCAAGGATGTAAATGCAAATAATTCACGTGTGTGTTTGTTCATGTTGTTCAAAGGTGACCGTTAAGATCCCGTTTCTCCAGCTGGTTCTCACACGGGGAAATCCATCCTCCTCCAGTGGCATTGCTGTGGTAGGAGAGGCAGACCTGCATGTTCCATCAGGCTCACTGCTGTTTGCTTCTCTGGGCAGGTATTCAGAATAGTGAGTACTTGCCTGGGCAGCCCTCCGGAGACCTTCTGCTGGGAATTCCGGGATAAGGAGAAGAACTACCACAAATACGGCCCCATGACACCAGTGCAGTTCTACAACGAGCATGTGAAGCCTTACTTCAACATGGAGGACAAGGTGGGGGATGCTGAAAGGCTTTCCAAGACCTCTGTTTGCTGCTAAGCCACTTATTTTCTGGTGTTTCCAGTGTCTGTCCCCCCTGTAACTGCAGCACGTGGGGTGGGTTCTGCTCCCCCAGATCAGAGGGCCCCGTGTTTTTCCTCCCTGTTGTGCTGTTTGTGCTCTGTCCTTCAATCATCTGTGACCTCACGTTGCAGCTCCACGATGATTTTGTAATGATTAAATATGCAGTGATCTCATCAGTCATAATGTGTCATGGGGCAGCCATTAGAGCAGGAATAACGTGCAGGGCAGCTCTGCCACAGTTAGGAGGTGAACTTGTAAAACAAAACAGCAAACAAAACCATAAAAATGCTCTTTCAGTGAAGAGGCTTGTTTGCTTTGGGACAGGCAGGTATCTGGGACAAAAGCCATTCCCTGAAATCCTTCCAGATCCACTGCTCAGAGATTTCAGTTGCACCTTTTTATGACGCCTTGGTTGTTGGCAGATTTGTCTAGTGAATGATCCTCGACCCCAGAATCCCTACAACAGGCTGTACACAGTGGAGTACCTGGGCAACATGGCAGGGGGGAGGAAAACACTCTACAACAACCAGCCCGTGGAGGTCCTGAAGAAATTGGCTGCAGCATCTATTAAGGATGGAGAGGTGGGTTTGGCTTCTCTTCGTGGATGGCACAGTGCAGCCCATGCCATGGAAAACCCCTGGGATATGGCCCAGACACGACCCTTCCCTCTGTTTGCAGGCTGTGTGGTTTGGCTGCGATGTGGCAAAGCACTTCTATGGCAAGCTGGGAATCAATGACCTGAATATGTGAGTAGAGAATCAAACCAGGATGCCATTTGGGATACTTGGTGAGGACATGAACAGTCCTTCAGCTGCTTAAGAAACTAATTAGTGCATACTTGGCATTATATACCCCAAAAGATTATATGTAACTAATTCAACAGCATAGAAATGTTTTCACTTGTTAAGTCTGAATTCTTTAAAGATGCACTACAAGTAGTTGTTAAATATTCTTACTTATTTAAATTGTCTAATGTCTGGTGAGAAACTCCTAAAGGGATCAGGTTTTGCATTTATTCTGACATTAAAATTAGCTGAACTCTGTTCAGTGCCAGTCTGTGCACTGGCTCCTGGGACAGGGCAGCCTCCTAATTCCCTGATTTACTAATCAGAACTCTCCCTGCATCCTTTTTGATGTGACTTATTTGGCTTTCTAATAGATTTAATCATGAGCTGGTGTTTGGTGTCTCCATCAAGAACATGAACAAAGCAGAGCGACTGATCTTTGGAGAATCCCTGATGACCCATGCCATGGTCCTGACAGCTGTCACTGAGAAGGTAGAGTCTCCTTCCTGAACCTCTGATCCTGCCAGGGATTGATTGGAATATTCTGGGTGCTTGTTTGTGTTCTGGGCTCGGTGTGTTAAGTTGTTCTGCCACAAGGCCTGGTTGTTTGTTCTCCTGGTGTTGTTTGTGCGTCTGAGTGTTCAGAACTATAAATATTTAACAAAGAGGGAAGAATTTTAGACATGCCAAGGGACTTCTTTCCTTTTGCCCACAGGCTTTTACTGGAGAACCACTGCATGGTTAGTCCAGTCTGTTCTGGAGCACAAAGCTCTGGTAAAATGCTGTAGGAGGCTCTTGGTAACAGTGTTAACCTCCTGCAGCTCCCTGGCTTGGGATCCCTCCGACCTCTAATTAGGGAAGGAAAACAGTGTCCAAAATAGCTCTGTGGCTGAGATGAATCCACAGCTAAATCAGCTCCTGGCACTATAACAAAGCACATAATGAAGTAAAAAGAAGCACGTAAAAACTTACAACTCAGGGTTATCTGCAATGTTGATGTTTCCATTTATTTCCAGAAGTTGTCATTATTAAAGTTTCTTTGAAGTGATCTCTTCCTGTCCAACATGACCTTGGCTTGAGAAATAACAGCTTGCACAGCACAGAACAAATTTGCTTGAGCTCTGGAGTTTGGGGGCTTGAAACAGGACTGCTGAGTCATAATAATTTTTCCAAGTTAACTTTTTACAACTCGATATAACTTTTCCTGTTTTCTGAGCTCTTGACATTTCCATTGTGTATCAGATTGCACGAACACTTCTTTAAATATCTAACTGAAAACCAAGGAGAAATTGTTCTGTAGTGGTACTTTGTACAAACCTATTTCTCTGTTCATCACTGAAGCCTGTGTGTTTGCACTGGTGGTGTGAGGGCCTGGCAGCTCCAGCCTGTGGTCTGTATTTTTACATCCATTTTTGCATATTTAAATACAGTTGCATAACATGTGACTAAATGTGACCTGAATTCTTTAACAAAGGGAGTAGAAGATCAGTAGATGGTGGATGGTGTGTCTAAAATCAAAAGATGATTTAAAGGAAGTTATCCTACAGCAAGTTCAGAGTTCAGAAGCTTTTACACTTTCAAAATGGACAAAGCTGTTCCTACTTCTTGTTTGTAAATGCCTTAACGTTGAACATTAACTTAATCTAAAGGAGATTTGATAAACTGAGTTGAAAAATGTAATACTTTGGATTTACCTGCTTTATAGAAAGGCTTTGAAGATGGAATAAATCCTATTACAGTTTTACAACATCAAAAATTGATTTGGATTAAATGCACCTTTTGGTTAAAAACTTACTGTACATGAACATGCTCATCCCGGTTTCTGTCTGGGAGCTCTCAAGTGTCTCATCTTAAGGACTGTCCTATATTTTTGAGAACAGAAGCATTGCAACAATATTCCACTGAATGTTAAAAGTGGATTTATGAGGTGGTTTTTTTCAGGTTACTTTTTAATATTAAAAAGATTTCAGTAGCAACCCACCAGACTTGGAGCTGTGTCCTTCAGCTGGATTCTTCAAGGGTTTGCACTTGCTCTTACTAATGATGTTCTGAATTATGAGTTGCTTTGTTGTCCTTGTTCTTTTCCTCTGATTCCCAGTTCAGGCAAGTGGTGCATCTTGCATTTCAGGGCATGGGGCCTCCTGATGGGGGATAGGGATGGCTGCTTCAATTCTGCGACTCAGAGAAGGCCAAACTTGAATTGAGTTAAATTCCAGTTTTCTGGTAAAAATAGTTATTTATTGCAGGTTCTCTTCCTGACCACATTTCCTTGGATTTTAAGTAAGTGGGTAGCAAATTACATTTCTCCAACTGTTAGCATTGTGTGGAACTCTGTGGTGCCTGCAGACTGTTGGGAGGAGAGCTCTGTGGTTGCTGGTGCTGGATTTGGACATGGAGGGGGTTGGCTGCTCTTCCCTGGCCTGTCCTGATGCCACTGACTTGTTTTGTCACAGGATGGGCAAGAAGATGCATTTGAGAAATGGAGAGTGGAAAACTCCTGGGGTGAAGACCGTGGCAATAAAGGTAATTTATGGTCATGGGAGCAGAGGGCTGAATGTAGTGTCTGTAAATAAAGACTAGTTTGTGTGTGGAAGGCATGGGAAGATGCTGGTAGACTTTATCTAAAGCTTTTATTTTATCCAAGTTTAAATCCTTATCACTTTCTTGAGGTTGTTTGGTTTATTGCTGTGAAGCTGCTGGTTTTCTTAAGCCTTGATACCAGTCTGCTGTTGACCACAGTGAATTCCCATTATCTCTCCCTAAAGAGGAAGATAAATCCCCCCCAGAGGAATTCCCCTGCCAAGGTCACTCTGCCTTTCCTAAAAGAGTGGAGGGAAACTCCGTGGGTTTTGTCATCTCCTCTGTGGGACAGGTCAGATGTGGGCTCAGCTGTGGCACAGCCTCCCTGCTGGGTGTGCCAGGCTGGACAGAGTGTCCCAGGGCACAGCAGTCACTGCTGACCACATTTTTCTGCTGCTCATTAATCCCAAATGTTGTGCTTGTAAGATTTGGTATGGCAGAACTTTCCCAGGATGTCTTGGGTTTTCTTCTGGGAATTGACTATTTCTGGAGCACTGTTTTAGGATGTGGTCTTACTCATAAGCTTTTGATAACATGAACAACTAACTAAAACATAGAATATTCTTGGAGAAGTGTCCTAGTTTATGTTGTGGCTGGTTGGTCTTGCAGTAGTGTCTGTTCTGAGTTAGCTGTATCCATTCACAGCAAAGTATCCCAATAAAATTCTTCAGTCTTGACACAACAATGAAACTGCTGATGTTCAGCCTTCAGGGCTTATCCATGTGACAGTAGTAAAATGGGCTTTGGGATGTTGGATTAATTAAAAAAAAAAAACCTAAATAAATCCATACTGAAGGAACATCAAAACCTTTTCTTGTCTCCAAGTACAAACTATTTTGTAAAGCACTTCTGTGCATAATGGAGAATGTAAAATATAAAAATGTGCTGGGATTGTCAAGCACTTTGCTTTGGGGCACTGCAGATGCTTGGTTTGTGATGTCAGGGGCTGCTGGTGTGAGAGGAATGTTCCAGGAGGGAGGGGCCTTACTCAGCTCTCTTACAAGCACCAGCATGGACTTGGGTTAGTTGTGCAAACACTGAAGTTAGAAGGTGTCTGTCAGCAAATTATGTGGGTTTTATCTGCTCTTTGGCCAGTTGTTCTTTATTAGAACAGATGAAGACTGGGCTCAGTTTCAGGATACTGGCTGTTATTCCCAAACCACAGGGCAATAACTGAACCCTGACACTGCTACAAGTGGTACCTGTTGAGCTGTGACTGAGCAGTGGCATTTCTGGGCTGGAGCATCCAAACACACATTGACTTTTCAAGAATGAGCTCTTTAAGAGGAGCTGCTTGTCCTTTGAAATGAAACAGGACCCCAAAGTAACCTAAATAAACCCTGCCCAGCCTTGTCCACATGCCATCTGTGTGGACTTTGCAGGGTGAGTCACTGTCCCTTATCTGCTTTGTGCTGGTGGAGATCATGGTCTCTGGAAAGTCTTGCTTGCTGTCTCTACTTTGTTTTGCTGAGGCAGTTGCCTGGAAAATACCTTGACAGAAAATCCCATCAGAACCAGGGAGCTTGGCTCTATCTCAGACTGTTCCTGCAGGGAGGTGAATCCCTCAATTGATTTTCTTTGGGTATGACCAACCAACCTGCAGTGGAACTAAAGGCATTTGGACATTTCCTTCAGGGCCTCTTCTCAAACACTGTAAGAGGTGACTAGAGTCACAGAATCATGTAGGTTGGGAAAGACCTTTTAAGGGCAAACAGAGTCCAGCTGTTAACCCAGTACTGCAGAGCCCACACTGAGCCATGTCCCCAAGTGCCACATCAACACATCATTCACATCCCTCCAGGGATGGTGACTCAACAGGGTTTCCCTCTTCCTGACCTGACTTTTTTCCCTCAGTGTGTCCATTAGTAGCTGATGTGGGAGGGTGAGGACTCATTGTTTGAGCTCTCTTGCTGTGTCACTCTGGCTGGGATAAGATAAGGTGTAAGATTTTCATCCTCTCTGGGGAGCAGTGCTTGGGTAAGTCCAGCACAAGAATCCAGAATCCACATCAGCAAAGAGGCAGCCAAGGATGATGTTAAACTTGGCAGGTCCCAGCTGGGTGTGGGGGATACCAGTAAGCCCCAACTCCCAGTATTTCTTGGAGAGGGTGATAAAGAGTCCAGGCTGCAACAAAAC
Organism: Lophotriccus pileatus; assembly: GCA_035583135.1. Classification (NCBI taxonomy): domain Eukaryota; kingdom Metazoa; phylum Chordata; class Aves; order Passeriformes; family Tyrannidae; genus Lophotriccus; species Lophotriccus pileatus. The sequence continues at coordinate 4,047,022 of JAWWES010000048.1, forward strand.
ACCAGAGACTGGACTTGGGTCACTAAACACCGAGCAAACAAGTGATTGTTTGTCGAGAGGGAAGGAGAGTGTTTTTCCTTGTTGTCCCTCTTGCTTTGCTGCAAACACATTCTGAGGTGCCAGGGAACACCTCTCCCCTGACTTGCCTGGGACAGGACTGTGACCCTTGGTTTGGGCATCATGGGATGGAGTCAGTTCTGTGCCCATACTGTGGAGTGGGCAGGACTGAAATCCTGTGGTAGTGCTTGCCCTCGAGAAATGGAAGCCCTGGGAACAGCCTAGCATTGCCTCTCCGAAATATTTAGTAGTTACATTTTTATATCTGTTTTAAAAGTGTTTCTTGGAATCCTCTCTATTTTTCCTCAAGGAATGAGCACAGCTGCTGACAAACATTGCTTGTTTTTTTGATGTAAAAAAGTCACTTCCCAGTCAAATACTTCCTTTCTGGTTTATTGGCACTTCTTCAGCCATCCAGGCAAGTTTAATTATTCTGAGTACTCCTTTGTTCTGCAGACACAGGACATTATTATCTAACTTTGAACCCAGCTTATCCCATAGGATATCTTTTTTTAAAAGCAAGCAAGAGTGCAATACTAAATCACACTATCACATCCCTCGGATAGGGGTCCATCCGCTTGTTTTGGCACGAAAAGAACTTCCCTGTGATCCATCTCCAGCCATGAGCCACCTCCCTTAGGGCTTTTCATCTCTTGTCCTGGCTGTTGCCCACATGCTCTTCTGCATGAGGGCATTCCAAGGATTCAACTGCAGCCCTCCAGTGTCACTCCCCTGCTCCCTGCAGTGCCCTGTGACAGGCACCGTCACCGCGCTCTGCTGGGGGGACTCACGGCACGGGCACAGAGGGGCCTGGGCCGAGTCCTTCGGGCACTTCCAGGTGTCTGCAGGAGGTGTCTCCCGTGGTTAGTAGTGGTTTCCATTGCTCTAAAGGCCACCTGACTTATTTGCATGTCCTGAAGTTCTGCTCGACGCTTCCTCCCGCTCAGACGCCGCGATCCCAATCGGCACCGTCGGCTCCGAGATCCGGGATGGCAGAGGCACAGTTCATTATCCTCTCAGGGTGCAATTACTTGTTGGCTCTTGGGAGTGAGAGGTTTTTGTGTGTCCCAAGAACTCATATCCTGAAGAGAGAATAATCAAGGCAGCTCCCTTTGGCAGCGTTTCCAAAATGGCTTCTAGCTCAGCTTACAATTGATAGGGGTTTTAATTTATGGGAATTATCTGATCTCTTGCTTTAGAAACAAGATGGTGTAGATAGATGTGTTTATTGTCCACATTCTTTGGACATTTTCTTGTTTCATTTGATTGTGTGATGATACTGTTTAAGGACATGAGGAACTTTATTACATAAAGCCTTCTCATCTGTCTGCTAAATGCTTCCTTTCTCCCAGCCACTCTCATTCTCAGTTCACCTGGAAGGGTTTTGTTTGCAATGGTAGCTCTGCTCAAACCTGTGATCCTCTAAATGTGACTTCCCCCACCCCCAGCTCAAAGGGTGTTCACTGAAATTCTCAGTCAGAATTATATTAAGGGAGAAAATTAAGATGTGGGTCAGCCTAAGTGTGATTTTAGGTGGCTTTATGTTTGGGGAAAGCAGGCAGCTGCTTCTTACTGCAGGAACTAAACCACCAAAGCTCTCTTAAACCAGAGCTTGTTTGGATATCCACTTGGAAAATTGCCTTTTGCACAAAATCCTCAACACTTCATAAACCACATATTCGATTTTACATTCTGCCTTAAATGTTTGGACGTTTCTGTTGTTTTGTTTGGGGTTTTTTTAAGGCTTTGTAATTCCCTTGAGTATTCTCAATGCCTATTTTAACAGAGGAAACATAAATTATGGATATTCAGGGACTTGTTTTTCCTAGTGGGCTTCTCTTTTGGCCTTTCAGGGCACATGAAGAACATCCTGTCAGCCTGTATGTGAAATTTCTTGTGGGTTTTTTTTTTTTGGCTGGTTGGTTTGTTTTGAGAGCAGCTCCTGTTTGATGCACTGTGATGGTCTGTTTCCACCTCCAGGTTACCTGATCATGACGGACGACTGGTTCTCCGAGTACGTGTACGAGGTGGTGGTAGACAAGAAACACGTGCCCGAGGAAATCCTGGCGGTGATGCAGCAGGAGCCGATTGTCCTGCCAGCCTGGGATCCCATGGGGGCTTTAGCCAAGTGAACTCCAGAGCATTTGCCTCTCCGTGGTCATCAGAAGTAGATGCAATAGAGAATTCCAGTGGTCGGAAGCCATAGCCAAACAACGACGTGACCGAGCGCTCGGCGCGGTCCGTATTCCTGAAATTAAGTTAAGGATCCTTGGGAAATAGCGCTTCACTGCCTTGGCTGATCACAGCTCTCAGACAGGCTACTCCAAAACTCAAAAGGGAAAAGGAAAAAAAAAAAGCTCCTGATGAAAACACGTGACAAGTGCTGTCAGTGGCAGTTTGATTTTAACTTTTAATGTGAATCAGAGTAGTAATGTAGAGGAATTGTTTTGACCAGTGTTTTCCCTAGAAAAAATGGGCATAGAAGGCCCTATAGAATTGATAACTAGATGATAGAACAAACATATTGAGACACTTAATTAACTAATTATGTTCTGACTCATTCCATAAAAGAATGCCCGAAAATATTTTATATATTTACGTTTTTAATTTTGCCGAAGTTTTGGAGGGGGACAAATGCATTGAAACTGCTAAAAATTACCTTGAGAAAACTTCCTCTTCCTGCAGAACTGGGGAGGGGGGACTGTTTCCTTGAGGTATCCAGTTTCACTTGTTTTTATTCTGCCATTATTGAGCTGGGACTGGATAACCCACCCCAAGGCCCAGTGCTATGTCTGTGTGCACAGGAGCGCTATTTTTCACTTATATTAGCAAGAACAACCATAAATATGTTCACAGGTGGAGTTAGTGTCATGCTCAACTGAAAAACCAACGTTTTAATTGCTGCATTTTATTTGGTTGTTTTAAAAAACAAGATGGTGCTATGAAGCTTTTGAATAAACACTTTCTAAAGTGACTGGCACAGTTCTGGCTTCTTTATTTTTTTAAATGAGACAAGTGTAACTCATGAAATGGGAAGATATTAATGACCTGCAATTAAATCTAAGTGAGCCAAAATGTGGACATATCTCACATGCCACAGGCACTCAAACAGTTGGAGAGCAGGACTAATCCTGGGATTTAAATAGTCCGGAATCCCTGCTCTGCACTGGGTTTAGTGCAAGGCAAAGGAGGGTAAGCAAGGATGAACAACCTGGAACACAAGTGGGGTGGCAACAGAGATGCTGCTCAAGTCAAGTGCAGGTTAAAAAAGGGGTTTGGTGTGGCCATGGTGCTCTGGGATTTGGTTTGACTTTTCCTCTGTTTGGAGAACAGAGGGAGGAAGATTCTGGAAGTGTATCTTGTGCTGGTTACACAGATGTCTCTACCTATGTACATGTATCAGAAATGCAAAGCTGAACCCTGCCTGCTAAACTAAATCCAGGTTAGGGCTTGTCTAGGTCTAGGAGTCATCCAGAATGACTCAACCTGCTGGGATTGATGTTTCCTGGATTAACATTCTAACAGGAATGCTGCTTGGACAAGAGAATTTGGAGTGGAGCAGCAGCAGGAGGCTGTTGTTACTGTCCTTGAATGATATGTTTTGAAGTCTGTCCTTCACAGGATTCTCTGCAGAAATAACAAAGCTGTGCTGGAGCTATTGCTGAATATTGATTTGTCAAATGTAGTTAATTATCAGGTTACTATCAAATATTTTGTTCCCCTTTCTGATTTAAGCTCTTTGCTCATCAAAAGGTGATCTCTGTCAAACCGTGCAAACGTGAGTTGTTTAAGGAACAGCAGCCAGGAGTAACTGGGCAAGAACAAGTGTGAACTCAGTTTGAGAGGGGTGGAAAGGAAAATGTAAAAATGTCACGGTTGATCTCACAGTCTTGTGGAAAAAAAAAGTCACATTGGCGTGTGTGGACAAAAATAACCTGAAATATAAGTCAAATATCCAGCTCTGCTTGGACGTTGGGTGTGAGCCAAGGGCAGGATCTGGTTTAGGGAAGATGAAAACTGAAAGGAGTGTAGAGAGGAGTGGTAGGAATGACCAGAGGATGTGAAATCATGACTAGTAGAAGGCTGAAAGGAACGAGGTGTTTAGTCAGAGGGGGAGACATCGGGTTCCATTAGTTCATAAATGGATGCCTTTAAGAAGGGAATGTTGTTCCCACTGCTCACGATAAATTGATTAAAACATCAGAGGGTTCTACTGCAGCAAGATTCAGTGAGCTTGGGGACAGCTTTCTGGTGACAGGACCTGGAGAAGATTGTCTGAGGACATGGTGCCTCCACTGTTACAGACCCATGGTCAGAAATGGCTCTGGAGCAGCTGATCCCCCTTGGGGTGGGGGGTGGACCAGATGATCTTTTGGGGTCCCTTTTGGTGTTGGGGATCTGATGCTCAGTCTCCACCTGGTGCTGTTTCTTGCATCAGAGTAAACAGTCTTGTACTTGCTGCTGAACCCTGGTGGCTTTGAAACAGAGCCAGGTCTCTTGGAAAGCTGTATTTTGCATGATATTTTGATTATGACTAATGCATGTGTTTGTTTTGGGGGCTTTTTCCTCTCCCAAAAGGTCAGTAATTTTAGTCCTTCAAGATCTTTCTACTTATGACTTTAACACCGGTTCTTCAGCTTCCTCTGTGCTATCTGTGAGTGTGACAGCAGCCAAAGGGAATTAACTTTTTCTCTGGAGTTTAACTGACATTTTTGTTGCCCATGGCAGCACCGATGAGGACTGAATTTGATAAATGAAAAACTGATTCAAAGCCAGGGTTTTTTGCTAATTTGGGTATTTAAAAGTATTGTCCAGCATGTGCTTATCTCCCCAGCTCTTGCCCAGATACTTCCCTGTACAGCTTATACAATAGTATGTTGTTTTTCTCCCTTTCCTTCAAGTAAGCACGGAAAATCCACATGGCTCAAACACGTCACGGGAAACGAAGCCAATCTGGCAGCAACACTTCTGCCTCCCTTTGCCCAGCAATTTTATAAGTTCTTTGCAAGATGGAATTGGGAAAGCTCACTGATGTGATCAGCAGCCCTCAGCTGGAGAAATGTGACTGGGGACAGCTGGGGGATGGCTGAGATTCCACGAGCTCCCTGCGGAACCCAGGGAAGTTCTGTGGCACAGCCGGATCCACAAGAGCCTTGGTCTCTTCTCAGGTGTGTGGAAGGCACTCGCCAGCCCAGGGGTGACAGTGAATTGGGCCAGTATGTGCTGGAGGAACAGGCCACTTAACCCCTGCCAGGGGTTTGCAGGAAGTAGTTCAGAGATGATAAAAACAAAACTCTTTCCGACTGATGGAAAGGGAAATAACGTGGGAGTGAGCCTGGCTGGCTGCAGGTTGTCTCTCAGCAAAGAAAGCTCTTATGACTTATGAACTGTAAGCCCAGATTCCAAAAAAAATTAACAGCCAACTGATAAAATGGTGCTTTATTTAGAATAAAAAAAGAATTCATGCCCACTGTATTTCAGTGCCGATCTGTCCTTCAGTCCATATCCTTTGCAGAGCCTTAACCTTTGGATTGTTGAGGAACCACCCAATTCACAGTTGCCTTTTCCAGTTTGTCAACAAACTCACCTCATTTTCATGTGAAAATTCAAGGGCAATTCCCCTGACAGGTGGCAGATATTGACAGATGATGTTATAGAAGTCAGCTGTCTCAGGCTCAATCAAAAGCCAAAAAATAACTGTTCCTAGTGAAGGCAAGGAAGAGGCAGGAGGAGAGGTTATGTGCAGTGGCAGGTTGTGGGTTCTCAGAGTCAGATTTCTCCATCAGAATGTGCTCTTAAAACAGTTGTACTGGAAACAGCAAAACCTCTCCAAACCCCATCCAACTCCCAGATGTGGATCCCAGCACTTTCTGTGTGGAAAATAGCAGGGAAGGGCAGTAAGAATGTCTTTTATCCCAAAGCCAATCGTAACTGTGATTGTAATTGTAAGCTCCCAAATGTAGTCTGATTGCTAACCAAGCAAAAGATGGGAACGAATAAATACTTGAGGATTTGTTTGTTTTGTGTAATTTGGAAAATTGTTCCTACCCTTTTCCAGGCAGTGAATCAGAGACACTTGCAGAATTATTACTAATCTCTTAGTACAGCTGGTATATCAGTTATTAGGTAATTTGATCGATGCTTCCCATCCTTGTGCTGGAATCTGCAGCTGCTTTATCTGTAAGAAGTGTGGAAGTATCTGAAGTTATGCCTTGTGTTAAGTGCATTTTTTCCTCTTTTTTTTTTTTTTCAAACTTTCCCTAAATCATTAGGATTTTGCCCACAAAGTACAGAAGATTTCATGAAACTCTGGAACTGACTCAGAGGAGCACCTGGAAGTTTTTTTCACATATGAGGTAAATAAGTGCCATGAAGTTGAAGGGTTTCCCTGAAATCTCCAGTCTGTTATTTCTGTGATGCCCCAATTGTTTGATTGTTTGGCAAGAAAGTAAAGAAAAAAAGAAAAAAAAAGGCAACTTTGATGCTTTAGAAAACATTAATTAAAAAAAATCAACTCCAAAAGGCCAGGGTAAGGCTTGAAAGGTGGTTTTGTGTTCTTAACGTGCTGGTTTTCACATTACAGCTTTGTGTGCTCTACCAAAATAACTGAGTAGTGACCTTGGTTCTGCTGAGAAAGCCCCTGCTTTGACTGAGATGAATCATATGCAATGGTCTTTTAGACTTCTTGAGAGAACCTTCTCTAAGCAGAGAGATGGAGAAAAACCTCAGACAAAGGTCATGATCCCTCTAAAACTAGAACCCCCCCCAAAGACATAATTAAAGAAAAGGCACAAGGGCTCTAAGTAGAGAGGGAATCTGTTTCTTGTAAGAGGGTAGAAAAAGTGAGTTTAGAAAATGACTTCAGCCTGCCTGTAGTGAGCTGGAAATCTGAATGAAAGGGAAGGCACAGATTCCTCCCAAGACAAAATCCTGCTGTCCAGAGCGTGGGGTTTCTGACCCACAGATGGATGTTTATGCACTAAAACACTGTGCTTTGACCTCCATAAAGGTTTAGTGAGAGAGGCACGACAGAATCTGTCCTGGTAAACCCTTTGGAATGGGACAAAACAGGGGAAAGGCTGGGGATGCAAGGACAGTGGGGAAGTGAAGACTGTCAGGACCAAACCTGCTTATTTTGGAAAGCAGAGCGCAGGAGGGGAATTCAGCACGGCAGGGAGGAGTTAGATATGGATATTTTCACTAAAATATCAGTGAATTTCTAAAACAGCTGAAGGCAAAAAACTTCACTTGACAAAACAGTCGTAATACACTGCCCAGGGAAAAGCAATCGTGCTTTTAATGCCTCGTGTCTGGAACTGCAATGCCCGAGCTCTCCTTGAGATGGTGCAGGTGACTCGCCCTCCAGGGACAGCAAAGGAAAGTGCCAGTTACAGCCCTCGGCTCCTCAGTTTGCTGTTTATTTTCTTTTCAATTGTTTGGAACAAGCCTGTGAAAAGTGGCAGCCGCTTCCAGCAAAGCTGCTGCTGCTCTAACGATCAGCTTTTCTTATTTGTCCCCATTCTGCTTTTCCATGATTTTTTCCCCTCCAAATCTGCCCCCCACACTGTGCCACTGTTTTGTTGACTTGTGTTTCATGACTTTTTATAGAAAAAATTGTGAAGCGCGGGAATGAAGAAATCCTGGATGAAAACAGCTGGAGAAAAAGCCTCTCAGAGGTGGAGTGAGGTATTTGGAGTAGTAGTAGGAAGAAAGGAAATTACTTGTTGAGCTTACTGAGGCAGCAAAATGCTTGTGAAGAGTTTGTGCTCCAAGCTTTAAAACGAAGCTAGACCTTATTTCTTTATTAAAATAGTGCAAATATTCAGCAGTAGAAATTATTCTTTTCATTGTGATAATACCCCAGTCCTTCCTATGCTTCTGTAAACTGCACACCCACCTGCAAACTCGTAATTTACTGGCTGCCCCAAAACTTCCATCCTGTTTGTTGCCTTCATCCCCATCCTGTTATTTATAGCTGTAACAACACCCAACAAAAACTGCCCCTTACCAGGAAAGCTCCCCTCCTTCTCCCTCTGCCTTCATTGGATCCTGCTCTGAACGGATCAGAGCAGGCAAATGTAGCCACCCACCTCTAGGAGGAAAACTGAGCTGCAGCCCTGGTGAAACATGAAGTTTATTTGGGTAAAGTGACGCAAAAATTCTTAAAGAGCTCTTTGGCAGCAGATTATCTGGAAATCAGACCATGTGAGGGGGACTGGTGTACAAAAACCTCCCCAAGGTGCTGAGTTGCCCAGAGGCTGAGCTCCCCAGGCTGAAGTAAATGTGGGTGAAGGTCCCTCGGGCTTGGATAACTCCAAGGGAAGCGCTTCGGACCGACCCCAGACACAGGTATTTTATGATTTTGTCTCTAACACAGTGATGTCTAAAGTACTTTATGAAATTCAGACAGACTTTGAGACAGCTCCTCCTCAGAGCCGACCTCCTGCAGCAGCAGACACTGGAGTTTCATTAACTTTCATTCCTCGTTGCCTCTTTCAGCTTCAGTTATAAAATCTGAAATACTAATGACAGGCTGAAACCTGAACTCTAAGTTTTGTTCCTTTTTAAGGCAACTTTCAGGTCTTTGATTAATTTGTAAAACATTGGGAAAATGTGCATGTAACAAAGATTTGGGGATGGAAAAAAGCACACTGATCTTTGGTGAAAGTTTGCTTTGATTTTTTTAAGAACTTTTAATGCTTTCTCTCGCTTTTGTGCTGTGACATGCTCTACTCTGTCATGTTCAGGCACTTGTCCAGCAGTTGTGAATGTTGGGAGTCAAATGCCTGTAAGCAGAAAATGCTCCAACAATCTGAAATGAAGAGTTCTGGCAGTTCACATAACTGCATTACAAATGTAAAGCTATTCAAAATTTACAAAAAAAAAGAATTAAACTATAAGGAAAGGTGAAGGAAAGCACCAGAATCTGAAGGGGGGGAAGAAAAAAGCCAGTACAAGCTGTTATTTATTTTGAAAGGGTAAAGTGAGGTTTATTAACCATAAATTATATTTTAAAAGGTAAACTGTTCCAGCACAGTAAATTATCCAACTCAATGAGACAGATTTATTGCAAGTAATAAATCTGAGGAGCATGTCCTGTGTGCTTACAGTCAACCACGATCACTGACACCAACTGGCTTGCTGGGTTAGTTTGCTAAGAAATGTGGAAGTTTAAGTCAGGAATGTAATGTAACTGAATAGGCAAGGAAACAAAAATAGGCAAGGAAAACATGTTTTGACGTGCTAAGAAAGCCTGGGGGAAAAAGGATCATGCACTTAATGGATTTGGGTTCTTGAAAATGTTGTGGTGTTTTTGTAATGTGGGTTGTCAGTTGTCAGACTTCTACCAGGGAAGGGCTCGAACACTTGGGCTGCATCTTCTGGTGCTTCTGGTGGCAAATTGAGTATAATTTTCTTGGAGAGTTCTTTGTAAAGTTGTCTTACAGCAAGTGACAGCTGCGGGTCCATTTTTGAACTGCACGGGGTGTGATGAATTTGAGACGGTCAAAGTAAGAAAAAATGCCCTAAAAATGGAGTTTAACAATCCCACTAAATTATTCCCACACATGGAAAGAGCTTAAATCCACTGCACACCTCCTGCTTTCCTCCTTGGAAATACAAACTGCTGAGTTTTCTCTGGTGACAGTATTAGAGGCTGAAATGTTGGTTCTGTGTCCTGGTCTCTTTTCTGCTGCTCAGGTTTGAACTCTTTTTCCCAGCCCGTGGGTTTGCAGGTCTGTTGATCTGTATCTTGTGGAACTGGTACCACATAACAAAGCCCATCTGTGGGACAAGTGTTTCACAAAGAACTTAAGTAGAACTTGGAGCCTGAATAAAGGGCTGTAATTTGCCGATAATCATTAACGAGCCACCTTCAGAGAAGCAGCATCTGTTATTAAGGACTGGTGCTGTATTTGTTTGGTGATGTTTGCTGGGTTATGACTCTTCCTTCAAGCTTATATAAATAACTTGAGGAGGAATACAAAAGCAATATCTTCCCTCTAAGCTTATCTGTTTCCTTGCACTACACACAGACACTCTCAAGCCACGAAATGCATTTCCCCATCCTGTTCTTGAAATGACTGTCACCAATTTGGCAGCATTCCCACTAAAATAGAGTGTCTGCCTTCTAAATGAATTCTTAAAGGTAAAAATCTCTCTTTCCTGCAGACTTTTTAATTTCAGACTGAAACATGGATAAAATTGTGACATAAAACTCACGACACAGGTTTATATTTCCCCAATACTGCTGCTTTCAGGAGCACTGTTTTCCCATCTCACCTGTATTTAGCCTTATCTGGGAACACAGGAGTTAAGGAACTCTGTGGGAAGAAGACTTTTGTTCTCCCAGGAGGGCCATTGTCTCACCAGCACTACTTGCTGAGCACACTTGCACTCTGCTTTAATAAGAATGGGAGCGAGACCTGCAAATATTCATATACAGGATCCATTGTCACCTACACACTGCAAATTTCCCATCAAACACTCACATTTTTGGCTGTGCCAAAGGACCCAAAATTTAAACATTTAAAATCACCAGCACTGGGATCAGTCCTGTTACAACTCCCTGGAACATAAATTTCGGTGGGTTTTGATCACTCTATCAAAACTCAGTTTTATTAGAGAACAATATCTAAAAAACACCCCTGAATAAATCAATGTTCAGTTGTTGAGGCATGTTCTAGATATCAGCTTAAATCTGCTTTCTATCTAACACCCCAATCCTGTGGCTACCAATTATTTATGAAAATCAGGTTTTGAAATCTGAAATGCAAAGTCACACTTTCTGTCAGCTCACCTCATGCAAACAAGGGAATGGAAAAGGATATTCCAGGTATTCATTATTCATGAAATCAGTGTAACTGAACACACTCAAAATCAAAAGGCACTCATTTTTTTGCACGATGAACCTAAAGATGACTCATGTATGACATGAGTGCAGTACCTGGAAACACCCAGGTATGAATCTGTCAGAGGGTCACGGCTCATATTTCGGCTCAGAGGTGAGAATGGTGCCTCCAGGTAAACAGCACAGCCTTGTCCTGCGTGGGATAAATGACTTCTATCTCGTTCACAGTCATACAAACTTCTTGTTTGATATTTCAGATAAAAGTAATTTCCTTGGACTCCTTCCACTGATGCACAAGCCTGTGTGAACTGCAAGGTGTAATTGCAGTCAGGCAGATAGGGAACTGTAACCATCAGAAATACTTTGTGATAGAAGTGAGATTTAGGTCAAGTTAACAGTCTGATTCTGTTTGCCAACACCCTGGGCTCACTCTTTGTCTCGAGGTTCCAAGTGCTTTAATTCCCTGCAAGTGGCTGCCTGTGAGCAGGAGGGGTGGTGGTGCCGTGAGTTCTGCTGCAGGAATGTGGCCGGAGCCCGGTGAGTGGCTGCTTCTCCTCGGGCTTTGCTTTGTAAAATCAACACGTGGGAGTGAGAACATGATTTGCACGAAGTGAAATATACACAAATCTGCAAATTCTGCCACTGTCACGACTTCTGCAGTCGGGCACAGGGGGCTGGACAAGCCCTGTGCTGCCCAGGCACTGCGGCAGCACCTCAAACACTCGAGGCTTTAAGATTTGCCTCCCTGAAACATCTGCTGCTTGCTGTGTCTCAGCCTCACTGCTTTGCTCTCCCAGACACACTTCAAGTCATTTTTTCCTTTAAAAAAAAACCAACACAACCAAACAGCAGGAGAATCCCTTTGTTTTAAAGTGCTGGAAGGATTTGTTTACTCTGTGGCAGAGCATTAAAGGCAAGGGATTCCCACACTGCCACGAGAGGTCACTGCCTGCTCCAGGAATAAACAGGAGATGAGCCACCAGTTGTGCAAAAGGAAGCAGATCCCAGGCCAGGGATGCTTCTCAAGGATTGCTTTGCCAGAGGCAAAAAGGAGCCGAATTTGTGCATCAAGGCTTCGACATCATTTGTGTCATGCCGGGCTTGTACATCTACAGTGCTGGTGCAAGTTTAGCTCTGTGTGGGAGATAAATAAATATAATTTAATTAATATTTGGCTGCTGTGAACTGCGTTGGTGGCTCCAGCCAAGCATGTACAAACACGTCTTCAATTACCCATCTGAGTGTTTTCAACGAGCGAGCAAAGCAGGGAACAGTTGTGGCGGACACGCTGCGTGTTCCAGGGTGACTCCTCATTAGTCACTCTTTGCACAGGGAGGGTGCCATTCCCAGCCTGGCACCTTCCACGTGCCTCTGGATGGCATGGAAATGCTGAGGTGAAAACTGCCCTGCAGAATAATCTCTGGGCAGGAGACAAAGCACTCGGGGCCTCCCGAAGGAGCAAAGTCGCGTCGCTCAAACACAGAGCGAACCGAAGCAAAGGCGCAGATATCTGTCTTCTTCCTCTTTTTATCTTTGCTTTCTCTTCCATAGCTAATTAGGGGTGATAAGAAGCCAAGGTGCAGTTACGTAAGGGCGACCTTTGCAACAGCTCAGGCTGAAAATAGGTAATAAACTGACATTTCTGAGAGCATTCACTGTCATCAGCCAGGCACCTGAGCTACTGAGGGATCAGAGCAGAGGAATGGAGGCTGGAGTGGGCAAAATCCTTTTCCCTGGATGTCTTCCCTGCTGTCCCAGCACACTTCCCAACCCCAAGAGCTCTAGTTCTGCAGCTATTCACTATTTCTAGCAGTTACAGTTCCTTCAAGGAGCTCAGGTCTGGATGGACAACGATCCTGATTGTCACAGGTCTTGGAAACTTGTGGAAAAACACACTCCACGACCTCCCCTCAGTGAAGAAAGCACTGAGAAGTGTCTTTGTGCAGAAACAAAGGGCTTTGCAAATACAACAAGAGTTTAAGCCTCAGGTATGGAAAAATCAGTCCCAGGAGATAATGCAGTTAAATCAACATCCTTTACTGCTTTCCCATTTATGGGTCAGAGGTGTAAAGTCCAGAAGGGCTCAGGTTACTTTTCCATATTCCTACCTTATAGTTAATATGCTCTGTACAAGGGGAGGATTGGCTGTGGCCTTTCCTAGGAATTCTGTGTTGACACCAGTGGTGGTGGGACTGTTCCCATCTACTTAAACTCTTTTGGGACACCTGGAAGGTTTTGGACTCCACGGACGTTCAGGTTTTCTGGTCCTGCAGGTAAAACAGAAACTCCTGTTCTTGATGTTTCAATCTTTGTGGATGATTAACTAATGGTAGCAAAGTACTTGCTCCTGTAAAAATTCACATGAATGATGCCCTGCTTGCTTTGTGATGAAAAGGACGTTATTTGGGTAAAAGCAGAAGGTAAGTCTGGAGAATTTGAGATTTCTGGAAGTTATAACAACACCTTCAAGTGACTTTTACCTCGAGAACATCCTCCTGTTTGCTCTGCAGTTTGATAACTTTCCTTCTCTTTCTACTTGAACTGAGAAATGCTTAGAAGAGGTTTAACAAGTTGTCTGTAAAGGCTGAAAGCTGGGAAAAACTTGAGTTTTAATAGCTCTGGAAATCAGCAGATTCCAGAGATGAGCAAATAAAATCCCTTCTCTGCTTTAGTTTTTCCTGCAGTTAAAAATGCAACAATGCTTATTGTTCTGCCAGGACGTGACAATAGCAGTTACTGTTGTAAAATGCTTTGAAAAGTTAAAAATAGATGTAACTATAATAATGTAATCTGTGTAGATTGTGTGACTCTTTGCTGGCTGTAAAGCAGGATTAGTGCCCCGGGGAATTTGCAGCCCAGCTCCTGTTCCAAGGCTTTGTCGGGTAAAGGCAGCTGAGTATTTACATCACCTGAAGAAATGAGCAGAAAACAAAGCATCACCTGCTGAATCACTACTCTCTTTCTGTTCTCTTTGTTCTGAAGGAAAAGTTATTTGTGTCCCGTTTTTTCTTTATTTCAGGATGGTTTATTTCCCTTGGATTCTGTTTTTAGCACATATGAAGAGGGCAGGAAAAGCCAGGGATTCTCCCAATGCCTGTTGTTTTGCCCACTACCCTTCCTGGGGCTGGAACCACAGTGTCAGCAGATCCAAACAGAGGGGAAGATGCTTCTATCTGCCCAAGGAGTCAAATAAAAACAGGGACAAGTTTTATCCTTTAAACTCACATGTTAGTCCTTAATCAGAAAAATCAAACTGAAGTTTATGATCTTTTCTTCTTGCTATTAGTGTTGACTGAGCCTCAAGTGTTAATTGATGCAAAACCAGTGAGATTTAAATACTTTTCTGAAGTTTCATTCAAGCCTTCTAGGTTTGCTGCTAAACATAGCAGACACTGTGGGATTCTCAAGAAAGGTAGTCATGAAATGTAATTTTTATATCCATGGTTATCTCTCATTTCTTTAAATAATCCCTTTCCCTTCATACTGGGTGAATCTAGAAATTGCCACAGGATGAGTGGATCAGTCACAGCTTATGAAAATGAATGTGCAAGTCACACTCAACCCTGACCTCAGTTTGCAAACTGGGAGTCCCACAAGCTCCCTGGGTGTGAAACCGTGTTCAGAGGACAGAAGACAGCAGGGCTGTGACTGCCTGTGAGGTGTCCAACAATGCCCAGAGTCCAGCACATCTGCCTGAGAGGGTGTAATGCAGGTACACCAACTTCTGCTGGGGAAGAGTATGGCTGTTTCCTTCCTTCCTTCCTCTGGACAAAATCCTGGGTGGATTATCAGCCCTGTGATTCACCTTGCATGCTGTGATGGATAATTACTTCCAATGGTATTTTAATCACAGAATCTGTCGGTTGTAACTTGAAAGTTACCAGCAGCACGGATTTGTAACTCTTTTTTCATTTCTTAGATGGTGCCTGTGCCTTCAGTCTGATGGATTTAAGTATGGAAGAGGAATTCTGAAAGTGCTGGGAATAAAAGAGCGGGAAGACGAGCCACGAGGGGACTCTGTGCTGCTGCCTGTCTGCAAGTGATCAGAGCAAATCCCAGGAAAAATGGAAAAAAAGGCAACAAGCAATGAGACTGAGCCACTGACTTCCAAGAAAGATGCCTCAGACTGTAACAAAGGAGAAGACTGTAAAGAGAACGGACTTCTGGTCAGGAACCCTAAATCTGCCCTCCGGCTGGTGGAGGATGGCAATAAAGTCCATCCCAGCCAGGGGGATAAAGGGGAGGCCGCTCAGATCTCAAATGGTTACTCAGCAGTTCAGAGCTCAGCCCCCTGCAATGGGGTGGGAGAGGTGGAGGATGCCCAGGGCGCGGCCCCGGCGGCCACGACCACCACCACCACCACCACGTCCCCCACCTGCGGCGCTGAGGGGCAGCAGCAGCTGATGGAGCTGGAAGACAGAGAGACCTGGAGTAAAAAAATTGACTTTCTCCTCTCTGTCATTGGATATGCAGTGGATCTGGGAAATGTGTGGAGATTTCCTTATATATGCTACCAAAATGGAGGAGGTCAGTGCCCAGCCCTGTAGGCTGTTCCTTAATGCTGAACTTCCTTGCTTATAAATGGATGGTTCAGTGGCTTTTAAATTATCATGTGTAACAAATGACCAGAGGGAAATGACTTACCTTTTAAGCTGACTGGAAAACCTAAATGTTGGGATAGGATAACATTAAGATGAAAGAAAAACTAGTCAGCAAGATTTTAAAAATCAGTGTATAATTAGAAGCTGAGAGCCAGTTTTGTGCACAGTCACCCTCCAACAGGAAAGATTCAATCCCTGTCCAAAGGAGTGTTTTAAAGTCAGATAGACCAACATGTCAAAACCAACTCATGAGGAAGGCGAGGTCTTAGACTCACTGGCATAAGAGACAAAATATAAATCTAAAATCTAACCAAGGAGATCTTGGAAGGGACTTTTGTCTCCTTGATGTAACAAAGGCATTTTAATGGCTAAATTAATTATTTTATCTGTAGCCCATCTCACAGCTGTACCCACTGTAGCCAGTAGAGTCTTGGTGAATTCTGCATGTACTTGTTATAGAAATGTGAGAAATTTGGCCTGAGTGCTGCTTCTTGTTCACTCTGCTAAGAAGTTACTGTTACAGGAAATCCCACAGTAATTCAGAGCGGTGCACTGGCTACAGAGGGGATGTGCATTTTCCCTGTGGGGTAAAAGGAACTCCTGTTTATGGAGTGCTGGTTCTGTTGGAGCAAAGCTCTATGAACAGTTACAATCATGTGCTTTCTCTCTTGCAGGAGCCTTCCTCATTCCTTACACAATCATGGCCATCTTCGGAGGGATTCCCCTCTTCTATATGGAATTAGCACTAGGACAGTACCACAGGAATGGGTGTATTTCCATTTGGAGAAAAATATGTCCTATATTCAAAGGTAAAGAAGGGAAGGGCAACTTTCTGAATAACTGGAAAATTTTCCTATAAAGATGAAATCCAGGAAAATCTCATGAAACCAAGTGAGGCATGTTCTACACAAGATTTTGGTTTTACGAAGAAAGCTTTCCTAAAACTCTACGTAGCCCTGCATGTGTGTGTACTGTTGTGTACACCCATAATATGCAGCTCTCAAATTGATTAGATAGAGGCCAGGCCACTTCTCTGACTCAAGCCTAGAAGTACAAATAAAAGATAGGAAAAGGAGGTGTTCTACAGGCTCCTTTACTCTTGTTCCCAGTGTTATAGCTCTGGCTTTGTTTTTTGAGACTGCAAGACGCTTAAATTCCAGAAATCTAGGAACAGATTAAAAAATTCTCTACAAGCAAGTTCTGCCTTGACTAAGGATGTTTTACTGAGTGTTTCTGAAGTCATGTGAGGTTCCAGTGTTGTAAACACTTGGGAGGGTATGGTTAAGTCCTGCAGAGCCGCCCTAGAAAGTTACTCGTGGTAGTTGATGTGACAACTAATTCCTTTTATTTTTGGCCTAAACTTTACACTGACTGCATGTGATTATTTCCCCCCCACACCAGGGATTGGCTTTGCCATCTGTATAATAGACCTTTACGTAGCCTCCTACTACAACACCATCATGGCTTGGGCCTTTTACTACCTCATCTCCTCCTTCACGGCGGAGCTGCCGTGGACCAGCTGCACAAACCCCTGGAACACAGGCAACTGCACCAACTACTTCAGCAAGGACAACGTCAGCTGGTCCGTGCACTCCACCTCCCCCGCGGAAGAATTTTATACGTAAGTGCATGTAAGTGAGGACGGTGACAGGAGACAGAGCAGGCAGCAAGCTGTTCCTTGGAGAGCAGGGCTTAATGTGAACGGTACCCTCTCCTGAACCATTCAAACCACTGAATATTTGTAGGGTATGTAAGCTTAGGGTGTATGGGGGCGCTCAGCTGTCATCATTTATAATCCCCGGTGGGTCATTGACATCAAACTTTTAGCTAAAATAAAATAAATCTGAAATTATATGACTCCAAAGGCTGATTATCGGGGCCTCAGGATTCCTTGTAATGTTCACACCATGGGATGGGACTGTTCAGAGTGAATTTAGTGTGAGCATTTGTTTAAAAAAAAATACCTATACTGTGTTTTTCTTTCCTCTTTCAGCCGCCAGGTTCTCCAGGTGCACAGGTCTGAGGGGCTGGATGACCTGGGGGGCATCAGCTGGCAACTGACCCTGTGTTTGTTGTTAATCTTCACCATTGTGTACTTCAGCATCTGGAAAGGGGTCAAAACATCTGGCAAGGTGAATGCAAAAGCAGGATAAACCAACCTGGTACAGGACAGTCTAGAGGCAGTTCTAAATGAGCCAATTAACTGTCAGGGAATTGTCTCAGACTGTGTTCCAGACAGGGATTATAGGCTGATGTATTTGGGAATGCTGCAGAGTGATTGCTGTTGTTATCCAAGTAATATATGAGAGTAGTAAGTTACACCCTTGTTCTCTGGGCAAGAACAGCCTGTGTGCAGACCTTCAGAGAAGCCCATGTGAAGATGTTATAAATCTTAAGGGATACAACATAAATATCTCATTCTTATTATCCCTATTAGATTTCTACCCGTGGCAAACGCTGTGTTACCATTTTCCCTCACAGGTGGTTTGGGTGACTGCCACGTTCCCCTACATCATCCTCTTTGTCCTGCTAGTGAGAGGTGCAACTCTGCCTGGGGCTTGGAGAGGTGTCCTCTACTACCTGAAACCTGATTGGCAGAAACTCCTGGCCACTGAGGTAAAAAACATGATCAAAGGGCAGAGATTTGCTTTTGTAGCCTATCAGTGTGTATATCAGCACATTCACACCTCAGTGTCTAAAAGAGCACGACTGAACACATGTCTTAGCATGGACTTAAAAGCCTGACTCCATGCTCTTGTTTAAACAGTCCTGCTGTTCCTTCCATAATTATGAAGAATTTTAAAGATTAGAGTCCACCATCAGTGACAGAATTCCCATACAGTGGGTGAATAGATTAGTGATATGATTAGAAAGAAAACCAATGACCAGTTTTTCACCAGAAAAATGGTGAACAGGCCGTGGAGGAGGAATAAATCAGTTAGGCCTGCATACACCTCCAAAATCTGGAAGGAAAAGAGGGATGAGGACAAGACTGAGTGAACCAACAAACCCCAGGCACTCCAGTATCTGATTCAGCCCTGAACTCTGTGGATGACAAATAGTCCATCAGGCCCAAGGCTGCATTTACTTCACTGCCTGGGAAAGTGTCTAGTGAGGAGGGCGATGGAAAAAACCCCAAAGCAATAAATACTACAAACACATAGATTAAAAATTTCTAATGTTTGCAAGTCTGGTGCTGCCCAGCTGATATGGAGGGGTTTGAATGAAGAGGAAATGAAAAGACACCAGTCTCTGATAAAAGCAGCACCTCCAATAAGGAACCACATCTTCTGCAAAAGCAATAAAGGGCATTGATATTGTATTGGATGTATCTGGAGTGAGGACAGCAGATTGCAATCTGCGTGCTGGCCGATGACAGGGCTCTGTCTGGGTGATACAGGATGGCCCCACACGATGGAAGAGAATATTAGAAATGAGTTGTAATGAACTCCATGTTTCAATCAAAAGAGGATAAACGAATGAGGACTTTCACCTTCAGAAAGAGAACTGATATTGTACTTTAGAACATTAGTCATTAGGGCTGTGGCCACTCTTCAAGTACAACAGGCTTTTCATGACAAGATGATCACACTTGCATCTGTCAGGGCTACAGCAAAGCTGAACTGAGTCCTAAGGACCAGAACTGCACCCACACTGTCAAATGTATTTCCATAAATCTAGGAAAAACCTGGACAGTGATCACCTACTGCTTAGCCTGGAGGACACAAAGCCAAACACAGGACTACTCCACAGGGTTTGGAGAAGACTGCAAAATCATGGATAGAACGTTCTCTACACATTGCAAACCTTGTGTTAAACTGATTACAGGCAAGTCACTGAATTAATCTAAGATGCTGCCACAAGTGAAATTGCCACAACAGTGTGGAGATACAAGAAGCACCCTATAGGCACCAAAATTAGAGCAGATATTTACAGCTCTCACACTTCTACAATAAACATTCATATTTCAACACCTCTCCTAACAAAGTGTCTGTTAGGCCAGGACTAGGACATAGGCAGAGCAGTGAAAAACCCTTTTGTAGGCCTAAGTGATACTCTGCATATGCCAAATTCATTCAGTCTGTTTCAAGTAATTTTTCCCTTGATTTTCAATATTTTTCAGGTTTGGGTGGATGCAGCAGCTCAGATTTTTTTCTCCCTGGGACCAGGTTTTGGGGTCCTATTGGCTTATGCCAGCTACAACAAATTCCACAACAACTGCTACCAGTGAGTTCTACCTTATTCTGTAAGAAAAATCGAGTTAAGAAATGTAACTGTGGGTATTGATGAAAAAGAAACACGCTGCTGGTGAAAGACACTGAAATGTCAGACCTGTGCACATACAAATCAGACAGAAGTGTAACAGAACAGAAATCCTTATTGCAAGAACCTGCAATCTAAAGCATTTCTCCTCTGCTGTGCCCACCTTACAGAGAAATCACTTTTACCAATTACAGCAGAGGTCTAAGGTGTAGAAAACTGTGGCAACAAAATGGACTAAACCCCTGCCAAACCATCACATTGTAATTATTTAATCTTAGGAAATGACTTCATGGTCTTGAACAGAAAGGCAATTTATAGTTGTTTCCTTGTTAACGTGGAAAAAATTCTATTTCTAACTTGTGAAATAAAATTCTCAATCCTTTAATATTCCTATAGTAATTGCTATTCTTTTATAACAGCCAGCATTCAGCCTATTGTCAGACTAATGCCACAGCACCTGTTTGAATTTGAAGAAGAAAAAGTAGTCATGGGATGTGGGTTTTTTTTACTGTCTTTCAAACCTGCTGCTTGTTTTCCCCCCCTGTATTCCCCTAGATATTCCAGGAGTCTGTCAGATTAACTCACCCCATGTGGTTGTAAACGACCCTTTGCAGCAGAGGCAGATTCCCTGATGTGAGTTAGGTCTTTGTTGCAGAGATGCTCTGGTTACCAGCACCGTGAACTGCGTGACCAGCTTTGTGTCAGGATTTGTCATCTTCACCGTGCTGGGATACATGGCTGAGATGAGGAACGAAGACGTGTCAGAGGTTGCCAAAGACACTGGTAGGTTAATGCTCTTACACGCCTCAAACTACTGCTAAGAAAGAATATACTTGTGTGTTACCTTCTAGACTGAGAGCAGCCCAAGTGATGAGAAATATTTAGTATGTCATTTGGGACACTGACTTTGTGATAAGGGCACTGTCACTTGGTAGAGCTAAAAAAATTAGCACAGCACCTACAAGTCACACTGCAGTTCACACACGCGGTGGTAACAGCCTGTGGGGAGTTTTGCCCTGGGAGATAACGTGTTTCAGCGGCCCAGCAGCAGCCCTGGCTGACAATTATCCCAATTCTCTGGCTGCAGGACCCAGCCTGCTCTTCATCACATACGCCGAGGCCATCGCCAACATGCCGGCTTCCACCTTCTTTGCCATCATCTTCTTCCTGATGCTGCTCACGCTGGGATTAGACAGCACGGTGAGTAGGGGGGCTCTCAGATCCTCCATGGGTGGCCTCACCCCCCCAGACAGCACAGAAACAGAACTGCAAGCACTGCACTGTCACTGGGGGGTTTACAGGATTGGCAACTCCAGGTGCCTTCCGTAAGACAGCAACTGTTACGCCAATTTTGGCCTAAATATAATGAAATGATTTGTCACTGTCAGACTGTGACAACTCCTAACAGACCCAGAAACACAACCAAAGCACTTGATTCACAAACCCCTGGTTGAATGCAGCCTTCCAGGCTGCTCCTCCTGTCTTGTAAACCCACAAAGCAATCATTAAATTCTGGAAGTTTTTCCCTCAAACGGGATTTAAAAGGTGGGAACTGGAGGCTGCCCTCCCAAAAGCACTGTGAGAGGGAGATACACCAAAAGCTCATCGTGTGAGCCTGGTTTTACAGATGGAGAATTAGCTCCTTCCAGCAAGGCTGAACTCAGCTGATTTAACAATCTTGGTTCTACTGAACCACCTCCCACTTGTCTGCATCCTGTAACACAGGACTGCCTCTGGGTGACAGTCCATTCCTGCAGACACTTGGAAGACTAAATCCCCACCCGAAAGAGCTTTAAAGCTCTGAGGAGAGACTGGCCTAAACAGCAGCCACACCACCCCTACAGCAGAACAAAGCCCCAGTGTTTCTGTGCTGTAAAGCTCCTTCAAGCACTGAGACACACTTCTGAGCAGGTAACACTGCCCTCTATTTTCCAGTGATTTTTCCATGCTTTTCAGTTTGCAGGCCTAGAGGGAGTGATTACTGGAGTCCTGGATGAATTCCCACACGTCTGGGGCAAACGCAGGGAATTGTTTGTCCTCGGGCTGACCATTGTTTGCTTCCTGGGGTCACTGGCGACCCTGACGTTTGTGAGTATTTCACCTCCCCCAGCCCTCCTCGCTGGCAGTTTCCTGCAAATGACACCTTGGACAGGGTGGTAGTTTCTCAAGAGTTTCAAGACATCAAATGAAATCCCCAGCCTGTTTTCTTTATGCATTAGAAATCTATTACTTGGAATAAATGTGGACACTATTTCACTAGGAAATGTGTTGCTGCTCCAACTTCTGCATCAGTCAGCAGACAGCCTTCCACATTTTGCATGTGGTTTACTTCTTGTTCCCAGAAAACTCCACCTTCAAAAATAAAATTATTTGTTATAATTTTCCCAATGTTTAAAATGTATTTTGAATTAAAAAAAAAAAAAAAGGAATTATCAAAAATGATCTGCTAGAAAGTGCTGTAACTGACTGTTGCCATTCTCCAAAAATTTCTAGTAATGAATTTCCTGGAGATCCCTCTTGAAACAGACCAGAAATCATGATTAGTCACCCCAAAGAGTCCCTGTGGGGCTTGTGGATTTCATTCCCACAAGAAATTTCTGAATAATAAGCGTAATGACCATAAGGGAAAAAGAAAAAAATACTTGGCTTTCCTGTCATGTTTCGCTCCACTTGCTCATTTATGTGGAACTTCCTTCTCTTTTAAAGTGTTTGCTCTACAAGGATGATTAGGTCCTCCCCAAGTGCTCTCCTCCTTCATGATTCTAGACCCAAAGTGGGGAGAAAGCAAAGTAACACTTTATTTATTTCCTGTTCAGTTGCTACGTCTCATGTTGGAGAAAGATGCCATCATGGAAGGCATGCAAAAGCCATCCTGCCATCCACCACCAAATCCCACTTTGTTCAGTAAATCCCACTTTGTTCAGTAAAATCCAGGCAGAAATGCCAGCAGGTTTTAGCTTTTCTGCACGGCAACCCCACTGGTGAGGGATGTCCACCGAGAGAGAGCAGATCACCAAGGATTTCCCTGGCAGGAACTGCCACAAAGGGACAGAACTGAGTGTATTTCCCATCTGAGAATAAGCAGGATTTCCATCCCTGGATCCTTGGGACACTGAAAGTTTGATGTCCTTTCCAGGGGGGAGCGTACGTGGTAAAGCTGTTTGAGGAATACGCCACTGGGCCAGCCGTCCTGACCGTCGTGTTCCTGGAAGCAGTTGCTGTGTCCTGGTTCTATGGTAGGTCTACAAACACTCCTGAGCTCCTGCAGCACAGCATTTCCTCAGCTTCTGCAGACAAAGATCACTGATATCTCCAGGAAAAGTTTACAGAACCTTTTTACAAACTCACCGATTACTAAATCCGTGAGAATTAATGTTGTCCTCTGACAGAAGCAGACAGACATCTAAAAGTAATAGGAGATTAATTTAGACTAATGAAGGATTTAACATAATTAAGAGTTAGAGGAACAAAACAGTCTTTGGTGATGGATTCTGAATTTACTTCTTAGGCATAAAAAATGCTGAGCACCTAATTAGGGAACACTCAGATCTGTCACCCCTCTCCTCCCGTTTGTCTCCACAGGCATCACCCAGTTCTGCAACGACGTGAAGGAAATGCTGGGCTCTGCCCCAGGCTGGTACTGGCGAGTTTGCTGGGTGGCAATTAGTCCCCTCTTCCTTCTGGTGAGTTTTCTTTAGAGCTCTTTCTTACCACTGAGCAATGCAGTTCCTCAGACTTCCAAAAGCTTAATTCCGGAATTTTCTTGCGAAATTCTTTAGTAATAATTTTCGTTGAACCAAAAAGGCTCAGTTCATGATAAAGCCAATGCAACACTGCAAGGTCTTGTTGCGAAATCACGATTTTAAGGATTTTTGTGGGTGAGTTAGCTGAGTAAGTCTGGGTCCTGAATAACTGTCCTCCTTCCCTCTGCTGAAAAAATGTACTTTGTTTGGTTGCTTCATGTTTATCTCAGCAAAATGAAGTAATAAAAGCTGATGAAACACAAGAGGAAAACCAAGATCAGTAAATACACTGTCTCAGCAACCGCTGACCGACAACTTCAGAATATTCCACTTAAATTTTACAGCAGTTAATTACAGCCTTTATAAATCTGTAATTCAGAATGGGAAATACTGTCCAAATATTTGACTTGGCAGTATTATTGATAACATTTGAACATAAAGTGTTCATTTCCTGATTCAAAATTAGTTCAGGCTGTCTTTTATTCTGACTGGCCTTAGTGGGAGCAGAGCAGGTCAAGATGGAGTTTATGAAGCACAGAATGTAGATTTAAGGCCTGCAGAGTGAATTCAAAGCACTTGTAATGATCAAGGCATAATTTACAGGCTTTCATTTTATTAGCCCTAGAAAGAGAAGGGATGAAAAGGCTGTAAATAAAAATGTGACACCACACTAATTTTTGTAGAACTGCCCTCTTTGTGATCCTAAACCAGCAAAATAAACAGAGGCACAGAGCTCTGGGGATGTGGTCACCAGGCAGAGCTACCTGCATTCCCTGGGGGAACTAACCCAAAATAAGGAAAGGTCAGAAGGCAGGATGTCATTTCTATATGGAAATTTTCCTGGGAATCTTGAGCTTCTGATGATACTCTGGAAAAAACCAAAGTCAGAGATCCTTCCAAAAACAGTGCAAATATCATTCCTGTGATATTGAACTAAAAGCATTTGTTGTTTCATAGGATGTTTTCCAGCCATGAATGATTGCTCAGGAAAATGATCCAACAGCATTAACCAAGCTGACATTTTTTCCTTTATCTATATTGACAGAGAGCAGTGTAGTGTAGAGAGAATCTGCTTTGGAAAGCATCACTTTGGTCTCTGTGGTTTGTTGTTGGTTTTCTGTTTCTTTTTAAAACCCATACTAACATAATTCAGGATTTTTTCAGTGCCAACTTACGTTGAGTCCTACTAATTTATTTATTTCAATGCTAGGCAGGAACACAGAATTCCCCAGAGTGTGTGCCACCAAAATCCATTTATTCACACTTCATTCTTTCTCTTTTTCAGTTCGTCACTTGCAGCTTTCTGTCCAACCCTCCCGAGCTGAGGCTTTTTGAATATGATTATCCCTACTGGACCACAGTGGTGGGTTATTGCATAGGAACCTCCTCCATCATCTTCATCCCAATCTACATGGTCTATCGTCTGATCGTCACTCCAGGAACACTTAAGGAGGTATCCAAGATGTTCTGTTGCTTCTGTTTGATGTTAGGAAGGAGGTGATTGCTATAAATATTATGAGTAAGTTTTTCTAGGGACTGATGACCTGGGATTTGGCTGTTCTGTTCCTGGCAAGCTGAATCCTAATTGACTTCTGCCCCTTCTGAGGGATCCAAATGTCTCCCCAAGCCTTACTGAGGCCACGGACATATTCTTATAAAATATTATGTCACGTAACCTTTTTAAGCTCTGCTGAACTAGAGGCTCTTCCTAGAAATCACCCCAGACACTGTCATGCAAATGAGGCAGTGAAAGGCTGGTTCCCTCGGGTATTTCTATAAGAAAGTCTTCTTTCTGTCCCCATATTTAATTAGATTTCTCTGTCATAAATCCATAGCAGCTTGTGATGACAATTTTGGGATTTACTTCAAGTTCAAATAAATACCAGTTCATAAAGAATACGTTCAGGGTATCCAAGTAAACTGCAAAGTCCTAAAGCACCAATACAACAACTGCCAAGCTCTGATTCCAATTATGTTACAAATAATTAAAAAAAACCCACTGTGTGCTTCTATAGCACTTTACACCTTCAGAATGCTGAGATAACAGGGGCCTGAAGTAATGAGTGGTAGTAGTTCAAGAGTAGTTCAGTAGTAGTTCAAGAGGTATAACTCAAAGTTGTATTTTATTACAAAAATGTAATTTTGTAATGGCTGTCGTGTATTACCTCCAAAATTAATCCGTTTCTAATACTGACTGCTTTCCAACAGCGCATTCTGAAAAGCATCACTCCAGAAACAGCTACAGAAATTCCCTTTGGAGACATCCGCATGAACGCGGTATAAACCAGCCCGGGCTTGGGGGGACAGAGGGGAGCATAAGATGCCATTGTCCCCACTCTCCCCCCACCCTGAAGAATCCCCTTTCCAGCTGAGACAACAAACAGAGGAGTTTTCCACGGAGGCTGCATCACTGGAAACGTGATGCCTCCAGCACATTCCTCCAAGCGATTCACCGAACTCTTCCGCGCACTCGCCAGCAGGCTGAACCGAGAATTCCCTCCCTCTGGAACACAAGGACGCCCGTGTGTGTAGGAACACCCCGTGTGGGCACCAGGTGACTGCAGCAGCCACCCCAGGATGGGTGGGATTAGGTGTGACCCCAGCCTGTGGCAGTGCTCCCGTACCTTCCTCAGTGTGGTCGTTCGTCCTGGGCAATGTCGTATTCGCTTTAAGGTTCTCATCGCTTCAACTTTCTGTGGGAAACGCAGAATTACTTCTGATAGCCATACATCACTTGAGTGACACAGGGTTTTATAAACCAGGAACAAAAAAAAAACAGTTAATCCCCTAGGTTTGTAGTGGAGGAGGGAGAAGAGGCTTCACTTTCCTTTAGACTGAGTGGTTGAAATACTGAGAAATTGATTTGATTTATTTATATCAATTGCCTTTTTTCTTCCTTTGACATATCCACCTGAAAACATGTAAACCAACCAGTATTTATCAGGTAGCTCAACAAGTAGCCATATATTAAATATCAGTTTTGTACAAAAAACACTTATATTGATACCAGATGGGCTGCACTGCAATTACCAAGTGTTTTGAGGCAAAAATTTCCTTCTCTTCAGCTCACCTTCCACTCATCTATCACACGAGTATATCCTGCCCTCTGTTCTGAACAGTGAAAAGGAAGTTATGAAACTGGTAAATTAGGACCACCTTTGCCTTTTAAAGAGAATTAAACTGGAGTTTTAGCTGTACAGAACTAAGTATTCCCTCCAACTTGTACATGATGTGCCTGTATTAATTTATGCAGCTGTTTAGTTACAAGTGTTGCAAGCTGATTGTAAGTCATCAGTATGTGCCTTGTACTGTAAACTGTTATTGTAATAAATTTAATATTCATAAACCATCTGTAGACATCTCTTGTGCCTCTTATGGGAAGAACAAAGATAAAATCTCAATTCTCAGTAAGAGCAGAATATCTAGTCCAGTTGACAATATGAGCAAGGTCTCTGACAAAAAGCAGAGGATTCCCTTCAGTGTTTGAACCCTGGCCCACAGCTAAACACTCCTTCCTCCCACTCCAGCAAAAGAACCAATACTCATTACATTTGTTTAGACAAAGGAGCAAAACCAAACTCCTCCACACTTGGAGTAAGTATTCAGCTGCTTGATTAGCTCACAGATAAAACTCATCCAAGTCTCTGTAAACTGGCAGGATTTGCATTTCATTTTACTCCCATTTTGTCTCATTACTAAGTGTGCTGAACAAATTATTAGGGTAACACCCACCTCAAAACCTTTTTACATATATTCACCTCACTCCACAGCACGGAAGTGATAATTTTACTACAAAATGAAGCAAAAGAAACCTTTGCAGAAAGTGTTGAAAATGTATTCTAAAAGCTACAGCCACTGTCAGATATCCTACTTACCCACTTTGGAGGTAACTTTATTCTCAATTATGAACCTTTGAACAGAAGATTGACAAACACCACTTCCAGCAGAACAAGCAGATACAGCTATAATACATGAAAAAAGACTCAGATACCTTATTTCATGCAAAAAAAGATGCAGTAAAATACCTCACACCTTAAAAAAGATCATTACACATTAGATCCAACACATATCTTACACTTTATTGTTTCTGTACATCAGGCTCCCCAACTAAAGCCCACACATAAATACAAAATCCGTGTATCAGTTTTGCCTACAAAACCACCCCACGTACAGAAATCTCTTAGATTATTATTCAGGCTGTTTTTCTTGCTTCTCCCCCACACTTTTACAGGTTTGCTTCCCATTTTTGTGACCATCATTTGGCAGCAATGACTCCTGCTTTGTTTCAGCAGAGCTCAGTTTCAGCTGATGGAAGGAGCAGGGGCTGCCAGGGGGACGTTTTTCACCTTATATTAAACACTTCCAGGTCTGTCCAAAAACCTTTAAGCACCAAGGACTGAAGGGCAGGATGGACAGAATCAGCCACATTTAATATTCCAACTATATAAACAGACTAAGGGTGCATCAAGTGATCCTGTAATCCATTCCAGAAGTTGTTCTGTTCAGGGACAATTTCTCAAAGGAAAGCCAGGAATAAATAGCTGGGATACCCTTTTACAAGAGTCCACGCAGAGGTGGCTTTTCCTTTTGGTTGACAGCCCAGGTGTCTCTGCGCACCACAGGGACATTAATCCTCCTCCTTCTCGATGTAGGGTTTGGTGGTGACACGAGCCATCTGCCGGGCCAGGTACCGGTCCCGTGCTGACATCACCGTCTCCTCGTTGCTCCGTTTGGCAAATTTGCTCATGCCCTCGGGAGGTTTCTGTGCTTGTTCTTTCTCCTCTTTCTCCCCTTCTTCTCCAGCTTTACGTTTCTGCTCAGATGAAATCCCAGAGCTGGAGCTGCCTTTCTCATCCACCTGTCTGTCTTTTCCCTTCCTCTCTTTTTCCACATCAGTCTCTCCATCTTTTTCTGAAGATGGAGGAGTACTTTCCCTCTTCTCTCTGTATTTCTTTTCATCACTACCATATTTCTCTCTCCTCTCCTTCACATGATCTTCCTTCTCTCTGTATTTCTCTCCTCTCTCCTTCTCTCTGTCATCATATCTGTCTTTAGCACTTCTTCTTTCTTTCTCTCGCTCCTTCTCTGACCCCTTCTCCTCTCTCTCCTTTGCCCTCCTCTCTCCTCTTTCTCTGCCATGTCCCTCCCTCTCCTTTCTTTCCTTCCCCCTTTGCTTATCATCTTGCTCTTCCCTCCTTCTGTAGTGATCCTTACTGGTGTGATCTCCATGCCTGTGTCGCTCTTCCCTTTCCCTCTGGTGATCCTTTTCGTGGGTCCTGCTTCTCTCATAATCTTTTTCCCTGTACAGTTCATCATTCCCCCTTCTGCTTGGTCTGCTCTCCCCCTTCTTTGCCAGATGACTTGTTTGGGCTTTGGTGCATGGCTCCTCCTCCACACTTGGTGACCTGGAATGCTTCTGGCTCTTGTGATGTTTGGCCTCCTCTTCACTGCTCACTGAGCTCTCTCTCCTTTTCTTCTTTTTCAAATCTACTTTACTGTGTTTGTGTCTCTTGTCATCATCACTGCTATCAGTTCCTAAGTCGGTATCAGCATCTGGATCACTCTCTTTCTTGACAGAGGGTTTCACTCTTTGTCTCTCAGACGGGCATTTGTCCCTTTCGGTGGC
Organism: Lophotriccus pileatus; assembly: GCA_035583135.1. Lineage (NCBI taxonomy): Eukaryota > Metazoa > Chordata > Aves > Passeriformes > Tyrannidae > Lophotriccus > Lophotriccus pileatus. The sequence continues at coordinate 4,076,161 of JAWWES010000048.1, forward strand.
TTCATCCTGACTGTCAGCTTTTTTTTCCTTTATCCTACATTTTTTTATGTTAGAAAAGAAAAACAACATTAAAAAGCCTGAAACCTTGGACTTTTCTGCAAAGTGACTTCTGGTCAGGACTTAAGCAAAAGATGCTGCTGCAAAGTCTAAGAAAGCAAAACTGTCTGTGGCTCAGGCTCCAGGAATTAATTTTATGTGCCACAAAAGGAACATTTCCTTGATTTGCAAGATTAAGAAATCACCATTTCAAATGATTTCGACACAGAACAAAACCACATCATCCTGAAGACATCATGGAGAATTGCCTTATTTCAGATGGCTGAATAACTTCAGTGATCACATTCGTTATTTAAGCTAAGAATTTACTTCCTAGTAATCCAATCTCAGATCCAGATGATCTCTTAGTGAAAGCTGTATTTCCCTTGTAAAGGCAAGCATTTAACTAGTGACACTCATGCTTAAAGCCTGTATTAAGTGAGGTTTAACCTGAGTTCATTGTTTCAATTATCAGTTGTTGCATACCAGAAACATGTCCCCTTCATCACATTTATCCACAAGGTAGAAGTTTACCTCCTCAAACATCTAAATAATTCAGTCTCATCTCATTACTTTGCTTTGGAATGTGCATATATTAAGATTTTAAAATATTCCCACTGGACTTCCCATATATTTGACTAATTTCTTTTTACCACGGCGTCATCACTCAATTCATTTTGTATGAAGACCCAGATGTGGAATAAGTACGAAGTTAGAGATTCACATTCTTTTCAGGAAATTCATAGCCCAACATCATTTCCCATGATTTGCCTCTCTGCTCATTATTTTACCCTTTCTCTTCCTCATGATTCAAAATGTCTAACTTAATACAGATTTGCTAAATATTATCTAAGCCAAATTACATGTAGGTTAGAATAATACCAAGCAGTATTACAAGCATGACTGTGCTCTTGATGCTTTTTAAACAACAACCCTCTCCTGCATGTTTAGTTTCTGTATCGCTGGCCATCAGTTTACCAAATAATTCAGTTAATCACAGGTATGAAATAACCAGCTTAACCTACCAAGAGTTTTAGTACTCTCTGTCTAACTCTCCAGGGAGTCTGGAATCAAACAGCCAGATGCTGGGTTTTATATCCAAAAGCCTGTTGGAATCACATCCTACCTGGCTTCACGGAAGCTGCATTTAGGCATTTCTTCTTCCCCTACCCTCTGGTTTAAAAGGTGTCTGTAAAATCCACTGAGATCCCTCTGTTTGGTCACATCCAGGTACGCTGAGAGAAAGGAAGGAAGGTTGGATTTACTGGGCCACAAATATGCATCACACACAACTCACAGTTGGCAGACACCACCAAGACTGCCATCTCCATCCTGGAGGTTTTCAAGTCCAGAGTGGAAAAAGCTCAGAGTAACCTGGTCTGACCTCTCAGCAGAACGTGCCTTGAAAAGCAGGAGGCTGAAGAGATGACCTTCAGAGGTCCACTCCCACCCAGTTTATGTTGTGATCCTATATCCTGTGCTTTACATCTACTCCTGGGACACTGCATGGAACGCCTGAGGCAAGGACTGTAAACATCACTGTAACCCCAGGCTTACGAGTCTTCCTTCAACAACTGACCCTCCCTCAAAAATCAAAAGTACCAACCCAAATAGTACTGACACACAGAGGAGCTTCCTCTGCTCCTTTTGTAACCTGCACAAAGGAAAATAACAGCCCAAGTGCGATCTGATTCAGAATCTGCTAATCTGGTCCTCTTTGATTTGATTTATCTCAAGCCTCAGAGAGAGACCAGATGACAGTGTTGTAAATCGTGCCCAAGGTCATACTCCTTTTTAAGGACAGTTATTTCAGTGTGACTCTCACCCTCAAGAGCTGACTGTCTTCTTTCTCTTTCCTCCTCCTCAGCCCTTTCTTGCAGCTTCTTCTTATAGGCTGAAGTCACAAAAGCCTCTTTGTGTGCAAACTCTCCTCCTTCCATTTCACGCTCTTTCTGAATTTTTCTTTCCATTCTTTTTTCTTGTTCCTTCTTTCTAATCTCGGCTGCTTTGAGGATATTATGGATGTACCTGGGCTAAAATAGAAGGGAAAAATGTTACTGTGCCGAGAAGTAATTGAGGTGGCTGAGAAAATACAAACTGGGATCAATGGAGATATTAAAGGAAGTTGGTAATAGAAGAAAATTGAAGCAAGTCTAACGTGTTCTCACCCTGTTGGATATCTATCCAAAATAAACTGTCATTCCCTTTTAGATCCCTAACATGGCATGCTTCCCAGGAACAAAAGAGGTTGCTGTATTCAATCAAAACAGTCATCCCATCTTTGACTAAGAAGATTTTTTACTCTAAATGAAATTAAATGTTTTCAATATCTCATCCCTCTGTCTTCTGTTCTGTAACAGTCTTGCCTTTCTGTTGCTGTAAAGGAGTGGGAAGCTTCCTTTTTTAACCCCCAGAACCTGACAAGAGCTTTCAAATGAAAAAGAATAAGTAACAATGAAAATATCATTTGTCAGGCTAATTCAGCAATGCTCTGAAACAAGGCACTGTGCTGTGCAAATGGGCTCAATTTCACCAATGCAAGTTCATCACTTTAGACTTCTGACAGTCTTCCCGCAGCTCACTGATGGGAGAGGAGACAATTTATGTCCACTGGCTTAGAAACAAAATTCTTAATCACCAGCAGGAGTGTTGTTGTTCAGGGCCCACTGCCCCTAATCCTATTATCCCACTGTAACATTCTCTTCAGAAATACCCAGAGAGACACACCCTATATACACCATAAACTGAGGGGGAAACGTGTGGTCTACTGCCCTCGAGAACATCCCAGACTGGTTCCCTGGAGTGCCTGATGAATTAACAGTTTGGCCAAAATCCTTGCAAATTCTTGCCTTATGTGACAGGATTTGAGCTTAATTTTATATGAAATTTAAAGGAAATGCTTGTGGCAAAGCTTACAGGTTAACCAGTCATGGTTGTTCCAAGCAGACAGAGGTAAGACAGACAGCACACACTGCCAGATATTGACCTTTTTGTCATCTTGTCCAGATAACATTTTGGCACTACTTTCTTTCTTCTTCTGCTGCATTTCATCATAAATACTGTCATATTCATACACTGTTGCATCTTCCTCCAAAGCCTTCTGAATCTCCAATTTAGTCTAAAACAAGAAACAGGGGAGGAGAAGAAAAGATATTAAAAAAAAACCATAATAAAATCCTTACTATTTTCAAATACTTCATTCCTATATTGTAACTTAAACAGATCTACAGCATAAAGCTACCCATTAGAACACTGAGTGTAAATTAAAAACAGTCCCTTACCTGTTTCATTGCTTGCTTTTTCAAGGCTTCTTTCTGAAGACTTTCCCCAACAGATGGCTGTGAGAAGGAAGCATTGCAGAAACAAAATTAATTACATTGACACAAAGAATATTATTTTTCTACCATTCTAAGAAAAAAGTAGCAAATAGTCCAATCACATAAGTCAGTCTCTCACTTCAATAGTATTTTCTGTAACCAGGGAAAACTGTTAAGTTCATTCACCAGCATATAAAGAATGAACATTTTCCACATGCAAACAGTCTGTGAAACAGGTGTGAGTCAGAAAAATACTGAATTCTTGCAGCATGGACTTGTCATCAGAAATGTAACAGTCATGAGCAGATTTTTACTGATAATCAAATGCAAAAAAAACCCCATACTCATAGTAAAAAACAAATATCCTAGAAGATTTGGCATTTATTTCAAGTTTGAGCTGTATCATTAGCTCTGCATTTTCAGAAATAAGAACAGTGCTGAACAGCATGTACTTCAAATGCTACTGTTTAATTTCCCAAGATTCACATGCTAGAAAATATCAAAGTTTATCTTCCCTAAGAAGAAACAGATCCTTACTGAAAATGTTTCCTAATTATAGTCTTTTAAAAAAAACCTTCATGTTTTATTTAGCTTTTTCTTTTAATTAGTCTTGAACTAACTAAATATCTATCTTTTCTCAACCAATAGATAACAGTGTTTATTAAACAGATCCACTATAATGACAGGACTTGTACCCTTGTTTATGTAATTAAATATCTCTTAATCTTAAAAAGCAGAAATAGGAAGGAAAAATCCTTTTGCATTCTGGCAGCTTCCCAAGTTTTGCGACTTTGACTAAGACATGCTCAGTATCACATCTTAAAAAGACAGAGAGATTCTGTAATTTGCTCTTAACAAAATTAAAAAATGAAAACCAACTGGCAGAGAGCTTGGCAGCGGGGACTAAGATCTTCTGAAATCAATCAGAATTAGCACCATCTAAATTCGAACAGATCCCCTGAACAAGAAGGCTTTTGAATTCATCTGATGCTTAAAATAAAATAATAACATGTTGTGACCCCTCTTTCTTATCCTATTAAAATTTTAACAGATGTGTCAAGAAGGAAAAACACCAAGTGCTTTTCCACAACTCCCTACAGGACAGACTGTAAACAGTGCAAATCCTCTTTTCACTGGGTAATTTCGGAGCAGGCAACAAGCGGTGCCAGGATGGAGTTCCACTATACGTGACTCTGTGCACTCTCTCTGTGTCCCCTCTCCCCTCCTCAGAGGTGCCTGCTGGTTTGGCAGGTGGGCAGAGCAGACCCTGGCCCTGTGCTGAGCCAGCAGTTCCCCCCAGCTCTGGGGAGGACTAAAATCACACATACCTGGCTCCAGGTAACCAGGTAAGAACGCAGACCACACTCAGACTTGAGGAAGCTGAGCTCAGCAGACATTTAGCACCACACAAAGTCCTCTGTGGTCTCAGGGACTACACCCTGGCTGCTGCAGTTCACTGATTATTTGGACTAGAACTGGATACAATCTCTTATTTATTTATGTAGCTGGTTGGTTGGCTGGCTGGGGGAAGTAGATACCAGATTATTTAGTTTAAAACAACCTATAGTTCATCCAGTATTTACCTCTGACTTTCTAGACTGAAAAACTGACGTTGAGAAATAGTTTACAATACTGTACTTAATTTTATGACATATACTTTCTTTTGAAAATGCCATAAATGAGTCAGTATAAACTATAAACAGCCATTTGAAATTGGCATGGAACACACAACAGCATTACACAGAGAAGCTTGAATTCCAGAACACCTGGCTCTTGGGAAAGAAAACAATTGAGGGTCATCACTGAAGGTTTCCTTTGTGGAAAACTCTTGCACTGGTTTAACAGAAAGACACTTCAGCAACAAAGGATCTCCCCTGCACTGTTCCAGAAGGCAGAGGCTCAGTAAAACACAAACCAGATTCTGCACTTGTATTTACAGAATGAGCTTTATTCCACCAGATTCTGCACTTGTATTTACAGAATGAGCTTTATTCCACCAAAATATCTGAAACATAGCTTAGAATGTTTCCCTTGTCTGCCTACATGAAATAAATGCACTGATCCATGAAGATTGCATAGACACAAAAGCAATATATAATCCTCACTACTGGACATATGATGGTAAAGGAGTCCATCTGCCATTTGTCTGGAGTGGCAGTGAGCGTAGAGAAAACAAACACCTTCCCCAGTGGTTTATGGGGGACAATTTCCTGTGGTGCTGCGGGCTCTGACAGATGAGAACTTCCCGTCCTTTTGTATTGTTTTTACTTATCAACTGCCCGTTTATTAAAGGTCCTACAAGCTCAGCAATCTGCCTCATACCTTCTCTTTCCCTGTGGCCAAGCTATTCTTCTGAAGCACGAAGCTTACAGTTCAGTATTTTATGGAAGGAAAAAATGTTTTAACCCTGTCCTGTGAAACGACACAGAATCCATGCAAAGCAAGGGCCGCTTAGAAATGAGGCTCTCCAGTCTACCACTGCTCTGAGACCACGGGAGACAGCTTGTACACAACTGAAAAGGTTATTAAAAAAAAAAAAAAGAGGCAATAAATCCCCCTAATCTGCTAACACTTCTCATTGTTCTCTCCATTTCTTATCTCCTCAGGGTATCTAGAGCTTGTTTCAGGTTTAGTGCTTGTGCTACCTCCTTATTTATATCCCAAAGGCAAACACTCCTTGTAAATTTTTTCTTAAAATACTTTCTTTACGTTGCTCCCAAACGACCAGTGAAGAACAGACATTCCAACTGGTGGTTTCTAGGAAGCTACATCCTTAAATCTGAAGCTGAGGATGTCTCGTAAAAATTGTCACAACTATTTTAAGAGATGCTCTCAAAGTGTGAGGTGTCTGATTTGTTTTTCCCTACTGACTGCCACAAGAAGTATGAGACCAACAAATTCTAACATAATAGCTATTATTAATGGAATATCTCCTATTAGCTGCCTAACCTGCCTCCTAAGGAAAAGCATTTGTGGTTGCTCCAAAACCCCTTATGATACTTATTGACAGACAACATAAGACTCCACTCCTTTTCTAAAACCAAAAGATGCTTCTGCTGTAATATAACATGTCATGAAAGATCCATAAGGAGGCTTTGCCCTTTAACACTGCCCTTTTGAATTCTCCATGTGCTGCTTTGCACTAGACACATAAAATAAATTACCTTTGTTTAAAGTGAAATGCATCTTAAAGGGAAATGAAATGCTTCAGTGATGTCAGGTGGACTATATGCAGTTTGATCTTAATCTCTCACTACATCCATCCAGTTTCAACTGAATGCACAGAAAAATATTTGATCAAACAGGACCAGCAAGATAATCTGCAGTGAAAGAAGCACAGACAATCAGCCAGTTCACAAAAAACAAAACTTACATTTAAACTGAGCTAGTCATCCCAGAACACTGCATTGGTAAAGACCAAGAAACAGACACTTTCAGAGATAAATTCATCTCACTGACTTGAGGTGTCTACTTTAGAACGAGGTAAGTTGTGCCTCAGAAGTATCTGCATCTTTGCTGACCGTACAGAGAGCTCAGGGAACTCAAGCGCAGCCACCTGCATGTGCCCCATGTGGCCACACCTCTGAAAGGCTGAGATCTGACTCCCTTCACTTCATCCTTCTCACATCTCAGGCTCTGAGATCATTGGAGTCCTGACACTTTGGTACCAAAAGGTCTTAAAATGAGCTCCTTACACTCTCATGTATATGTATTTAGGAGGGAATCCTTAATGCTTGCCCTCACAGGGACCTGTACTATCCAACTACAGCCTGCACATGGATGATCCCTCCATGCACACAAGATTCCAGTCTTCATGAGGAAAAAACATAAAAATCACATCAGGCAACAGAGTCCTCTCAGTTCACACACAAGTCATAGCTACTACCAGAAGATGAAGGGAATGACCATGAAAAACAAGTCACATAGACAGAATTAGTTCTCCTTGGCACTTCCTCCTAGCTTCCAGAAACCAGGAGATCAAGGACTTCCTGGACTTGAGGATGCACCTGGTCCATTGTTTGACGCCAAGAGCATCCCTTAATTTCACTAACCTATTTTTAAATCCATATATATTTCTGGCTATGCCACAATATCCTGTGGCAAGGAGTTCCACACTGTGTACAGAAAAACCCCCAACTTCCTCTTGCTTAGATTAAACCAGTTACTTGGTAACTCTATATTAAAACCTACTGCTCATATTATGAGAAATGGCAACATCACTTTAGTTCCTTGGAATCATTCCTGATTTTCTTGAGTTACTCCTGTCCACTCCCTCCTCCTCAGAAAACCCTTTTCTAAGAACCCCTTTATTCCACTTAATGTTACTGCGCCTGGAACTGTTGCATAAACTCTGGTCAGCACCAATCCTCATATCTTAGAGAATCCTTTTTTCATTCATACTGTTCCTTTGCAAAACTGCAAAGTGAATGGAAGGCTCTGTAAGCAAAGCCAAAAATCTGAGTCTACAATGGGATATATTTTCTGCTTATTTTCAGCTTCTGCCTGCTTAAACACTTCATACTTCTTTTAGATGGGCACTAAAAAACCCACCAAATCCAGCTATGCATTCACAGAACTATCCACACTGACTCCATGACCTTTCTCCTGAATTTAGCACCTACTGAGGTCTATGTACAGTTATTTTTTGAGCAACACTTTTCAATCTGTAGGAACAAAGCAGTTTTGAAAGGCTGGAAAAGAACAGGAATACACTGGGTAATTCTGATACAATCAAGAAACAAATTTTATCTGCTGTACCACAGAGATAATTTCAACTAAGCTCTAAAGGTAAAACAGAACAATGAACAACACTCTGAGAACACTGACAAGGCACCTCTGAAAACACAATGCATGAATAAGGGAATAATCTCTTTGGAGAAAATGAACAGATCACAAATAACAGTAAGTCAGAATGGAAACTCATTTCTATATCATAGTTTGTTGTTGTAGCATCTACTCTCTACCACAGGCTTTCCTAAGGGTAACAACCTTTCCCTGAACAACTCCTCATTATGAAGGCAAATAATTCAGAACTATATTGGCTAGAAGTGACTGTAATCACCTGCTTTACTTTTTCCCTGTCAACACTGTATTTCAAGAAAATTCCCACTCTAGATATTCTGTTTCATATGAACTAACCCAAAGATCATCTTCATTAGTAACTAACACCCATTAATGTACTTAGCCACAGAGGGGAAAAAGAATCCTAATTCCTTCAGCAAGGGTACAGGCAAAATCTTAATTAAATATGCATAGTAACATTAAAAAAAAAGGGATCAAAAGTTTGGTATCTAATATATAATCACAGACCAAGTCAGGTGTGCAGATTCCCCAGCACAAACTTTATTAGAGTTCAGTTAAAAATACATAATCTCCAGACATTTGAGATGTAGTTCTGACTGATAAGGTAGCAGACAGGAAATGAAACCCCTCCCAAATGCTGCTCCTTATCTGGAAAAGCTCTGAAATTATTACTGAACTAATAAAGTAATTTTGCTTTTTTTTTTAAAAAAAACCCAATCTTCTTTGATAAAGGCAGTTATGAGATTATTACTTTTTGCTGGGTATGTACCATACTGAGCATGACAACTTTTAAGAGTCTTTATAACAGACTCTGGCAGTGAATCTGTCAGCCTTTCTGAAAGGGAGGATACTTGAGCTGTTAAGCCAAAAGCTGGCAGACAGCATCATACATTATTTTTACTAGAATTATTAGCATTAATTCTTTTTGCTTTTAGATATTAAGAGAAAATTAAAAAAATACAAGACAGTCCCATACTGGGGAAGGTTCCCACTCCTACCATGTAATGTTTAATGACAACTGATTAAATCCAGCTTATTCCTGGAAGCTGGAAAATGTGGGGTCAGATCCTTAATGTAGGGAAAGGCACCAAATCCCAACTGACAGGATGCCACTGAGGAGATAGGATCCACTGCCACCTCCATTAGCTGCAGTTAAAGGAAAGCCTCCAGAGCCACAGAGCCAGCTGTGAGCTCAGGGGAAGGGATGCACTGCTAAGTGAGGAAAGAGATGGGATTTAAAACACATTCCTGTTGTCTCTGTGAGCTGCACTGAGGCAGTTTCATGCAAGGGTTGAGGGGGTACCACTGGGAAGGCCCTAAGCCCTTTCATGCCCTGTGTAACAGGAGCTCAGACACTCTGGATGCTGTGATGGAACCAGGTACACAGAGCCTGGGAATTGCTAGATTCAGGCTTTGACATAAGAAATACAACTGCTAGTTCATTAAAAAAGATTTTAAAAACAAATATTTCATGAGTCGGAAACTGACCAAAATTATTTGAAGCGTTATTAGCCTTTTTTTTTTCCAACCACACAGAAGAGTGAGCATGGAGTGAAGCTCTAGGGAAATAAGAACATCTTTGTAACACAGGCTCTGTTTCTAAAGTTCAAATGATACTAAAATTCAAATTCTTAAACGTTAAAATTCTTGGCTATGGGTATAGGTAAAATTTATCTTCTGGGTTTTGTGGAAGAAAAACCCATAAATATGTACATAATGACATTATGACTAAATTACCACAAGTAATTCCAGATTGATAAAACCCAGAAAATTGTAACATTATATTCAGAGAGCTCCACCCATGTGGAGAGTGAACTCCACAATCCTGAGTTTCTGTTCTTTACCTGCAAACTATGAAGCCACTGGCTTTAAATCTTTCACAAATTCTGTTTTAGCAGGTGGGTTTCTTAAGGGCCCCAGACCAGCCCATACAACAGGCCATTCCTGGATGCTTCCTGTGTTCCCAGTGGCATATCCAGGTAGAATTTACAGCACACACCGCCCTCTACTGGGACAGGTAGGGAGCGACTATTTTGAAGGTAATACTTTAAAGATGACAGAAAAGAACGCTCTCGTGCAATATCATACATCTCCTTTTGCTTTAGAGCTTTTGGGTTGTACAGCCTTGCTTTTGTTCACAGGGAGTGTGAACATCATAAACCAGTCACATCAAATTTGGGTGGTAAAATACACTTAATTACCACACTTTAGATTAATATCTGAGGAAGGCCTGTTGATTGGTCTTGTTATTTCCAAATGTATTCACCAGTGACAGCCAACAAATCTCTTCACAAGTACAGTTAACTCCTGCAAACAGGTCGTCACATGTGCTGAATTTTTGAATAAGTTGACAGAAAGTTACAATCAACTGATCAATTCCATGTAAGCCACACTAGAGACAACACAGATCATGTTTCACACCCAAATCCAAAACCACAATACAAATCCTAGTGACACTGCCATAACCTGATGCAGGCATTAAGAGCTGGACACAAACAAGTTGCAAAATACAGGGTAAAATTTCAGAAGAAAATTATTGAACTGACCTCTTCATCTGACTCATCTGCAAACACCGAGAGCTTCTTTGAAACGAGATTTTTCTGTGGCAATTTTTTGGGCATAATAAGCCCATATCTAGAGAAAAGAAAAAAAAAAGTTACATACAACAAAACCCGGGGCATGCTGCAAAGCAAAAACCTGCCACTCACCATTTCAGAAGCAAAAGCTCAGTATCAACGTAACGTATCAAAGGTAGACGTGAGCAGCCTTCGCAGCAGAGCGCTCGGCCCTGCCACACTCCTGCCAGATACCCCCATAGCTATTGCTGTCTTTTTCCATGTAAAGTTTCTGGATGTAAGTTTGTGTCCTAAATTATGGCACAAAACCCCTCTTGCCCAGAATTCTCCACGGGGTTTTCTTTTCTCCCTCGGAGAAGTAAGAAATTACTTGTTTAACCTGAAGGGATTTAACCTTAGTCTACACCACAATATTCTATAGCTATGCTTGCAGTGCAATAGGAAGTTCACCTGTTTTGCTGGCGATGTAAACCTCATGTTTACGAAGGCCAAAGGACAAGATTTACATTCTGATTATGTCACGCAGAAATTGATTAACCACATACAGACAACTCATCCGCTGACACGGCCCACCTGTTAAAAACACCTTCTTTGGGTACTGAGCAAACTCTAAAAGAGGGATTTCTCCCCCACCTGCCTTTCCCTGAGTCCGTATCACAGAGTGAATGGTTCGCCAGAGTGTATTTCTGAGCAGAACACCGCACAACCCTGGGGGTACGACCCCATCTCTGTGACCGCCCCGAACCCGCCCCTCAGCTCGCTCCGGCCCGGCTGCCCCCGGGACCGGTGCTCGGGGGTGGGAGGCGCGGCTCTGCGTGAGGGAAAACTGAGGTGATTCCCTTCCCTAAGAGTACAAAACACCCCCGGGCAACACCGACGCTGCCTCAAACAGCCTTCCCCCTGTTTGGGGTTTGTTTGCATTTAATAAACACGGCTTTAAATTCAGGCCGGCACAGCGGGGCTGTACCGCGGACACCCGTGACGAGCGAGCCCACGGGCGGGGGTTCTGCCAGAGCTCGCCCCCGCCCTCAGCGCCGGCCCCAGACCCCGCGGCGGGGCCCGCCCGCCCCCTTTCCCCCGGCACTCACTGCTTCCCCAGCGCCGCCATCTTGCCCGGCCGCCCCTGCGCAGCCGCTGCCGTTCCGCGGCCGCACATTCCTCTCGCCCCAGTCGCCCATACACACTTTTCCCCGCCCGCCCCGGAGACCCCCCCCACGGCTCCGCGCCGCTGTCCCGCTCTAGGAAGGGAGAGGAGAGCGGGTGGAGGGGGCTGGAGGCGGATGATTTTTTTTTTTAGCGGCCCGTTGGCGAGTGGCGAAAGTGCCGATAGGGGAAGGGCTGTGCCGGGCGGCAAGCGACGCCCTGAGGGGAGCAAGAGACGCCTCAGGGCAGTGGCGGGAAAAGCCCCTGAGGGGAGAAAGGTCCCTGAGAGGGGAAAGGTTCCTCAGGGAACAAAGGTTCCTGAGGGGGCAAAGCCCCTGAGGGAGAAAAGCCCTTGAAGGGAAAAGGTCGCTGAAGGGAAAAGCCCCTGAGGCACCCCCGACTGTGCCCCCGGTGGTCCCCGGGCCGGGGGTGCGGAGACGTCCTCCCCTCCCGTCATCACAGGCCTGTCACTTGTTGCCCTCTAAAGACTGAAGGAGGAGTTTTAATTTCCCAAGGCGTTATTAAAAAAGTGATTCTGCCAAAAGGGACGTTATTGGAAAGATGAAATCTCCCTGCTGACAGTGCAGTTGCTGTAATCTCAAACTTTATCCCAATAAGAAAGCTTTTGTGTTATATTAACAGTGTTGGCCTTTTCTGTAGTGTGTTCAGAAAAACGTTACAAAATGCTGATTAATAACCTCTGCTTAAAATTATTCCTAAAAAGTCATTTAAGGTGACTGAATCTTGAAAATTTTCGCTGTATCATTTATGAGCACTGTAGCTTGGGAAAAGTCGTCACTGCCTCTTTTTCCCATCAGAATTACTTAAAAAAACCCAAAACAAACCAAACAAAAAAAAAACCAAAAAAACTTTCATCAAGCCTTTAAATTCAGTAGCTATATTAGTAAAATTGTTTCCTTTAATGTTTTTATTGCTTTTTCTTAATAATCCTTAACAGACTTCTATCATTTTAACTAATAATCCCTAACAAACTTGAACCATCTTAACAACAAATACTTAGTGGCTATGCATAAGAAAATAGAAAAACAACAGTTAATTTAAATTTTAAAATTTGTGAAATACTAGAATCACTAGGATTAGATGAGGAATTAAGAGATTTAATTGGAGGCGCACAAAAACTGGATGCCAAAAGGAACTAAGGATGGGTTTTTTTGCTGTGTTGGCTCCTTGTGATCTCTGCGAGTGCCAGGCAGGTGTGAACCCACTGGTACAGGTACTCAACTGGAGCACAGCCCTGCTGCCACACCACCACTTGAGGGATACCTGCAACAGAAAAAAGAGCTGTCACTACAAGAGGGAAAGTCAAAACCATGAGCAGTGTTGCCACAAAATCAAACAGAGATCATCCCATCAGCAGTGCTTTGCATGGGTCCAGTAATTCCACCCTGGGGAATAGTGATACCTTGAAAAGCAGAGAGCGTTGTCGTGACAGTGACCTGTCAAGCACAGAAGTGCTGACTTTTTATTATAATTTATTCTGTATTGTGGTAGGTCCCCTATAGCACAGAGTGCTCTGCTATATTTTAATAATAAACTTTTGATAAATAAAAATGCAATGAGAAAAGTGCTTTTTTTCATCCAAGCTCAGATTTAAGAGTAATATCCTTCAATGCTTTTACTAAGTGCTATTAAAAGTCACCACATAATCATGCCATAAAGGTTGCTCTGCCCATAGAATGTAGGTTGTTCTGTGCTCTGTTCTATATTACAGCACAAATACATGGAACATATGTGTATTACCAGATGTTCATTTTAAAGGAATTCCTGTAACTGTGAGTTATAGCTGCATTTCATCCTGGGAAACCAACCTTTCCTAGCATAGCAGCAGTTGGCCAAAGCTGTATTCTTTAATCTAGTTACATCTTTGTCCATAGCTGTAGGAACACCGGATGCTGTAGGCCTGCCTTGTTATTTCCAGTGAATTAGTTTAATATATATGAGGAGAGCACATGAAAAGGAACCCTGACTGCCTCAAGTGTTTACTCTTTATCAGCAGGCAAGGTACTGTTGATAAATATCTCCAGCTAAATTAATAACTCTCTTGTCCAGGTTTGTTTTTTAACAGGCCTCTCAGATCATCAAGGGAGAGATCTCAACAAGAACAAGTAATTTCTCTTGCAGATATATTGATAATAATAATAATAATAATAATAATAATAATAATAATAGCCTCTTGAGTGCTCTGTCATCAAAAAAGTCCATGTTCATTAAAGGAGAGAAAGACAGACTGAAAACCAGCTCCTGTCTGTGGCCAGTGAGTACATTAAGCACTTGGCAGATGGTGTTTACAAAGAGGAGGGCTCACACTGTCCTCCCACAGTCATGTTCCTGTTTGGAGCTGGGTCAGTCCCTAGGGCAGGGCACAGAGGTCTGAACTAATCTGCTTGCCAAAAGAACCATCATTCTTCATATGTCTTCACATATTACTTGCCAAAAGAACTCCCATTCTTCATATGTTTATCTGGAGGTTTACAATGAGATCACTTGCTCTGGAAGGTGTCAAAGCTGATCTGCTCCCCTTTCTTTAAGGCAGTGAATTCTGAGTCTGAATTTAACAGGTTGACTTCTAGTGATCAAAAAAGACTGCAGATATTTAGGAACCTTTACCTGTTGTTTAATCTATTGTGAAATCAAAGTTAATTTGTGAAGCAAGGACCTTAAAAGCACTCAGCTGAAGGTGGCCACTGACACTGTTTCTAAGCTGTGCCTGGTATCCTCATAAGGAGTTCATGATATTTACCAGTGATGCAGTCCAGCAGCTCTGCTTGAATTTGCACAGATGCAGCAGTTGGATCAAAGCAATAAATCTCCTGAATCAAATTGTCATCAAGTTTCTGCAATGTAGAGAACAGAAAGAGCCGATGGTGATGAAAAGGTTACAGAATGAAAGATGGCAGAGAGAAGCATATAGGAAATCTATAGGCAATGAATTATTTTACTGCCAATTCCCCCTTGGCAAATTCCACCGAGTCTTCTTGAGGGAGCAATAATAGAAAACAAACTCAACAATTTGAAGTCTCACCAGTTTACACTGACTCCAGTTCTCAGTCTCCTCTGAGCCCTTCCAGTCTGGATGCAAAAGCAACAGCACAGCCTTAATCACGTCGTGTACCGTTGCTGGGGGTTCTGCACAGCTCTGCACTCCAGCAAAGCTCTCGGCACCGAGTTTCCGGACACACTCGCGCAGGTCCTGCAGCAGGAACCGGTGGAACAGAAACCCTGGGTGCCTCACATTTGCCACCCGTTCTGCCTCTGCAATCAAAAACAAACCTCTCAAGAAGTCAGTCAGAAACATTTGCTACTCAAGACTTACATTACTGACTGACAGGCTCTGCCCTCTTTGTGATTAAGTCTTTGCTTCCTTGACTGATTTGTTTACAGCCCAAGTATCCTACCTAGATTTTAAAATGGGTACGTGCTTGAGAAGGGGACAACACTTGCCACAGGGGCAAGCAAAGGTCCTGAGACCATGAAGGGTTCGGGCACGCTGGCAATTCTGTGACATTCAAATTCTTTTGCTCTTAGTCAGAGCAGTTCTGAGGAGGGCACACTAGATCCCTGAGGGCGACAAGGCACCTTGCTTCACACCTCTGATTTCAGCACAAAGTACCCTGTGAAGCAGAGTTAAAATCTAACCATTCTGTTTAACTGTGCTCCACTAAGCTCTCAGGCTTACTCCAAAGTCGTTTACATATACCAAAGATTTGTATTTGTCTTTCCATACTTGTGGGAAAGATACTTTAGATGTGGTTTTACTGAGATTCCCAATTTCACTCCTAAAAAACCCTATCTTGTCTCTGTATGCACAATACCCAGCACATAGGTTGGTTCTGTTTCCTCTAGAGACCTCCACAGGATCTCCAAGCAGGCGGCTTGGACCATCTTTAGCATTTTCTCCAGGTCTTTCTGTTCCTGAGGTGGTAATTTCTTGTGGTCTCCAATGCCGATATCAAATATGCCAAGAGCTTGTCCTGATAGGTCATGGAGAGGTACTGCAATGTGCTGTTCTCCACGGACAGGAGTGAGAGCGACCTCTAAACTGTCTGTGCATCTAAACAGGTAATCTCTGAAATAAAATGTACTAGATTTTATCATTCTGGTTTCTTTTGGTAATTTATTTAGCATATTTTAGTAAGATGCCATTCATCTCTTGCTGTTAAAGGTATTAATTACATTACTAAATCATAGTTTATTTCCTTGAGCTGAAATCTGCAGAGCTCTAAGTATCATTCAAGCCATGTACACAAAGGAGAAAATAGCACTGGGAGCACATATTGCTTTAGCCAAGGTGACTGCTGAAAATCCTAAATATTTAACAAACCTTGATTTAAAAACAGTTTTCTGGTTATAAATGCATTGACATATAAATCTATAGTTTTATAAAAAGTAAAAACAGCTGCTGGAACAGCAAATTGCTGTTCTAGCAACTTTCACCACAAGGATGATATGCTTGAAAGACAAGTCTGTGAGGATCTTGACAGTGGAAGGAAACAGCCAGCTGAGGGAAATGAGATTAATGTGGCCAGGAAAGGAGACAGATTAATCTAAAGAGCAAAATGGTCTACCAGGGGCTTTATGTACCATGGATCACGCCTGATGAAGGCTGAATCCAAGAGCAGAGTGGACTAGCCCAACTGGCTGCTGGAGCCTACCTTAGGAGGTTTTCTTCTCTGAGGAGAAGAGCAGGAGAGCTATGGATTTCTTTTTGTCCTGTGTTATCTGTAGTGATCATCTTGCAAAGAGCCTGCCAGAGAGAAAAGAGAGGTTTAGCTGCATCCAAGAAAGGAACAGATATTTTGACGTTTGGAGGGGGAGGAAATGGCTTATTTCTTATAGGAAACTCCTATGTAAGTTCAAGGGGTGGTTTAAAGACATCTCCTAACAATGGTTGGTTTTATTCCCACAGTGTATCACTCAAGATACATGAAGAATGTGCCCTGAACCTCCCTCAGCCAGACTATTTAATCCACCCCCAGGCTCCACACTGAGGAACACCCACAGGCCCAGAGGCTTCCATTCTTTTTCCCATCCTTTCTCATGTCATGTTTGTGTCAGTGTGCCTTGGCATGTGAAAAGCACAGAGGGAGTGAGTGACCTGGCTATCAGGAAGCTCACAAGGGAACAGTGCCGAGCCTGGAATGACAACAGAACACTGCCAACATAAACCATGCTTATCAGAGGAAGCAGCTGAATTATGGCTACAGCAGATGTCATACAGACTTTGGGATGACAGGGGATCGGTCCTAAATATTGCATACACTTTTCATCTTCTTAACTCGCTGGTACATGAAGTGACAAGCTTCCCAGGGCCCGAGTGCCTGCTGAACAACTGGAATCTGACCTGCAGGGAGTGGGGGCTGCCTTTACAAGCTGCCTAATTGGGAAACAGCCACTTCCTGAGCTGTATTTACATCTTGGCTGCTGACATTAGTTCAGAACAAAGAGCTAATACATCAGCTGAAATGTTCTTTTTTCCCTATAAAGTACCATAACTTTGACATGCAGAGAATCTCCACAGAAGAGCATCTCCCTTTGTGGAGGTCCCAGACAGCAAAGCTATGGATGGGTGTGGGGTTTTGCTCTACTGATTGTTATGCAGCAGTGAGCACTGAAGTAGGAGAATATTCCCTTTTCCCATGGAGAAGGGGCTATACCAGTCCTGCTCTTGAACTGTTTTACATGGGAAGATGGAAAAAGAGGTCTCCTTTTCCGAGGGAAACTTCCTTTTCTACCTTTGTAGCCCTTTTGTTGCATGGGCAAGCACAAGAATCTTGGGCAGGCTTCAGTTTTAACGATAAAACCATTGGGAAAACACAGGCTCTAGAGATGGCACGTCCTCCCTATGGCAGCCTTTCAGCCCCTGACAGTTACAGACCGTTTCTCTGCAGTACCTTGTCTTTGCCAGGCTCCACCAGGTACAATGTGACAGTGTGGATGCTGGGTGTCCTGGGATACAACCAGCCCAGAGCAGAAACAGCCATTTGTAGGACATTTTCCCATGTGCAGATATGGTGGTAGGCTTTGCTGAATGCATAGGAGACTCCCTGTGAAAGCAGAATCCTCCAAATGAGCCAGACAATTCCACAAGATTTGGGGGAAAAAAAGCTAAGGAAGCATTCATGAAGCAAAATGGTTGTAAGAAGTTACTTTAATCAGAACTTTAGATCTCCCTTATCAAATAATGCTCCTAAGTTCCCCAGTACCAGGTCACAGCCAAGTCCTGAACTAGACAAAGCTGGTTTTCAGTGGGAACAGCCAAATGGACTGGTAAGACTGGCTCGCTGCGCTCCCTGCTGTCCAGAGGATGCACCCACAGTGAGGTTGCTTCCAAAGATCATCCCAAAGAAATCTGGGCTGCTGTTGCTCACTATTGTTCCACCACGTAAAAAGTAAGGTTTATGGAAACAAATACAAAAACAAGGTCGAGAGCCTCAAGAACTAAAAGCTGCTATCTTTGGGCTTTGCACAAAAGCAATTAATTTACTAGTCAGGAGAAGAGTAAATAAACTATTGACGAAGTGATACCTCATAGTCAATTTCAGATAAAACACTAATAAGGTGTCCTGCTCACACCACTTTCCCCCTATACTGCAGAAAGGGACCAATAGAACTTTTCTTAGTTGTACCTCTTACATTTACTCAGAACAAACATGTAAGAATCACAAGTTTTTTGCAGACTGGACTAAAAAACTGCTTTCTGATAGTGCCCACCTGGTAGAAAATGATCTCATGGGTCAGAAAGATGGTTTTCTCACACTGGTCCCGAAGAGTGTCAACTCCTAGAATGCCAAAGACTCTCCAGCGAGCATCGTACAGGGGCAGCACCAGGAGAGAACCTTTCTGCTCCTCCACTGGGCGATCAGAGTTCCAGAAATGGATATTTCCGTGGAGCTGAACTCTTGGAACGTGGATTGGCTTTCCTTCATCAACAGCTGCAAAGCTGAAAAATAAATTTATGAGGAGGTTTGTTGGGAGGAGCAGAAAGCCTTTAGTGAAACAGTAAATACTGCAGAGCTTTGATCTCTGCCTGCTTTTTGGCATCAGAGAAGGAAGGTGTGAGCTCTGTACTCTGACCACACCCAGCAATACCACATTTACCACTTGTATCCCAAAGATAGTGGTAATAAATAAGTTACTCTTCATCCTTAGGACATTTTAAAACATCAGCTAATAAATGGAATGAAAAGGAATACAGAAGCAAGCAGCAGTTACATTTAATAGGTTAGAAGCAGCAATATTTAAAGAGACAAATATGTCTGGCTTTTGGAAATGACAAGTGAAGAAGCATGAAAGCTGTTTATAGCATAAACACTAGGGAGGGAAAGGCACTGTTCTCAAGAAATATCCTGTGGATATAAAATTGCGTATGGGAATTAATTTTTAAAGAAGGAAATGGAGGCCCAATGCCACAGACATTTGCTAAAGGATGAGATTTATTAGACTGTGAGCTAATCTCCCCAAGGAAAGGAGTGAAATCCCAAACAGAGCAGTTCTAAGAAGACCGTGCAGAGTATAAGGCCATGTATAGGATATTGGATCCTTCCACAACAGTTTCTCAGGAGATTTCCTCTCTGGAGTACTCCATGAACCTCACTTTCCAGTGCATCCCAAACACTGCCCGGTACCCCTACATTCCAAATAGTTTTGAGAAAAAGGAACAGTTATTTGCAGCTTTTCTTACCTTATTCCTTTCATGTCTCTGTGCAGTGCCTGGTTCAGCACATAAGGAGCATCGTCCGCAGTACAGGCCACGTAGCGCAGGAGGACCTGGCCCTGCTCTGCTGAGAGCTGGTTCTCTTCCAGAAGGGCAATATAGGCACTGATCTTCTTGTTACCCCCATGGGCTTCTGCATCCTAGCAACCAAATGTTTCCCATTACATTATGGACGTTCACCACTTATTTCATGTCCTTAGCACTCGTCTCTTTTGTGCTGAGATGCTGCTCTGGGTCACAGAGTTTGTGTGTCACACACCACCAGCGTGATGTGTCTGTGTCTGCCCAGAGCACTCCGTGACAAGCAAACACACTCGGTGTTTTGATTGGCAAGAAAAATGGATTTCTTGCTTCCTGCTCTTAATGGGGAGAAGTTAGTAATATAAAAATAATCCCTAACTATAATCTGTGCCTAAGCAAAAGTCCTGTGGATTTCTTCCCTAATAGGAGATTTCTTTGGGTAAAAAACACAAGTGCCAGAGTTGCCACATTTACAAACCTAGACAATAATATAAGAACATTTCAGAGAGAAGTTTGGCTTTGAGGAGGGCTTTAATAGTGAGGACAAACAGCTAAAGTTGTAGCTGTAAATTAAAAATGAAAATATTTCCACTACAAATTAACCACCTTTGTCCCAAACTGACTCTGGTGTGTTTAATTTCAGAAGCTCCCAAACTATAACTGTGGATTTCCAGATCTGATCTGAGTCAGTTCTTCCAAAAGTGAGATAAAAGTGGGATTTTGTATTGATTTTGCATTGAATAGCAAAGACAAGAATTCTTGCATTGCTGATCTGATCTGTGACCCTTTCTGTGCGTAATCATGGGCTCTTCTGAACATCAGGTAAGGAAAAGGCACAAGGGAACAGCCTCAGAGCAGCTTCCCACACTACCAGCCAGTTCCAGGCCAGGGTTTGGAATCAGTGTCCCGACCCCAACACACTCTTGTGCTCCCTGGGACACCCACCTGGGAGATGGCCTTAAACACTGCTTTGTACACCGATTCCATGCTTCCCCCGCCGGTTTCAGCCGCTTGCTGGATATCCTGCAGCCATTTCCTCCTGGTTAAGCTTTGCAAGGACTCCCTATGACTTTGCTCCACACTTGTGGTCAGAAATTTCACCAAGTTATCAATAGCTTCATCCTCATCACCAGAGAACTCAGAAGCAATTAACTCAAGGAAGGTCTGGAATGCCTTTGGGGATACCTTCTCCACTCTGCTGAGCTGGGGGTATCGGGAGCAAAGGTGTGCCTTTGCTAATAGAAAAAAAAAAAAAAACCCAAAAAAAACCCACCAGAAAATAAATAAGACAGAGACAATCCAGTTGATTAATCAGTTTTGCAAAATATGAATCAAGCCCTAAGCTGGCTTTGGGTGGAGTGTTCTAGTCCATTTTTCTGTGTTTCTTTCAGCTGTCTCCTAAATGGGAGTTGTCACAATGACAGGTAATCTCCAGCTTCCACACTGGATGCATCCTTTCTTCTGGATGTCTGCTTTCCCTCCTAGTGAGAAGGGACCCCGCACAGCGCTGGTTTCTACCCAGGAGTTGGTTAAATCAGCGGCCGCTCTGCCCGAGCTGTCCCAGCCCTGTGCGGGCTCTCCCCAGCCCCGCTCTGGGCTCACGGGGGTGCTCTTGCACAGCCTGAGGAAGGTGCAGGCGCCTGCCTGGCTTTGAGAGCCCGGGATTCACTGGAGCTCTGTGACTACCGCTTCCATCACTTTTTCTGCATCCTGATTTCAAATCCTGTTGGACCCGAAGATGTCCCTGCTCATGGCAGGGGGTTGAACTAGATGACCTTTGAAGGTCCCTTCCAACCCAAGCCATTCTATCATTATCTCAGATTTCAGCTATAGAAGTAGCAAGTACTAACTGGCCCAGTCATGGTGGAGCTGCCTGTTAATGCTGTCTTATCATCATCTAAAGAACATTCAGTATTCTTAATTTAATTTCTGATTTCCTGACAGAACTAGGATGGAGAATTTTTTGACGGTATAAAAATATTTGGATATTCCCCTCCTCTGTCTCTTCTCTTTACAGAAGAGATGAAGAAAGAAATATGGATGAAGTTGAATGCAGTATGATTAGTTCCTTCAGTACTGAGCCACAGCATAATGCATAATTTTCCCTATTATATCTAATGTTACATGTTTCACTTACAAGGAAAATCAAATAATTCTACTCACTCTTCACTCTGTTTCCATCCAGGAGAAGTGCAATGTCTGTGAACCCTTCCCCCAGACCTGCTTGTTCCATGTTTTTGAGAGATTAGATTGAAGCTGCTAGAAATAGTTTTATGTTGCTGGTATTGATTTTGCTATGCTCTCTTTCTATTTATTTGTCCTTTAGTTTATGAGCCCTTCATGGAAGGGCTTCCATATTTCCATGGTCTGTTCTGGCATGCTTTGAAAACAAGAGAGCAGTAGAGTGCCAGTTTTTCCTGGCTGGACAGACAGTCATCAAACATGACATGTTGTTGTGCTCCCCACCCCACCAGCTGCCTCCAGTGAGTTAAACAATAAAGAGGTTTTGGTGGTTGCCAAAACAAGCCATTTTTAGTGATCTGCAGAAGAACAAGCAGCATGG
Source organism: Lophotriccus pileatus (assembly GCA_035583135.1). Classification (NCBI taxonomy): domain Eukaryota; kingdom Metazoa; phylum Chordata; class Aves; order Passeriformes; family Tyrannidae; genus Lophotriccus; species Lophotriccus pileatus. The sequence continues at coordinate 4,098,355 of JAWWES010000048.1, forward strand.
AAATGAGCATGGAGATGAAAAAACCAGTCCTCTCCACCCAAGCACACATGCAGACATGTTCTTAATTGCTAACACAGTATTTCAGAACACCTTATACCCACTTGTTAATATGCATGACGCTGTCAGACAGGTTCAGGTGAACCTGCAGCACTTCTGTCTCACCCAAGTCTATTTTGTCAAGGACCAAATTTGCTAAGTTTATTCAGAGAAATGAACCAAGAGAGAAGTGAGACTCGAAGTTGCTAATTCATGAGAGCTGCGTGACAGTGTGGATTACTACAAGCTATTCGAGACCCATGAGGAAAGCTGTTCTCTCCTATGAGGTACATTCCTGCAGGAAGCACAGTAAAATGTTATCTATTAAAAATAGCTGGATAACACAGATGGACCAGACTAAAAGTGCAAACATGTCCTCAGGCTTTACGTGTGTTTTTTCACTGCCACATCACATGTCTACATTGCCCGTTACAGCTGAAATAAGTTTTGAACACATCCCAATGTCATGAAAGCACTGGGCTGCTTCTCTGCCTGGGAGTCTAGCACAGGAGGAGGGGATGGAGCTGTGCATTAACAAGCAGGTCTGGGTAACTGTTCCTTTTCATTTTATACCCTGTACCACGTATGCTTATGACTGCTTGCAAAACCAAACTGGTGCTTGCCAACAGCCTCATTAGCACCGCCACTGAATGGTTGAAGGCCTACTGTGTTGTTTTCTGAGAACAGAGCTGTCTCCTTACCCTTCATCAAGGCCTCTTTTTTCATGCCTCCCATGAATCTCCTCAGAACAGCATCCACCTCTTCCAGGTCCAGAAACCCATGTCCATTGATGTCCCACTTTTCAAAAAGTGCATCCAAAAGCAGTTTCCGTTGGGCCGCCCGAGACAGGCGGTGACCCTGCAAGAGAGGAACAGCTGGTGCTGGGTAACTCCTGGACACGATGCTGGGTGTCTGCACAGTGTGGGCACTGCAGTGCTGTGCCACTCACATCATTCCTACAGGCCAGGCCACATCTGTACATACATGGCTCAGACCTGCAGATGAATCATTAAACCTGAGAGATACTGAGAAACACTAAACTCAGGTGCCAGTTCAGTTTACCAAGCTGGACCAGCACTGCAGAGAGTTACTGCACAGGGAACAAATGAAGCCTGTGCTGGATTTAAGGTGAGGTCAACTCAGGTAAATGCAAGTTTCCCAGAATACAAATGTCTCCCTAGCAAGAACTAACCACAGCCTTGTCAGTGACACCCAGAGATGTGACAGCTTGTATTTCTGTACATTGTTATTTTGCTGGTGCTGCCCTGAAGTGTGTGGGCTACAAGCAAATGCATGTACCATTTGTCCTCTAAACCCAGCACAGAGGGATAACTGGCTGGAGTGGGATTCTCTCAAAGGCCAAAACCCTGGCAGTGTGTGCTGTGTTCAGTGAGGACTGGAGAAACGTCAGATCCAATATCTCATTCAAATTAGGTCAGCAGCACAGAGGGAAACCAGAAAGAGGTCTGAGGAAAACACAGCTAGAGAGACCCACAGAGAGACACACAACAGACCTGAAGTGATGTGGGGCACCCTGATGCTGTGCAGGAGGAAAGGGAATATTTTTTTTTCAACATACGGCAAGAGCACCTTTTAACTTAAGCACAGAGAAGCACACTAACATCCAGCCATGCACATAGGAAACCCAAACATACTTGTTTTAAAATCCTCCCCAAACATCCACAACCTCCTGTGTACATGCCAGTGCAGTAGGTCAGAGATCAGGTTCATGGCTATTATGAAGGTGAATAAGCAGAATGGAATGTTTTGGGCTCTTTCACAATTAACTATCAACTATTGTCTCATTGAGTCCAGCTCTAGGACAGACAGACAACCTCTTACAGGATGAGTCTGTCATCACTTCCAGAGCTGAGGGCTAGGGAGGGAGCATTCGTATGAAAACAAAGGGGTCAAAGGTTTCCTGAAGAAATAGGGGATGCAAGGCTGCAAGCAGAGAGCTCTGCCAATGTGAGCTCAACAGTTGGCTCTGTAAGTGTCTGTAGGCACTTGCTTGTTTTTTGTTTGGACATGGGATCAGCAAAACTTATCAATATTTACTTTTTCTAATTGTTCCATTTTTTCCTCCTCTGTCTGTTTGTACTCTTCTTTGATAAATGCAGTGAGCCTCTTCACAGTAGGCAGAGAACTGCCCTGACCAACAAACGTCTCCATGAGCTGTACAAACTGTGGCTGGGTGAGGCAGCTTGCACCAGAGGAACTGGAACCTGAGTCTGAAAGACAGAAAGCACAGTGTGTCACAGAAAGCCCAATGCTGCCCTAAAGCCAGGCACGTGGCAGCTATCAACTCACTCCTCAATCCTGCACTTCCTATCCAGGGAAATTATGGCTGAATCCAAACTGACTCCATGCTGAGTAAAGGCCTTAATCTGCTTATACTGTTCTAATAGTAGCTCTTCAGATCCAGTCTGGCATGGATGCCAGTGTACAGTCAGGTGAAGCTCTGAACACAGGTGAGCTGAAATTCCTGTTACTCAGCAAAGGGCTGAGACAAAGACCAGCTGAGGTACTGCCTGTCCCAAACAATGCAGGATGCACATCCTGCACAACACTGGAAGTAAACTCAGACAGCTCTAGGTACCGGTGGGCTGTACCATCAGATTTACAACGCTTTACATAATGAGTCTGTCACTAGATTGCTTGGGCAATGTATTTCCAGTTCTTGCAGTGTTCTAAACTGTGAAACATAAGAGAGTGTTCACAGAGCACTGTCAAGGAGGTTGGTCCTTCTAGGATATTTTAAGAAAGTACCTCTTTGAAACACACAGTTGTCTGATCACAGCCCTCCTAGAACAACGGCCTTTGTACACAATGAACTATGATCATCCTTTGGAAACACAGTGAGAGATTAAAATAAAAGGTTCCTGCTATATGATCTCATATCATATCTCCCTATGGGCAATCACAGGCTAAAAATTATTAAGGTCATTTCTAGATTGAACACACTCAGAGTTCCTGTCTTGCTACAGTAATATTACAGAGTGAAACAGAACATAAAGTTTCTCCTTATTATGAAAAAGCTGCTGCTTCACAAAGTCCCTACTTGAATTAAAGTGTCTGCTCAGTGCCTTGAATACAGATCACCAGCAAAGTGACTCACCTGCCATCCTGTGAGGGGAACATGCTCTGAAACCTTGGCAGAAAACACCATGCTGAGAAGATATCAAAGCTTATGGTCTTCTCTACTCCGAAATCACTCACAGGGTTTTGAAATGGATAAAAAATAGCCTATAGTTAAACTAGTCCAAATATATACATTGAAAAAGATTAAGGTCTGCCAGAATAAAAGAGAATACCTTTACCCTGGTCATGCAGAAGGTTGTCATCCTGCAGCCTTGTCTCAGAGCTTGTCTCTTGGTCAAACTGGCTGCTGTGCTGCCTAGAAAAACTCCCTTTTCCTGCAGGGGTTTCTTCTACAGCCTCTGCAGCTGGAGCACCCTGTTCTGAACCAGTGACATCCATGTCTGCCTCATCTCTGTCTCCTTCCCTTTTTGTTTCTGTCTCAGGCTCTCTACCCAGGCTGGATTCCTCTTCCTCCAGCTGTTTTTCAGATCCAGGTTCTCCATCCCTACTGAGATTGTATCCATCAGAGGCTGATCCTGAGAAAGCTTCGCTCTGTCTCTCTGCACTTCCAGGCTCAGCTTCCTTCTCAGTTTTGATGTCTTCCTGGGAGCTGGGTTCCTCACTGTGTGTGGCACCTCCATCCAAACCACCAGCTTCAAATCCAGTGCCTGTCACCTCTGACACAGCATCCTCACCTTCCTGTCTCACTTCAGCATCACTCGGCTCTGCTGCTTGGTCTTCAAGGCCTCCCCATAAATCCGCAAGATCAATCTCTTGCAACTTAATTATTGGCCCTATAATAGAAAAAAATATGGGTAAGTTGATAGTTTGCATTGGGTTTATGTTCTCTAGTATTGCACAAGAAAATTTAAGCAAAAAAGATACTGCCAAGCAAATACAAACTATAAGAAAGTACCTTCTGCAAACACACATCTCTGAAACACAAAACTTCAGAATAATGCCTTTTCCTGCAGAGATCTGCACTTCTTAATGTACATTACACCACGTTTCTTTTGAAATAAATGTTTCATAATTCTCCAGGTTAAGAAGGAGACCTGTAATTTGCCCTACATTTGATCTTAGCAATTAATTACTGTCCAATATCTTTAAAATATTTTACTGTCATGCAGATGATTCCCTGTGTTTTTTCTTCATCTTTCCACGTGCCTGGAGAAACTTTTGTGCAAACACAAAATTACCTTCTAACAGTGCCCAGTAAGAGACAACATTTGTTTCAGGAAAAGTCTTTCTTCAGTCCTGAAGTACTTCAGAATTCTGTAGGAAGGAGAACTCTTGAATGCTGAAGCATTTCTGAACGTTGCATCACAGTTTGCAAAACACGTTTGCAAATTATGGCAGGTCACAGCACTCATTTGGGTCCTTTATTTGGGCCCTGTTCACTTCTGGTAACGCTTATAAAACACATATGAACTATCCAGCCTCGTGTGACCTCCCAGTGTTTTCACCACAACCGAAACATCCCAGGTACTCACATTGTCTGGGGTTCCACAATTCCCTCTTTTCAGCCACGGGGCTTCTGTCATAGAATTCTCTCAGCAGGGCCGGTATTTTTCGTCTATCCAAGATACCAACCTAGACAAAAAGATTACAATTACGGGGTTTTTCCTGTGGTTCTTGGGTCTTACATCAACATTTGCAGCACTACAAAGGCACCATTAGCTAAGAATTACCTGTGACTGAAAATTACCCATTACCAGAACATGACTACAAATTTCAAAGAAGTGAATTTATTTCATAGAGGCAAAAACTTCTTCTCTGGGCTTGAGCTGGAACTCCCTCCCCACATATATTACTTTGCAGGCGCTTCCTTGACAAATTACAGTTAGATAATTGTAGCTGTTCTGCCAAAGGGGTTCTTCATGTAAAGATCAAAGCTTCAGCATTTCATACTCTCAGGACAGATATTGATTGCCTGACAGCACCATGGAAGAATTTTCACCTATTATGGGCTGTATTACCTTAGTGACTGCACACTGGAGTCTGGTTTTGAGCCCCATCATCTCCTTTGAGGCGTGATGTATTGGCAGCTGCCTGGGAACATCATTAGTCCAAAACTCTGAGCTATTATAACAACCTCCCTAATTTCCTTTAAAAATTCATAGACATTTGACCACAGAGGTGAGAGAGGCATCAGCAGTGCAGAGGAACGTGCAGAGTTTATTAAGTCCTGGTTGCTCAGAGTGAGTGTCCACAGACGATAAACCCAGGAAAAGGCAATGAAACGGCTCATTTCCAACCAGGAAATTGTGGGTTCAAAAAAGTAAAGCAAATCTAAACGATTGCAAGTTTTCCATTTTATGATGAATTCCTGTTGTCATTATTTAAGTCCTGCCACCTTCGTAATCTCCCTCCCATTAGTGAAATAAAGTAGTTAATTAGAGAACAGATTTACTTAAGTTCATTATTTGTAGCAAGTAGCTTTCCATCTGAATTATTGATTTCCTTTTCACATTTTGTTCTTAGATTAAAAACTGCAAAATGGAAAATTCACCAGGCTTTTAATTCCTTGTGAACTTTACCTGCCCTTAGGCTGAAGAAATAAAGGAAGAACTTTGCTGATCTTTTCTGGAAATGAGCTCAAGATGACTGCATTGTTTATAACCTAAATCTGTAATTAATGGCCCCAAAAGTTAGAAACAGAAAGTTTGGAAACAATTGAGAGATACACATCACCTACTGGTGGAGTTAATACTGGAACTAAACAATTACATCACATTTGCTGGGACTGCAGGACCTTCCTCTACAGGGAACTGAAAGTTTATTGCCAATTCTGAAGAAAGGACCTGAACTGAAACGTAAGAAGCCCTTCAGTCCAGTTTTAGTGTTTCAGACTCTGCTAATTTAATTCCTGCTGGAAATTAGGGTTGAATTTCAGCCATCAGTGGGTTTGGAACAACAAATATCATCACAGAATTCTGTCCCTAAACTTACAAGGTGTAGGCCCAGATTCCCGGCATCTTCATCTTCCTGACATTACCATACAAATACCTTGCACACCCCCACGCAAACATTTCTTCATGCTATTTGTCTCTCAGTTGCATATATCAGATCTGGTTCTGATCCATTTAGTAGCCATACAAACACAGCACATGTTTTTGAAGATGTTACCAGGTCACTGTGGAATATTTGGATTCTCCATTCAGTATTTCCATTACACACACTTCATTTTCCATTCAAATTTTCTCAGCTGTTATTTGTCACAGTCACCTGCTGGTTGCCTTGAAGTTAGCAGAACTAATGCAAAACTTTATGAATAAGGGGAATCAATGAATTAAGTATTATTCTTATAAAGAATATAATGAGTATTAAGAAAATTATGAAGTACTATTGAGATGAAAACAGGGATGTTGTCTTGGGACTCAGATGCACTTTTTTTTGTCGTATTAAAATAAGACCTTTGTAGGATTTAGATGACTTTATTTTTGAAGAGGTTTTTTTCTGATTTGTAGCAAATAACTTTATTTTAATATATTGTTAAAAAGAGATATAAAAAAATAGATAAAACAGCTGAAATTACCAAATATGAATTAGGGCATATTTCCTTGTTTTAGCATTCACAGTTTATACAGATTTGCCACTCCACCAGGGGTCCTTGTTATTTCAGGACACTTTTCCTTACAGCTCACCCTGGGAGGAAGATGCCACAGAACAGCCATCTGCAGAAGAGAGGAGCATTTCAACGGGAAAGCTCTTCTCCCCAGCTGTGCTTTTTGAGTTCCTAAATTTACTACAAAGGTGACTTTTCTTTGCACTTCTTGTGTGATTGGGGGGGCTGCCTGAAGATTCCTGCCCGTCCACCCTTTGTACTGCAGCGGGAGCAGGGACAGGTCCAGCCTCCACTCTCAGTACCAAAGATCTGTGTTTGTACAGCTGCCCAAAACTTGGGGCAGCTTCAGTGCCCAGGGATTCGAAACATGTTGGCCTAATTTTCTTGTCACCCAGATACTGGCAGGTGATGATTCTCAGTTGTTTTCAGCAGTGTTCTGTGACCTATGAGTAATTCCTTTAGCAACACAGACTAAACCAGACTTGCCATTTAATCAGGGATAGGTCAGTGTTTAACCACTCGATTGTTTTTCTGGAAATGTGATGTGTGTATCCTGATCCCCACAATGTGCTTGTTAGTGAGCAAGATAGGAAGAGCAGACACTCAGAAAAGGTCATGAGAAAACAGACTTTGTTGTTGCTGTACTGCAAGAAAGGTAATCAGGAGTGTCTCAAACGTCATTAGCTTGAAAACTAATCTCTGACCAAATTCAGTTTCATTTAAAGGTTCAAAGCTTAAAACAACCCTGGAAATTAATGTAGATTCTGCTATAATACATAAAAGAAACTATACCTGATACAAGTGAGCACAGATACAATAAGCTTAAAATTCACAGAGCCATTGCCTTTTGAGGTATTACAGCAGTGATCCAACTGTGTTGTGGGACTGTCTGGGGAAATTTCTGCCTCAGTGTATAGTCCAGGCTGTCCTTGTTGAGCTGCCATCCTTCTGGATGCATTTGTTTGAAATCATAATAATGATCATGTGGATACCTTCTAATTTGACTGTAATTTAAACACTGCTTTCTCAGCTCCCTGGCCCTAATTGCAGCTCATTGAGGCAGCCAGCCACACTCCCCATGCAGACTGGAATAACTGCCTGCTACCAAACAAATGGAAATTAGGAACTGAAACAACTACTCTGCTGTGCTTTGCAGAATGGGCTCTACAGGTAATGGATCACATTCAAGTGGTAGAAGTCCTTGGGTTACTTTGCATTTTTATCTCCCCTGTGGGTACAGTAGAGCCATACAAAAGAAACCAGGCCAGGTTTAAAAGAACTGCGAGGCCCACACGACTCTTCAGTGAACTCAATTTGCAGAGCAAGGCTACCTCGGAGCCTGGAAGGAACAACTCTGTGCTCTGACCAGTTTTTATCCGGGCAGAGATGGTGTTGGTGCTGATAGCTGCTCTCTCATGTTGTGTTAGTACTTTTGGCTCTTTGCCTCTGAGATTCCACTGGGATTAGTAGCATGGAGATGGTGATTACTGCCACAGAAATAATAGGAAGAAAGTCACATTAAAAGATGAAAGGAAAGATGGGGTCCTTTCAAAATGCATGGCAAAGACAGGACTGGGCTTTATGTATCACTGTAGCCAGGAGGATCCATCACAGCCATTCTTGACAGAGCAGTAGGAAAATGAAATGTCTGCTAGCTGGGAAGCAGACACATTTCTTTCCTCATGCCTGAAACAGCAGCTTGCCTGCTATTCTCTAAAACACACCATTGGTGTTGAAACGAGCTCTGTAATTCCTTTCTCTTGGCAGTAATGACATTATTAGCATGACATTGTAGAGCACAGTTCACTCTGGGTAGTTCTCTGCAAGCATCACTAGAGGAGTGCTGGGTGGAATATATAATTTATGTAGGGGAGGAAACTGTAAGATTGTGGCATCTGCTTGCTCTATAGTAGCCAGCAACTGGCAAGCTGAGGCTACTCATAACAAGTACCACACTTCTGGGATGAAGCCCAAGTTTTTAGCAATAGTTTATGCCATTGATTCTTTAGCTTCTACAGTTTACTGGTTTTCTAATAAGTCTAGCTTTTTTGTTTGTTTGTTTTTTAATGGGGATGCAGGTGTACTCAGAGGATGACAGAGATTAGAGCTGCTGAAAACCAAATTATGGCTTTTGAGTTCCATTTCCAGCTCTGTAACTGACTTACTGTATTTTAATTTCCTGTCCATAAACTGTGGCTGAGGTTCACAGCACTGTTCTCAGAGAAGTTGTAAAGGTGGATTACTTTGCACTTTAAATTTAAACTATGAGATTTATTGATAGAAGCCCTAAAGATCTATAAAGTTAGGCAACATAATGAATGCAATATATGTTATAATTGAAGTAATGTGCACATTTGTTAAGGTCAATCTACATCAGGTTATCTTTGCTGAGACGTGGCTGAACAGATAAATTAGACCCAGTTCTGAACAGTGCTGTGGGAGCAGGTAATCCCACTAGGTCACTCAGTTTCTAATTAGCCATCAGCATGTTGGCAATGGGATGTTTCTGTGTCTAAAGTATGAATCTGAAGACAATGCAGCAGCCATTGTCCTCTAAAATATTGCTGAATAAGCACAAAGAGAGTATGTAGAGTTGGGAAGAAGAAAAAGCAAGCAGTGACCCAGAACAATACCAAACTGGAAGCATCCCCACATTGAAATTGAGAGCTGCTCTGCCTACCTTTCCAGAATCACACTCTTGGAAGAGATCAGTAAAATTTTGCCTCCACATAGCTCGTTCTGTTGCTTCCTGGAAGTCCTCACAACACTGATGGAGATATTTCATAATTTCTTGGAATGTATCACTTGAAACCTGCTCTGTGTAGGAAAGGATGAACTGTGGAGAGAAAGCAGCAGTGTACATGGTTAGCTTTTCTGCAAGTATTTTCACCTTTATTTGAACTCCTAAAAACCTATTGCATGCAATGAAATATTTAAGAATTTGTAGTTTAATCTACCAACATAACACAGGTTTGGTGCCTACTTTGTTCTTTCTTTCAGAAGAAAAATTATTCTCCCAACCAGCCTGGGACGCTGCACAAATGCATCCTCAGTTGGTCCTTTCCTGGCTCAGAGGTCACTTTTTATGCTCAGTGGTTCAGACATGCTGGATCAGATCCCTCCTATGAAATGCCATGGCTTAAGTTTGGTTTTCTCAGGGAGGATTGAAATTCTCCGTGGTTTTTTGCAGCATTTAGTATTCTTGACTTTACTCCCAAGGAGGCATTTTGAGCCATTAGATTTTGCAGAACTGACAGTCACTCAACTCTCAAATGCCACAAAATGAGCATTGCCCACAATTTCAATGCTTAGAGAACCAGTCTTGGTACAATAAAAACATGAAAAATCCTTTTGAAAATGAGCAGGCTGTCACCTAAGTCCTCTGACACTGGGAATACTACTGACTGGAGATTGATTTTAAGTTCCAGCCTTGGAGACACTTTAACACTTTGGATTTACAGCCATGTGGCTTTTATGAGCAAAAGCAATATGGTTCTAAAAATGTGGTGTGCATGACGTAAATAATAATGGCCATCAGAACAAACCACAATCCCAAAGCCTATGCTGAATTATTATAGCAGGTTTCTGGAGCCAGCCACAGTAACAGGGAACTCATACAGTTAAAAGGAGGAATTTCCAAAAGACAGCCCATTTTTAGAGTAGGGATACCTAACATAAGTGCTACAACATCTTGGACTTGTTGAAATGCCTCACAGGCATTAACAAACTGAAATATTAATATATAATTATTCATGTCTATATTGCATAATTTCCAAATATATCGGATAAGTGGAAAAGAGGAAGAGCAGAAAAAAAAGCAATGGCCTGAGGGGTGGCTGGTGGGAAAGCAGAACTCCTACACAATGTGGGGAGGTTCTGCTTTCAGCATAAAAAGACAGGATGTAGGTGTTGGAGAGAAGGTGGGGCCATGGGTACTCACCAGCTTTCCAGAGCTATTACAACCCAAAGCCCTGTGACAGAGGAACCTTGAAGGTGACAGCTGATGGGAGGAGGCAGGTTGGACAAGCAGCTTGCTATTTTGGATGTCATCCTGATGACACATCCAAAGGCTCCTGCACTAATTCTGCTGTCTAACAGCATCACAGGACATTGTTTACAAGTGCCATGTAGGCAGGAGGCTCTATCATAGTCTTAAGCTTTTCTTAGCTGATGTGTAAAGTACTGTACACATAACAAACATACATTTATTTATTAACTGAGAGATTTTGACACCTCTCTGAAGAAAGCTGGCACAATTCCTTCTTGCTATCCAGAGACTTTGCTGCAGTTTATGAACACGCTGTCATCAATAACAATGGATCTTTGCTTCTTGTTCCAACTGATCTCACTAGAAATCGAGAAAGCCACATGCAATCATGGAAAATAATCTCGCCTTTAAGGGCTGATTCTGACCCTGCAAAGGCAGTGTGAGTTTTTCCCTTGGTGTCAGCAGCTTTGTGCCAGACTGCTGGGGGTTTGTGTGCCCTGGAGAACAAAGCCTGTGAAATAAACTATTAAGGGCTGGGCTCTGGGATTTAACAGCTTTTAATATAAAAGACCCCACGAGCTTGTCATGAAGGATGTAAAAATACAACAGCCACTGTTTTGCATGTCTGGAAAAAAAAAAAAACAAACCCCAACAACAACGTGTGAGGTCTCTCTCCTGAGTTTCTAACGGCCTTGAAGTAGCCTAAAGCTGCACAGAATTCAAGAAAGAAAGAAAAAGGTGCTATTTAATTTTAAGGTCCATTAAAATCAATGCTTTCCACATGGGAAAAGGCCTGGACCAGTGTGGAGAAAGATCATCTCTCTCTCTGGGCTTGGTGGATGATGCAAAGGGAGGAACAAAGGTAAATTGTAGCTGAGGATTAGAAGCAGCCCTGTCCTAATGATGGAACAATTCCCCAGGGAAGTGATGAAAGCCTCATCATTTGATTCAATTAAAACCGGACTGGAAAAAGCATCAGAGAATATTTTCTGAGAGAACATTGCTGGTAAATCAGACGGCTTGACAATCCATGTCTTCTGTGCTTCTCATCTCCGTTGTCATATCTTTAATTGAGTTAAAATAAAGAGTACACAAAATACATTTTAAACAGTTTTCTAATGCTAATGGAGCCTGAATTCATTCAGAGCTTGTGTATATGTACCATAGGGGTTATGGATTGAAGCTTCATCACAGTGACAAAAGCAATTCTCTGGGCTCTCATTATCCACAATAGCTTTCTTAATTAGATGCAGTAATTCTGAGGTTAAATTCAAAAATTCCTCATTTCATGCTTAAAAAACCTTCAACAAGTTATCATAAAAGTGCATCTCCATGCAAAATACTGAACATGTGAGTCTCCTGAGAGGGAAGAAGGCACAAAAATCACACATGGTTGCTTGGAATTAGTCTCTGCACAGCTGCTTTATACTCTGGTTTTAATTATTATAACAGCACCCACAAGCACTGCTGCAATGAGGGTCTGTCATTATTTCTATTCTAAACACCCCTTTTCACAGGTTTAATTACCCAGCCATAAAATTCAGCTCTGTTGCAGGTAGAAATGACTGGCAAAGCCTTGGCCTGGAGAGCTTTCAATAAGTACAGTTTGAACTGATTTGGTTGTTTTCGACTTGAGGAACAGCAGAGTAATGGGGTGAAACATCCAAACACATTTATGGTTTTGGTGCGTTAAACCCACGCTTCTGACATTTCTCAGTGGCAGCTTTTGATTTTAGAACTGCCTGGTTATGCCTCGTGTACATTCATGACACTTGTTGAAGTTTGGTTACAGTTCAGGACAAAAATGGTTTGGTTCTTCTGTGGTTAATGGAACCTCATCAGAAATAACACTGCTGTGAGGAGGTTACTGATTACCTTGGGCTAATGGTTGTAGTGGGACACCAAACCTCCCCTGAGCAGGCAAGGCAAAGTCTGAATGCACAAGTGATTCAGGGCTTTGGCATTTCAGAGAGGGACTGGGAGGGATGTCCTAAAACCCACTGCTCCCAGAGTAACTTCCCAGAGCAGCACAGGCTGCAGTTCTGAGGAAAGGAAAACACTTCCCCTTTCCTGGCCAGAATAGAAATGTGGCAGCAGAGGATGGATATGGATGGAATGTGAAATGTCCTGATACAACCAGTTCCCTGGGATGCTGGAGAAGGGCAGCCCTTCTTACTCCTCTGGGCTGTCCCCAGGGAAATGCTGCTACTTTGTGATACACATCATATTCTGAACCAGATGCTCTTATTTCATTTCTCACCTCTGTGAACTCATCTAGGTTTACTGTTTCTCCCACCGTGTTTAAGATTTTCAGCTTCCTGTCCTGGATTGCTGGTAAAAAAATGAAGGGATATTGGTTTAGAAAGCAACAGTTGTGATTTTGCACATTGGACACATTTTTTTGCACACTGTGCTGGTACATGAACTTTCCTCTCATCTTCTCAAACATTTTTTTTGAGGTTATCCCACAGTAGCTGAAGCATCTGACTGTACAGAGACCAACCAAATCTGCTCCTTACATATTTCTCTTGCTGAGAATCTGCATTTAGCTATTCAGAACTGTAGAGTCATATTTATTCTTGACATAAGTTGGTGCAAATTGCAATGATTTTAACGGTACTTAAAACTAATTATGTGAGGGAGGAAATGAATTTTGATTTAACAAACAGATAAAACTGCCTTAGAACTCTGGAGACATGGGTTCTGCTTTGCAAGAGTGAAATCTGAAAATCATAGTAATTTTCTCAAGAATATCTGTGGGAATATTTTTACTGATGATGATATTCAAAAGTATGTTTTGGTCAGCTTCTGAGCTGCTATAATGGAACTGAGAAGAGAAATCAAACATCTACATAGATTTCTGAATGAGGTCTTGGAGCACAGACATGCTATTTCTGTTGGCATCATTTTTCTGTTCTTTCTTCTACAATGTATCAGGAGTAATGAGAAAATTCACCATAGAATGCATTTATCTCTTATTGGTTAAGACATTCCTAAACTGTACATTATCTTTATTAAACTATAAACAGAGCTTAATGTTCTGTTAATGTACATGGAATGCTATTAGACAAAATGAATTAAGAAATGGAGCCACACTATTAGTGAAATAGGACAGAGAGCACCTCCAGCATCAGGAGAGCAAACATTTGGGGAGGCACTTCCTTCACAGTGCCATGTCCCAGGGTCTGTTTGCACTGTCCCACAGCAGGAGCACAGTGGGGGCTGTGTTGGCAGTCACACAACATCCTACCAAGACCAGGGGAACAGTAACACAGCAAGGGTGAGCTCCAGGCAGAGGTGACTCCAGCAGAAGTGCACTCTGGAGTGCTCTGTTTATCATCCCAAACCAGCAAAGGTAGATTTGTTATCACTGATGATCATTACAGGCTCAGGAGAGCCTGGCAGCAGGCTCGTGGTGCCACTTCAGTGTTCCCAGCTCTATTCGATTTTCATCATTCAGGGAGGTCAAGTGTGAGCTATTTAAAGTGACAGGAATTATGGAAATGTTACTGAGCCAAGTGTTCCCATCCAGAGGCCCTGGGTCGTCACTGGGCTGGTCTGGGACTGGCTAAAGGAACAGCTCAATGACATGGGCTATTTTGTGGAGCATTAGGTAAACTGAGGAAAGGGCCTGAATCTGGTCTATCTCCTGAAAGACTTTTTAAACTTTCCATTCTTTTCAAGGTCATGTTAGTGAGCCACAGGGTGGGTCAGACCCTCCAATCTGTCTGCAGATTTGTGGTTCATATCCTGATGTAACCACCCTTAGAGATTCTCCCTCTGTTATCAAATCCATTTGCTGTTTGCCCACAGTTCACACCCGAATTCAGATGGCAGCAATAAAACTAAGGAAGACACACTGAAAACTTACCTTTTCTCATTTTTTCGGGAATAGATTCAGTGACATCTGGAAAAGACCTCAGGGCACTCTGAACCTACAAATCAAGGTAATAGTCAAAGGCCTGTGTCATGCAGACAGCAGTGGGCAATTACCAAAATAAATCACCTGGAATAATCAGACATATGGGCCAATCATGAGTCTTACACATTGGCAACAGTCGTGGGGAATCAGGGCTTGGTGAGCCTGAGGCAGACAAGGACCTGCACCCTGACCCTCTGGGCAGCAGAGCCATCACCCACCCACAAATGTCCTTTTCCTCCTGTCTGGAACAACCACAGCAGTGTGTTACTAAGGATCTTCCCTAGTTACCAGTGTCGTTGGTATTTTGTTCTTGCCATCCACCGTCCACTCTTTGAACAGAGCTGTCAGTGTCTCCTTTCTCATCTCTCTCTCCTCAGCCTTCTTTCTTTCCATCTCCTCCCTGGCCTCACGTTTCTCCTTTGCCTCAGCCTTCATCTTGACCAGCCTGTAGGACATGGGAATATGGATTGAAAAGATACCATCGTAAACATACTCAAGATTGATAAGCCTACCCTGAAGAACAAAAGGAAAGGAAGGAACTTTTTACTGAAGTTCTTTTCCATGTGGCAGACATTTAAGGGAAAATCATCTGTGCAGCTCTCCTATTTTGTGTAATTTCAACAGCGACAAATTTTACCTTCACATTTATAATGGCATTCATCATTTACTGTGTAGATGTCCTTCAGTTTCCTTTCAATTTTAGCAAGAAGACAGGTGCATAATTTTGCTACACTTGATTTACCAACAGAATTGCATCAGTCTCCTTTGTCTCCAAGCCCAAGTACCTTTGCACACAAGTACTTCACTGGCAAAGAACAATGTTCGATTAAATTTGTGAAGCAGCCTCACACAATAGAGCCCTCACTGCCTTAGGACATGGATAATACCCCAACCTCTCCATCATTTTGAACACAAAGAGTTTGCAGGCTTGGACTAAAAGCAGCTCCCTTTCTTCCTCCTTTTGTTTTCTCTGCTTCCCTAATCACCCAGCCATGTTTTTTCCCAGTCCTCTATTTCACACGACAAAAGAACTGAATAAAATTGATCCCATAGAACTGTGATAATTTTGACTTTTTTAATTTATGCAATGAGGAAAAAAAGCCTTTAGGAAGGTCAAAATGCTTAAAGCCAAAGAATTGGTTCATATGGGGAGAACAGCTCCTGCTCCTGGAGGCTGCTGGAATCTCTCTGCACTGAGGCAGCTGCTCATCTTTGTGGCCTTCACACCCTCAGTAGCTACTCAGAGAAAGGGGAATTGCTCCTCTTTTGTACCTGAGAACTCCAAAAGCTGTATTTAAGCTAACAATTCCTGCTCCCTTCTTCCCCCTGTGTTTCACGTGCTGTGAAATGGGCTCATCCTGTCCCCGCTCTCTTCTGTTCTGGGGTCATCCTAGAAATTATAACCCATCAATATTTTCTTTAATGAACAGAGAGACCTGTTTTACATGTCACAGCAATTCTCTTTGATCACAGTCAGTTTTATCAGCAGGTACTTGTTCTTCATGGCCATTTATCACAGAGGTTTCCTAATGAACCACTGGGTTCCTCAATCAATGGTGGGCATTGCACAAGTCCTGCTGAGGCAGCTCAGCCTCCGGCACTTTGATACCAGGGGAAGGGTAAAATAATTTCCCATCTCCCAACTCCTTCCCAGAGCCAGCAAAGGGGAGGAATGCAGCAGGTACCAACCTAAATGGACTAGCCGATTCTCCTCCAATATATGCTGCAGACAGAAAGAGAAAACAGACCATTTGTAGATGCAGCTCCTCCTCCAGAGCCGTCTGCAAGCCGCAAGCAGAGAGAGGGCTGTGCTTGGAGCACATTTGGGCAGTGTCCAGCACAAGTTACATTCTGTGCTGCACCTGCACTGGGCTGCAGTTCTGCATTAATTTCTAGGGTCCTAAACCACTGTGCAGCTCTATCCTCTGCCTGGTGTCCCTGAGGAGGGACGTTTCCCCCAGACTATAACAGCAAAGCAGGGACAACAGCACTGGGCACCCACCGCAAAGTGAGCTCGTTTCATATCAGACATTTCTAGAAAAGATGAGATGGCAGCGAGGTGACTTCTCCCTGCAGAACCAAACATGTCTCCTCAGGAAGAGAGCTGCCTGCCTCCCACACAGGGATGGGTGACTCAGCCTGAAGGACTGCCATCCCTGGACAAACACATCTGTTACAGGTATCAGTCCCTGTGGATAAGGAATTTCTCCCATCTGTTCTCCTGCGTGCCTTGACTCCCAGTCAGGTGGCAGTTAAAGAGAAACTGGAGGAAGCCCAAGTGAGCTCACTGAGGATGGGTAAGCATTAAATGGGAACCTGTGGTGAATCCTGCCTTTCCTGAAGGGAATGCCAAGGCTCCCAGGAGCTGCATTTGGGCCAGAATTTCATTCCTTGCCCTTCTGGTGCTTATGTGGGAGATGTTGAGCACGGACTGGCACTGCTCCTGTTACACTTCTTTCCTGTTTGGAAAACCAGTGACTCACATGAGGATCTCAGAGCTGCATGCTGTTGGTAAAATCCTCTGTGTTGCTGTGATTTGAGAATCCCATGCAAATCCCACAATACAGCCATCACAAATATGTAAATCCCGAGCTGTGGTGAATGCAAATCCCATGAGAGTACTACCAGTGGATATGCAAAACCTGCTACAGCTGTGAGATTACAGAAAAAACCCCGTGGCAATGCTGCCTATGGAGATATTTATTTCTACAAGTCTTGATAGTCACTTCCTTTGCCTCAGCTCTGAGAGCTACAAATTGAGAACCTGCCTCCAAATGTAAACACGGGCTTAACAGCCAAGGTCAGGATCACAGGTCATGGGTAGCCAACACTTTGCATTCTACAGGAAAATCTGCCCTCTCTAAAAATAAGCTGTGATTCACAATGAAAGAGTATTTTAGCAGAGAAAAAAAAAAACAAAACAAACCAAAAACCACAAAACCAAATCAAACAAAAACCCAACCCAAAACCCAAGGAAATTTTTATGGTTTTTCATTCAATTTCCTTTGCAAAATAAATTGAGATATGTTTCTGAACTTCCTGTATGCAGGTATCCCTCTGTGAAGCAATATAAATGATGAAACAGTCCTAAAGCAAAGGTGTGGCAAGGCTGGCATCTAAAACATCCCCCCAGAAAAGTCTGTGCTTGAGTGAAAACTGACTGACAGAGGTGTTTCCCTGGCTCATTTGTTCCATGGACCAGCACTTAAAAAATAGAAAATAAAACTGAAATTCTTTTACCAGCTCTATTTTTACCACTGCATGTCTGAAAACCCAAAAGCTGAGCTCTTGCACATTGACCACAATGAGTCAGTTATAATTGTTTTTATCTATGGGGAAAAAGGAGGCGAGTGTATGAAAATCACTTCTCACACTGCTGCTTTATTGTATTCACACCAGGCATGTTCCAGTGATCTGCAACAGTATGTGGAATGGAAATGTAGAGAGAAGCTCAGAGCAGTAGAGAGAGATTTAACACATCCTTTTATGCATTATAATGCTGAGAACTTCAATTATCTTCATTTAGGGTTTATGCATAAGACATGTCAACATTTTACTTCCCTAATTCCTGACACTGAAACCTTGAAACCAATTTTCAAGCTGTATGCACTATTTATGCAAATAAAGACTCAGCCATTCAAATAGAAGTCATTATTCTGCAAACACAGATACAGAATGAAGTGATCTAGTAGTGAATGACTAATTTTGACATCAATCACAATCACCTCTGGATCATCTGTAAACTCCAAAGTTCACTCCTGTATTTTTCTTAATAGAGCAATTACTGCTCACCTAATGCTCTCACATTCTAAGCTCAGCATGTTGTAAGGTGACATGGAATCCCCTTCCAATATTCATTAAATAAACTTAAGCAAGCGGCCTAGAAATAAGCAACAGAATAAAATACGAAACAGTTTCCACTTTAAAGTGAAAAATAGGATCTGAAAGGAAAGCCTAAGTAAAAATCACAGGAGAAGGAGTTTCTACAGTGTTCCAGGACAATGTTGGTGGGGGTTTGGTCAAGAGAAATATTTTTATTATGTTTGGAAGAATAGAGAAGAAACGATCTGAGGAGTCTCTTAGACCTTTGATAGTAACACCTGTCCCAAAGAACTGCTGTCACTAAGCCAGACTGGTTTGGAAGCAGTTTGCATTGCACATATGCAATTAAGATGGAGTCTAAGGAGGAATTATACACTTGTGAAGGGCAGAATATTGCCTTAAACAGGAATAACTAGTGCTTCATTTTGTGTGACATGTTCTGGCATTTGTCTCAAGTTTTTATGAGAGGCAAACACCATCCCTGGCACCGCATTCCACAAGGTGTGCTCTGTTCAACTCCCCACCAGCCAGGCTGCAGTGACACCATTCCTTTTGTAGAAGGGAGATCAGAACACCAGCCCTGGCCTCGTGACCAGCCACACTGTCACTGCTCTCACCTCTCTGACGTTGTACCTCGCATCAAAGATTTGAGCTCCTCCGCCACCATCTTCATTCCTCTCACATACGGGCCTGGCTTTGGAGAAACACTGTACAGAGGGTTATGTCGCATCAGATATTCTGCAAGATAATTAATGGGGTCAAATGTGCTTGGGTCTTTGTCTGATACAAGCACATGCTTGCTTTCCACTTCCATTAACAGATTTTCTACTCCTGGGATTAATGTAGGTAGGAGTTTGTCAAGCAAATAGATGCGAGTATCGAGTGTCTCTCTCTCTTCACTGTACCACTCTCTGGCCAGTGAGTCACAGGGTTCTCTCCTCTCTATCTTTTCTTCTTCTGCCTTTTGTGCTCCAATCACACTTGCCTTTGTCTCCTGCAGACTCAGACACCTTTGTTGTACCTTTTCATAAAAACACTCTTTCCACGAAGCGTAATTACTAAGACGTGGCAGTTCATCATCCCTCTGATTGCTTTCCATTTCTGTGGCAGCTCCGTCCTCCTGTCCAAGTTTGGGATATGGCAGACCTGCAGATTGTGCTGATTCTTCTGGATGAGCAGCCATACCTCAATCACTGTGACACAGAAAAAAAAGCTTGTTATATAATGCCAAAAGATGCAGCAGTGCCCTAAGAGGTGACACAAGTCCATTGTTAGGGATTAACTAATATTTTTATTATGCTCCTTTTTTATTCTGTTACTGCTGCTTTGTACTCTTAAATACATACAGCCCCTTTACTTCAAAGAGCAGTAAATGATTTATAAAGATTAATTATGTATCACAACAGTCCTTGGAGACAGAGCAACTAACTAAGTGTGTTCCTTTCTTAGGAGAGAAGAAACTGAGACACAAAGGGGGAGTGATTAATTGCAGGTCACTCAGAGACTCAGAAACCAGGTGGCAAACAGTGCTCAGAACTTGTTCCCCAGTTCCAACCAGTGGAATCCTCTTACCTCCAGCACCATTATTTGTTTAGGTCCATTCCCTGCCTCCAGGATATCCAGTGGATATGAGACTAAGGAAGCGAGTAATGGAAAATGTCAGATACCCAGCAGCAAGATTCCTCTCCACGCTGCCTCTGCTTCAGCTTTTCTGCAGCTGTGAAGAACAGTGAGGAAACTTGTCCCACAAACTACTTAACTTCAACTTTGGCAACTATTTTTTCCTCTGGACGTTTTGTTAAGGTAACAAGGACCCAGGTGTGTGGATTAGCAGAGCTGAAATGGCAATTCTATACCATGAACTATGCAATCAAGTTGTTCACAAGCACTTAATGTTGTAGATTATTGTGTAAAAGAGATATCTCCCTTTATAATTTCACGAACCTTGCTGTTTTCTTCTCAAAATGTCCTTTCTGTATAATATTAGGAAGAAACTGAGCTGCTCACAAGGCACAATTTGAAAAATGTTTCAGTGTGTCTCCAGGCATAACTGTCTGCATCTGCAGTGGGATTTACACACACGGGATGGAGCAGAAGGCTGGCTACTACTTGATTTAAAGCATGAAAAACCAGCAGCACACTGCCAAACCCCAGCTCAGTGTTAAACAACAGCAAGGAAGGGTGATATTAATGAATAGTCTAACACCTTTCCAAATTAAAGATGAAACTCCACTCAGAACTTGCTGCCACACTAGCCTTTTCAAGTTTTTATTTAAAAGTGCTTTTCACTGAGGCCTCTCAGTATCCATAGCAATACTGCTGCTTTTGATATGCACTGCTCTTGCTGTTTAAGCATTTGTAGCTGTTCTGAAGTGAGTTCAGCTTTCCAGGAAATGCATAAATGTGATCTACAGCCCTCCTGGCACACAGATGTAATTACTAATATGTTGACCTTCTGGTTCATTACCACTGTTGGAGTGCAAATACTGCTGGATAGGTGGGATGCTTCACAGCATTGCATTTCTAGGTCTGTTTTCTCAATGGGCTTGTTGGCATCTCCTGGTAATTTCATTTCAAAGATACCTGCCAGGAAAGGGGATGAATTCATAGCTCAAACTGCCAGGCTGACCCACACAGAGGGTTTTAAGTTGGTAGCTGGTTTTGCCACTGAAGGACATGAGCTGTAAAGGAATATGAATTTATGGTGGTAAAAAGGGAAACCTGTCCACCCTGTTGAGTTGTTCCTCGCTTAGGTGAGTTCCTTTCAATGAGCTGTAAAACCAGACTCCTTGGTTCAAAGCAGGGTGTTAACCAAATGTTCTGGTCACATTCCAAATCAGCTGGTTTTGTTGTGCCAAAATAAACTGCTCTTGTAGTCTCAAATACTTATGTTATTTTTTAAAACATCCTTTACGAAACCCTCTGCAGTTTCTGTGCAACGTTAAAAGTGACAACTGGGCTCTGCTTCATGAGGTGGCTGATTCTGAGAGATGATGAATACATTTTCTACGCTGCTCTCAACCTTTTGTTAGGATGGTTTTGAGGATTAGTAAATGTTTATAAAGTATCTCTATGTCTCTGACCAAAACAAAGCATAGAACAACTGGTGCAACTGTTCTATCTCAATTCCAGGGCATTCACATAACTCCGGGAATGGAAGCAGAGCCCAGAGAACTGTTCCCACTGCTTTAATGCAGTACAGATGAAGAAGACTAAGAGGGAATGGAAGAACACACAAACACTACATAACTGTTCAAATAAACAACGAAGGAGTGCTAGAATCAGGCCCTGAAGCCTGGAATTTGTTGAGGATAACAGGGACACACCTCCAGCTTGGATAACACACCACTGGCTCTTATAAACTTCAGTGCTGATTTACATTAGCTGAGAATTTGGCCCATAAGGGAAAACTTCTGAACTGAAAGGGTGGTCAGGCATTGGAATGAGCTGCCCAGGGAAGGGGTGGAGTTTCCATCCCTGGAGATGGTTCAAGAAACGAGTGGACGTGGCACTCAGAGCCAGGTCTAGTTGACAACATGGTGTTTGGTCAAAAGCTGGACTTGATGACCTTGGAGATCTTTTCCAATCTTCATGATTCTATGAGTCAGTGATTCGATAATAACATAGAGAGCTCTCATGGCCTATGACATTCCCAAATGGAGCCGAAATAACAGTAAGCACGGAGCACAGAGGCAAACTTTAGAAATACCTAGGAAATTCAAAATGTCATATAAAGTTTCCTGCAAGCCTTTGTTCAAGCTGAAGGCAAGATGAGCTCTCCATTATTTAGTAGGATGCCACTTTCCCGGCTCCTTTTCTGTGAGAAAAATATTCTTGCTGGAATCCCTGCAGGTGCAAAAAGATTATCTCTGTGTTTTCTGTACAAAACCCAAATGTGCTCATAAATAAGATTCTTACGGTTTCACTGTTATTCTGTTAGGGAATTTTGATGGGTAGAATAGGGCCAGGAAACGCTAAAGTTTGTTTAGGTAAGTATTTTGGAGATGTTTGAGTTCCAAAATCTTTTCAAAAACAGAGTCCAATCTTTTTGACACTCCATCACTCTAATGTGTTCCACAGAGCATGTTTCTCTCATCAGTCACAAAGAGCCCAATACCCTTTTCATACATGATCTTTTCAATACAACGAAAATTTTAAAACATTTGTCATTTTGCTTTCTGAAGCTTAGAAGAACTGTTTTTCTTACCTTTGGAGCAGGTATCAAAATAGATCTTATTCCTCCTGCACTCAAAGTGGCTTTGCAAATCAAGAGGAATTTAATACATGCCCATCTGTTCTCCACCATTAAAAGTCTTGAAGTGAATTAGGGATTTCTCAGACCTGCTGTGGAGCCGGGCTGTGAGTTTTACTCCTCTGTGTGTTTGCAGTTGCTAAGCAATAATCCCAAAGGTTGCTATGTCTTTCCACGATCAGAATTGCTGTAGGTTGTCTTTTGGCTTTGGCACAGCCCAACAGACTCTTCTGTACTGAACTTAGATCATTGCATCACATGACTGAAAATAAAATCAGAAAAGGACTAGGAATAGCAACAGACAACATTAAGGGCACAGTAGAGAATCTGCAGGTGCCCAGTGACAGGTTTACCTTCAGATTTAAGTTCATGAAGTGCAGAACTGTCACAAGTCCATTACCAGCTGAAGGAAGGACTGTATTAACCAGATGTGAGAATCTGAGACATAAAAAGAAATTAATTACAAACTCAATTTAAACATTTTTCAGGCTTTCTTTCTTGTGAAGAACTGTGTTGCTTTGAAGCAGCCTTGCAGGAAAGGCACACAAAGCACTAAACCGGGGGGAGTGCACAGTGCCATTCTGTTAGACTGCTTTTAAACCTGAATCTAAAGGAATTTGATGAACCTCCTTTCATAATTTCTCCTCTATTCTTTGAAGAATTATATGCAACACAGGGAAAGGAGAAGGGAAAAGACAAACACATCTACAACAGCCATCCCGCACTCATTTACTCTAATGCAAATCAGGTGCCTCTTCAGCGATTTCCTTGGGTTAGGCAGGACTTCCAGCTGAGAAATTTATGGCAATTTCTGCCAGGAAACAAGGTTTCTCTAATGCAGGGTTTAATTTGTATTTTATACTGGAAGTGGCATAATCTTTGGATTTCCTACCTGCAGGAAAACTGAACTGGGAATTTATCTGCAGTATTTGTCATTGGAGCAGCTGCACAGTACCCTGCCCTCTAGCATGGTATTAGTCTCCATTTCATGGGACAACCTGGAAGAAACCTTGAAATGGAGGAGGTCAACTTTCACATGGAGAATATGCTGTAATAAATTACCATTTCTTTGCTTTTTATTTGGAAAAAATGTATCAGAAGGAAATGCAGATGTGTTGAAGTCTAGCATCAATTATGTTAACAAAATGAAGCAGAAAATTAGTGCACAGGACTAATTTAAAATGAGGCTTTAAACTGGATTGTGCACTTTTTTCCTCAAAGCAGTTTGCACATGATTAATTCCTGTTATCTCTTCTCCCAGGTGTGCATGGTTTTCCCCCTTTGCAATTCAGAATTCTGTTGCTATTATGATTAACTCACAAAACTTTTTTCAGTATGAAACATAAATTAAAAAGATACTCTCCCTTTTCTAAAAGTGATTTTTTTTCAAACCCCAAAAAGAGTATACAAATAGAATTTGGAGGAAGGGATCAAAATGGCTCTATTTTTATTTTTCTGGTAGTGGAATCCCATGGGTTAAGCAAACCTTTAATTGTACCCTATTTAACTTGGCTGTTATCCCTTAATGTTTTTGCTAAGCAAAGTGTATCTTTTTATTATGCCATCAAATACTTGCACTGTTGACAAAATAATGGGCTGAATGTGTCATCACAGATGTTTTGCTGGAATTGCCTCTTCTATCTTTTTTTTTTTTGTTTTTCTGTGTAAGATACATTTTGGGAGCACTCTGATGTCTTTTGCAGCCAAGATTATGCAATAAAAGCCCTAACATGTAGTAATAACAAGTTGTGTTAGCCAGAGAAATGTTTGCAGTGTATTAAATAGTCAGTTTTGGAAATGTGTACAAAACCAGCTCATGTACAGCTCCACATCCTTTAAATGCTACTCTGGGCTGAAGCTGCAGGTGCTGACCACACAGGAAAGAATAAGGCCACAGGCTTCCAGTCTCCTTCTTGTACCAACCCTGATGCTGTGACCACAACCTGCCCTCTAATTGCTCTTTTCAGTCCCAATACATCTGCCTTTTAGCTTCTTCCTCCACATTTAAATTCTGCTGCTAAAAGACACTGCACATGCAAATTATACCTTTCTAAGGGCTGGAGAACCATCCCAATCTGTGATTATTGTAGTTAACAACTGATATGTTGGACTTGCAGCTGACTGTAGATAGCAACTCCATTATTTACGTGTGGTAACTGTTTTTTGAAAGTGTTTGCTGTTCAAATACCTGGAAGAGCTACAGGGTACATAAAAATTACACAAAGGCAATTTTGGAAGTTGGTGTAAATAATCATTTCTCGATAGTAATCCCTGCGTGACTTGATCAAAATCCAAGATGAAACACCAGTCCCAAGTGAGGGAACTGCTACAGCACTCCAGGAACTGCAGTCATCCATCCCCTGTACCAGTGCAGAGGCATCTGAAGGTGTGCTACGTGCCTTGAAGCAGCCCTATATTTGCAGGAATGAAACTAAACAAACCTCAAATTATACTTCAGAGAAAGGTGAACAGTCATGTGCCAGAAAATGAAAGACTTTCCCATCCTCAAATGGAACTCCTGCCTCTGCTGAAAATCATGGCAAAAACTTTATACAGCATCATGGCCTCATGTCTGGCTGCCACCTCAACATGCAGTTTAGTTACTTAATTTAAAAGGAGTTTGGAAGGCATTTTCTTGACCTCTTTGCCATAAATCAGTAATCTGATAAACTATCCCTAAATACCATGTTTCAAACCAACAGCATTTTGGCTCTAAAACACAGGACAAGGCCTCTTCATTTACCAACTTATTCTCACCATGTGCTCAGATCCCTCTGGGGAGCCTTTTGGATGTGCAGCCCACTCTAAAAACTCACTTTGGTCCAGTTCAGGGAGCCTGTCTTCAATCCCTATCCTCCATCCCTGTCCTCCATCCTCGCCTGTCCACCAGGAGGCAAAATGCTTCATTAGCGATCCCGAGTTCTCCACTGCAGCAAAGCCCAGCTACAGGAGCCTCCCTGATCATTATTTTAACTGGGGAATAACCTTAAGAGCGACCCTGTGGCTTCTCCAGCACTTAAATTTACAGGGGCAAAGTGCACTCAGCCTGAGGAGCAGATCAAAGCCATATCAGCCATGTGCTTCAAAGGAACCTATGGGTTAATACACACTCTGGACAAAGAATTTGCTCTGTTTAATATTTAGAACACCTTCTGGTTATCATTTCTGGTGGTGTCACTGGATGCTTGAGACAATTTTTGATCCCCAGTTACCTCCTTCCCATGAATTTGGTGGATTCTTGATCCAAATTACCCCCTTCTCATGAATCTGGTAGCACCAGGCTGAAGCTGCAAGGCAAATGAAGTTTAACAGCACTTGCCCCTTTGCCTCAGACCCCAAACCGCTGAGCAGTTGTGCATCTGTGGGTGTCTGAGAGCCTAAAATGTCTCGTGTACTCATCAGACTCATATTTTTGGTGTTTGGGCTTGTGCACTGATGTAGGAAGAGGTGTTATATGTGGTTTCATTATGGAAACAGTTACTATTGCTATCATAGCTGAGGAAAAGCTCCATTATGTGAGAACTAATGCCAACTTTCACCAGTGGCTGCCAAGCCCACTGTCGCGGATCCCAGTGGGATGGGGCTCCACAAACCATCACCAGCCAGGAGGCACACTGAAGGTGCCCAGCTGACACACATTCCTAAAAGCCACCTCTGGGGCTGAGAGACAGGAGGGGAGATGCCGGGACCCCTTACTCCACTGCCGCTCCCTCAGGGACCGGGGGTGGATGCCAGGACCCTCCCCCCGCCCAGCCCCCTCAGGGACAGGGGGGTGCGATGTTGGGACCCACCTCACGCCCTCAGGGACCAGGGGTGCGATGCCGGGACCTCCAGCCCGCTCAGGGACCGGCGGTGCGATGCCGGGCCCCCCCGACCCCCGCCGTGCCCTTCACGGACCGGGGGGCGATGGCGGGACCCCCCTCAGGATCCGCCGGCGCCGCGGGGGTTAACGCGGTGCGGCCGCCAGGGGGCGGCGCCGCGCGCGCGCTGACAGCCGGCGCGTGCGCGCTGGCGCCTCATTGTGCCCGGCCGGCCCGGCCCCGCCGCGCCTCAGTCGGCGAGAGGCCGCGGGCGCGCGCGGAGCTGCTGCCGCTGCCGCCCCCTGCGGCCGCCGCCACCTCCGCATCCCCCCCCGCGCCACCCCCTCCGTCCCCCGCCCGCCCGCCCGCCATGGTGTGACGGCCCCCGCCGGACGGCCGGACGGGGGGGCCCCGCCGCGCCTCGATGGCTCTGGTCACGGTGCAGCGCTCGCCTACCCCCAGCGCCACCTCCAGCCCCTGCGCCTCGGTGAGTCCCCGGCGGGCGCTGAGGGGGCAGCGCGGCGCTCGGCGGCCGTTGGGGGTCCGGCGCGCTGCGCATGCGCTCCCCACCCCCCCCACACCTCCCCTCAGTCGCCCCCCGGGGCCGGCGGGGGCCGGGGGCGAGGGGGACCCGCGCTCCGCCGCGAACGGGGGTCGCGCACCCTGCGCTGTGGCCTGGTGACAAGCCGGGGGACGGGCGGGGGGTCCCGCTGCCCCTCGGCAGGCCCGCTTTGGGGCAGCGCGGCGTCCCGGTGAGACCCAGCCCCGCTGTGAGGGATGGGGCAGCGCGAGGCCGTTTCTGTAAATCCGCCCGGTTTAGTCCGTGCTCATTGTGCGCGGTGGGAGAGGCGGGAAGCGTGTGTGGAAGAGACCTGACAGGGTTGGGGCTCCGGCCGTGCTCAGCTGATCTCGTCTGACAGCACCTCTGGGTATCCCCAGCGCCCTGCCTTGGCCAACACATAAGGGTGTTTTTTCTGCCCCTTCTTCCGAATGCTGAATATAATTTTCACGGGGCTGTGTCAAGCCCAGGACAGGCACAGAACGGCGGATTCCAAATCCCCGGGTGAGATGTGCAGCAGGACAGATGTTCCCATTGCTGCCCTGGGTCAGGCAGGCGGCTCTGGAGGCTTCTGGCTTTCCATGCTCTTTAAACTTAGGACAGACTGTTGTTTTAATACTTCTGTATTGTAAAATCCTGCGTGTTAACCCTTTAAGCTGCTGCCAGCCCTGTTTCCAATGTAACCAAGGATGAGAATGAAAATAGCTTGCTTTCACTTCTGTGTGCTCAGTTCTAAGTTAGCTTTTATCCTTAAAAAACCTCATGCATTATCACACTGGCGTTATGTCTGGTTTGCAAATGTTTGGAGGGAGAGAAGAGTTGAAATCCCAGTTGCTTCCGTCATGGAGGGGGGAGAACGAAAAAGCCAAGTACTCTGAAAATATTTCTTGTTGTGTTAAGTAACCTCTTCAGAAACTAGATCAACTACTTGACAGGTCCTGCCTGCCCTGACAGCATTTTAGCTGTCAGAACACTTACTTTTTTTTCTCCCCCTCTTTCATTCCCATGCCTCTCCTAAGGTATGTTTATTTAGCAACACAGATTAATTTCACTTATATTTCTCTGCTATAAATATTAATGCGCTGCCTTACTCAGAGATTGCTTCCCCCTTTGACTTCTTTACCCTTTCCACCATTCCTTTTCCCATACAATTACTGCATTTAAGGTGCTTTGTGAGAACAGATAGAGCTGTCTTGGCATCCTTTCTCCCACTTAGATGCATAACCCCTCCCTTTCTTAAATATTTTATATATATGAACAATTAATTGTGTTCTCTAAAGCCTTTCCATCTGGAACAGCCAGGCTGTTTCCCAACCAATTAAATTAAATTGAAGCTGTGCTGATTTTTGGACACTACTTAGTTTTTAAATATAAAAACAACTCCCTGTGGAGCCTGATAAACCCAGAGGGTGCAGCTTTCAGTGTACGTATCTATATTCTCTTTCTTCCATCCCATAGTACAGAGTGTATTCTGTGCCAGCAGGGTTTGTACAGCCTTGGTGCCCTATCCAAAAATAAGTGTGTGGCATGTTCCTGGCCTGGTTTTGGTTCTCATAATTACTTCTACTTTCTCACTCTTCTCTTGTAGTATAAAGTGCAACCGATTTTCATCACATTCTGCCTTTAACTGCTGTTGTTTGAGCACTTCTGCATTTCCTGTTGCAGCTTCCTGACCACATTTCAGGGGGTTGGCTGCCCTTTTAGCCTCTTGTTAGAGAGCTGGGCTTGTTTCTCCATCCTTCCGCCAGGGTTTTGCTGAGCTCGTGTGTGTTCCTCCTCTGCCACAAACTTCTTGTTTCTTACTCAAAACTTTTGGTATCATTTCAGATTATGATCCCTCCTCGCCTTCTGAGGGCTTGTGAACCAGGGCAGACACCTTTTTAGTCCTTAGGAGAGCTTTGGGCCTGCCACACTTGCTGTTGTGATGCATCTTTGTCACCTTCAGCAGGAGGACTTGATTTTTTGAGTTTTAATTGAAATTGCTTCAACCATTCTGTTGTAAACTGGTGGTAGCTTCCTTCTATACAGACCAGTAACTATCTCCAAGTTTCTCCTTTAAAAGAAAGCTCGTCTTGCTGAGTAATTCTTATGAGTAGTGTAAGGGTCTGTCCTGCAGCGTGGAACACGCTGCTTTTGAGCAAAGATTTTCTGGTGACTGCTGGAACTTTGCTGTTCCAGCTTGTGGGCAAGGGAGAAGCGTGTTGGTGTGCAAGCATATGGCTCTGTCTAATTCTGTTTCCAGGTCACTAAGAATTTTGAGGACAGAAATGGATTCTCTTTAAAATTGCTCAGTGTCTTTTTACTTTAGAGATTAACTTCTCAGACAAGGAGAAAGGGTGAAATTGGTGTCCTCAGACCGAATTTTTTTGCATTAAGTATGCCCTATAAACTGTTATAATTGGATCTTGTGGATTCAGGGGAATAGCTGATCTCAATCACTCTGAAATTGGATGGCTTTTATTTATAGGTTTTTATCTTGTTCTCATTGCCATAGAGCATCTCATGAGCATTCATTTCAGGGTAGTTCATGCAAAGTGTCGATTATACATTTACAGCCCTCTGGTTGCTTGATGACTTGTAAAATTCCTTTAATTGTCGGTCCAGACTTTTGCTGTTTGTTTTGGCCTTTGGTTATGCAGTCACTCTTGAGAAATAAGACTGCAATCTTCACTTCTTACAGCAGAGCAGTTGTCTTCTGACATGCCCTGTTGGCAGAAAGTGGTCCAAGGCAGGGCTGTGCTCCAGTAAAATGTAAAGCTACCATGAGCCAGAGAGGGGCTCCCTTGGTGCTAATGCTGATGCATTCTTGTTCAAGGCAGTTGTTGACTAATACACCTGTATCAGAAAATAATCTATTGAAACTTGCTCTTTTATATTATTTGTACTCACAGTTAAAAAAAAAAATCTGTAGTTTCTTTAAGGTGCAGTTTTCTTTTTAAAGGTGCAGTTTTCTTTTTGTCTATTATATCTCTTTCCTGAGAAGTGAAGAAGCTGGGCAGGCAATCTGGCCCTGGCTGCTCTCACAGCTGATTTGCCTTCCTTACCCTCAGGGAGACAATATGCTTTTATTGGAAGGGACCGACTGACCCAAAAAGAGAGGATATGCTGTACATGTATGTAGTTGAACTCTAAAAGGACAAGGGCATTTTTGAAGTCTTCCTGTCCAGTACATTCTTGCAGGGATGGCAGGAGCTCCCAGTGCACAGGCGTTCCCGGGAGCCTGCGAACAGCCCTCTCGCTTCAGCTGCTCCTGGGAGGATGTGGTTTGTTGTGACTGAGGAGTGAAACCTTGAGCCTGTGATCAGGGAGCAGGATATGCTAAAATGCACAGTTTGGTAAAAAAAAATATGCTAAAGCAAATGAAAACCTAAGCCATTGAACTTCCCCTCCTTAATCCCAGCAGAACAGCTTGAGCAGGAAGCAGAGTCCTGCAAATGTGTTGGGGAGTCTCTGTCATGTTGTGCTTGGGAGCTCCTTGCCGGTGGAACTTACAGGAAACACTTTTTCCCACTTATTTATGGGGAGCTAAATAGAACATTTCTCTACCCCTGGTCCTGTAGAGACTGAAGCCTACTTTCATTGGGATAAGAAGTCAGACTTCTTGTACTACTGTGTCAGTGTTGGCCTAAAATGGCCATTTTTAGGTTGAGAGGGAAATGTTGTCTTTGTACTTATTTCACCCTTTTTTGAATCCACCAACTATGATGCAACTGCTACATTTTAGATAAAAAACTCTTCAGCTCAGTTGTATCTTTGGAACTGTGAACTTACATTGAAACAAACTGAGTGCAATACCCAGTTAAGTTCTGACCTCTCGAGTTCCAGCAGCACATACATTTTTGTGTTTTGAAAAGGAGCTTGTAATTTGAAAATGAAAATAACTTAGGATGCTGCAATGAGTAATCAATCTGACCGGTATTGATTCTTGCTGTTTAAGAAATGAAAGTAAGTTGAAAAGGGCAGGGTACAGTAGCATCTATAGTTATTTTGGGAGCCAATGACACATTTATTTGAGTGGAAAATTCTGTTTTGAGTGGAGACTACCATTCACAAAGCAGTCTGCTGGAAGTATTTTAGTGTAAGAGGGCTGCCCTCATGCAGGGGTAATGCCTGAGGATTTCCAGTTACTGGAAAAAATTCTGAAGGATCTATAGCTGCAACTCTGCTGTCTTGGGAAAAAAAATAGCCTTTGGGCAGCTTAGCTCAGTGTAGCTGCTCCCTGATCACAGGCTCAAGGTTTCATTCCTCAGTCACAACAAACCACATCCTCCCAGGAGCAGCTGAAGCGAGAGGGCTGTTCGCAGGCTCCCGGGAACGCCTGTGCACTGGGAGCTCCTGCCATCCCTGCAAGAATGTACTGGACAGGAAGACTTCAAAAATGCCCTTGTCCTTTTAGAGTTCAACTGACATAAAGCTGTTACTGTCTTCATGTCTGACTCTTGCTGGTGCCAAAAGCAAGAAGTATGAACTGAGCTGCTGGTTTGCGACTGATGCGTCGTTCCTCAGGACTGGCCTTGCAACATGAGAGCACTGGGCTGGTCAGCTGCCTGCTCCAAGTGTTCCAGTTCTTTAGTTCAGCCTGTGAATTTAAGAAATCTCCTGTCTGTGTCCCTGATTTGCCTGAGCATTGTTTTAATTTGATTATTAGTGAGAGTGAAGCTCCTATCTTTTGTATAAAAGTGGAATCTTGGAAGCAGGAGAAGAAAGAGCTGATACGTGTTGGAAGTAGTGATTTAAACAAGTGATTTAAACAGTGTTTCTTACCTTTTGGCTGGAAGCTCTTCCTCCAGAGTGCTCTGTTTAAAGGGATAAAAAATTATGAGATCCAAAAGCCATTTTTGCATTTCCGAGTTGGGCCGTATAAATTGATTAAACTGCTGTCAACCATCTGCAAAATGTCTTATCGCAGTACCCCAGTACTGCAGTGTGTGTGTTCCCGTGTTTTAGTCAGCGTTTGGGCAGGCCCCTGTATGGCCGGGTTTGAATGTGTCAATAGCTTTTTGCCCAAATAGAATGACTCTGAATATGCATCTTATCAGCGTTGCTCACTGCAGGCTGATCTCCTCTGGAAGGCAGAGGACGTGGCTGTAAGATGAGTCACAGGGTTAAACAGCTCGCTGCTTCCATGGTGAGACGCACCCTCACTGAGCACCCAGCGCTGGCAGTGCCCTGTGAACTCCTTATGGCCCCGTGAATGGAACCGCCCCTAGCACTCACAAAAAGCCTTTGGCTTGTGGCTGCTCCCTGCTTTTGGGTGCACTGGTCCTCTTCCTTCTCCCAAGGAACTCCTCGGCTACGGCTTCACAGCAGTAATGGAGTTGCTGCATCCACGTGTGCTGTTTCGGGGTGAAGTTAGTGGGGAACTTGAGGCCACAGTGTAAACTGCTTGAATTGAGGTAATCAAAGACGTGAGATTATTTCATCTGACCTATTTGGAAAGAACTCTTTTATCACGGATCACACTGTCCCTGTACTAAGTTTGTACCAGAGCTCAGCAGGTGGTTGGATGCTCGAGCTTTTCACTGCTCTGCAAGTAGAGCAGTGAAGGAGACCTTGGAGAAGTAAATTCCAGAGGTGCTGTCTCAGGAGTTGATCTTCAACTTTTAACTGGATTAAATATCTGAGAAGTGGATTTTAATGTGGAAAGCCGGTCCTGTCACAGGGGACTGTGTCTGTCCTATTCCTCTCACTTGCTGCTATTGTGTCCCTTCTGTTTTGATGTACAGAACTGTCATATTTAAAACTGCAGCGAGAACTTTTAAGACTTGTTGAACTGGCTTGGTTTAGCTTCAGTGTCTGACATCTGAGAAATGTGTATATTAGGATTCTTCAGGAAAAAAACAAAACGTATTAGGCTTTTCATCTCTCAGCCTTTTAGTGGTGATGAGAGGGAGGGATAAGGCATATGTCTTGCATGTGTAAAACACTTTGCTTTCCAAAGGAGAGCTTTGTTGGTAGTTTGAGGTCATCTGAGTCTTCTGAGTGTTGCAGGACCAACCCTTTGGCTCAATCCATCTGAAGATGGAGTTTCCCATGGGTCTCTGGACTGCAGAGAGTCAGCAGATGTCTGTGAGCTTCTTGTGTGGTAGCAGGTATCCTTTTGAGCCTGCTGTTCCCTTGCAGCAGTCCCGAGTTCTGGAGCATCTTCTGTAGGAAACAGGGTGTCACACTGAAAATTTAGCTCATGAGTAGCTGTGGGGCAGGCAGGGAAATGACTCAGCTCTCTGACCTACAGACAGGAGCTAAACCTAGTTACAAGAGGAAATGCTAGGTGACGAGATAAAGGTGTTTCTGGAATAAAGATTGATTCTTTTTTTGTTGTTCTTTGTTTCTGTTGTTGTCTTTTTGGTTTTGTTTTCCTTTCCGCAGTCCTCCTCAGCAGTTTAAAATAGTTTAAAGACAAACAGCTCTGGGCATGTTCTTCAGAGGTGCTGTAACCACAGTATTTAAATACAGTGCTTCGAAATGTGGTGTGGAACAGCTTATATTGTCTTCCTGAGTGAAGTGCAAACCTTGAAATGACAGCCCTCCCCTTTGCCCTTTAACATTGCGGAATGGTTGACAAAGATTTAATTCACTTTCTGAACAAATGTTTTTCTTATGTAACATCTAGTGAGTTTCATTACTGGGAGTTTCCTCTGTTTTTGTTTTCAGCTGAGTTGTGCTTATGTGGGAGAGCAAGCTTGTGACTTCAAAAAGTGAAGTGAAACAGGACAACTTGGACTTTTTTGTTCTTTGTGGCATTTCTTCCTCCTTGGTAGTATTTTGGTTCTGCAGCAATTAATAGAATGTCTAAGCCTGAATTCCAGCTTTTAATGAATCTTCAGACAGCAGCTCTCCCTGTAGTGTGGGTCGAGTCTAATTCTGCATGAACTTGTCAGTACAGCTGCACACGTGAATCAAGTATTAATATCTTTTCTCTTGCTTTTTGTGTCCACCCGCCATCGTGTCCCTGAGCACTTCGCTGTGTCACTGCCTCAGTGGTGTCCTGGGAATGAATTGTCCTGTGCAGCTTCTCTCTGAATCTCAAGTAAAGGAGTGTCAGGGCAAACCAGTATGAACAGAGCATATTTTCAAATGCCTTCCCAAAAGTTGGGCACGGTTATATAAACTGTAAGGCAAGGGAGGCATTACGAGTTAACGTTTATAGTATGACTGGAATAGGGTTTGCATAGTCTCAGTGGGTGAAATGAATATTTTTCACAAACATTTTACAGATCCCTAATCTCAGCTGGTGCTTCATGCTACAGAGATAAGAACTGTGCCACAGGCTTCTGCAACCCACACTTCTGGTCTCTGAAGTGGAATTTTTTTTTCTTTTACACATACAGCAGAAACTGCTCTTGTCAGGAGGAAGCTCTGTTTAACTTAGATCTGTTCATGTTGGCTGTAGATGGCTGAGATGGTTATTTTGGGGCAGTATCTGTCTGGTTCTCTTATGAGCGAGAAAGTTCAGACTTGACTTTGCCTTGAGAAGAAGGGAAAAGTTTGACAACTTTTTTTTAATATTTGAGGAGAAGATGGAACGAGCCAAAATAAATTTTTAAGCTTGAGTACTTGTTCGCACCTTGATCCTAAACTTGAGAACTGCCTCATTTAAAAAGTAAAGTATTAAAAAACCCAAGAAAACCAAAAGTAAACAACCCCCTCCCTACAAACATCCCTGCAAAACCTCGAAACAAAACCCAAACCAAAACTACTCAGCTTGTTTAGAGTTTAAACTTGCAAGTTTGGTTTTAGGACAGATGAACAGAGAACAGCTCGAGCTGAAGGGAGTAAGTGCAAAGACAGCTTGAGGTGAGAAGTGATCTGTACGTGTCAGAATTTCACGTACTCGCTGTGATGTAGGACATCCTGGACACTGAAGCTTCGCTGTGGTGGTGAACATTCTCTGCACACGCTGTGGGAAATGCTGAGGAACCCCAAAGCAGCGAGAGATATCAACAGGGCATTAGTGAAGAATCGTTTCTGGGGGCAGATGGGGAGCGATGTCCCAGCTGAGCGCTGATAGCAGGCGCTTTGGCTGAGGCTCAGCATCGCTCTCCGTGGCTTGGCGTGGGTTCAGAGCTCGGTGTGCTGTGGAAACTCGCTGTGCAAAACGTGAGAGCTTCCTACTGTGATAAGGAACCAGCAGCTCTTCCAGCAGGTGCAGCCTTTAGCTGCAGCCCTGAAGATGACACAGAAATGTTTGCTGTCATGGGCCTTCGATACTGTCAGACCCAAACTGAGGGGTTACTCGTGACAGAGTAGTGGAACAGGCCTGAGTCTGTCCTGAACATTTCAGAAGGCCCAGCTTTGCCTCCTGCCTTGCACTGCTGTGATAAGAGAATTAGGAGGGGAAGCTGTGTTCAAGAATCTCTAATCCATGATGGTGGCTCTGACTGAAATGGAATAATCTTATTTTAGAGGGTGCTCTAAAGCACTAAAGCTTTATAAATATTAATTTTGTTCATTTGTTTCCTAATAAAAGGCTTTTATTCACGAAATCGCTATTTATTTATTAACCTGACAAACTAATAGCAAGCTCTCTTCTCTCAGTGTATGCATGTGCCATATCACAATTCTGCTTGTCACCGTAATAAGAACTTCATTCATCTGCCTTAAAATGTCATTGATAACAACCTGGCAGTGGCCCAGCTTGGAGCAAGTTAACTACAAAAGGCTGCATTGTAAACCTTTCTGAGAGTACATGCTACATTAAAATTAAAAAAAAGAGAGAGAGAGAAAGAGAGAAATGTGCAGGCTGGTCCGAGCTGCACACAACTGCCAAAGAGCTTCAAACCTCTGAAAAAAAATTTGAGCTCTGTGTAGAGGAGTTCTGGCTGCAAATGGGATGGTTTGCAATGAAGGATGCATTCTGCTCACTCTAAAACCTTTGAGGTGCACTGAATTTATAAACCTCATCTTAAAATGAGAGGGAATGTCTTGCTGAACCACAGCTAAATGAGAGCTTGTACATGTAAGGATCTTGTTATTTCCTTTAGTCTCTCCTTTCTTCCACCAGCTGCCCGGGGTAAAAACTGCAGTCTGAAAATAGTCACAGGCCTCTGGGAGTTAACTGCTGGAACACTGTGAGGGAGTTTGTCTCTGTTATAAAAACCTTCCCTGACCCCTGCTGCAGCCTGTGCACCAAATGTATTTATCCACCCAGAGGGTCAGAGTGCCAGGAGGGTCTGTCACAAGTGCCTGGTCTTTGTGCCGCTTCCTCTGGAGGTACCTCAGCTGCTCATTGCTCTGTAATCCTGCATATGGGGAGTTCACATTCATGGAGATTTAGGGCTTCTTGCCTTTGGCTCTCCTGTTCTTAAAACTATTACGAGTCCAACTTGTAGCCTGGGTGAGGGGGAACTGAACTGCTCAGGAAACAGAGGCGGAGTTTGTGAACTTTATGGAGGGAAGCTCCCAGGGAATCTCCCTGTGTTGCACGTGAGGGCTGTGGGTTTTGGTACAGCCCCTGACTAACCCAGCCGGCCTCACTGAACAATTTAACAGTTGAGCAGAACGAGGAGTTTTAAGGCATCTTCATCCAAGGTCTTCTGGGAGCACTGTAAGCATGCAGTAAAATTCCGTGGTTCTCATCCTACACTCCAGAGATGCAAAAGGCTCAGATGGTGTGGGGAAGGGCTTGCTCACAACTGATGGGTGTATAGTTTGATTTCTTAACTGGAACAGGAAGTCTTTTAAAAAAAAAACAAAGCAAACCTGCAATTTCATGCTGCTTCACTTGTGTGGTTTTTGTTTTGTCTCTTTCTTAAGTATAGTGTATGGACAGCGCCATGGGTTAGGGAACACTTCAGCTTCATCTTCAGAGACTTTTCGTATGTAGCCTTCTGCTGAAGTCAATGGGTGTGGAGGTAAGCGGTGCCGAGTGCTTTCTGACAACATCACTGCCACCCACTCTGCAGCCTGATGCACACAGCACTCCTTGTATTTCAGCATTGTTTTTCTCCAAAAAAGTCGCATGCGGTTGCACAATGAAGACACTGCTTATTTGTGTAATGCAAATCTGTTCCTGCTTGTGGGTACAAAGTGCAAGCAGAGAGCATCAAAGTGTGGAGACCTCACAGATCCTGCATGAACACTTGCCACTGAACCTCAGTGACATCCTGCATTATGTCAGAATAAAAGATGACATCACAGCTGGTCTGAGTGAATTAGATTTGAACTCAGGGTTGGATGTTGCTGCCTGGACCGTTTGTGCTACTGATGCTCAGCATCCTTTGCCCTGCTACTTGTTTGCTTGTTTGTGTATTTTTACAACAGCTGAGTTTCGTCTCTCAAAGGTTAATTATTTTATCAGGAGGCAGTCAGAATCAGCAAGAGTTTCCTGTTTCCATGTCTTTCTGTTGATTTCCTTTTTTGTTGAAACACAACTTTCTCTGTTGAAACACAACTCAGTTGCTGCACTCTTGAGTTTCTGTCTAGTGATTTCAAGTGGAAGGAGGGGGAACTGTCTGAAGTAGCCTGATAGTCTCACAGAGATATTGACAGTGGGGTCTGGTGGCTAAATTGTTATGATAAGACACAAATTCTTTAGCTGATGCTGTTGAAATCCGCTGACTTTTCTGTGCTCCTAATAGAAGGCTTTAAAATATCCAGCTGCAGACTGATCCTCTCCAAGCATGTGACAGTGACATCAGTCCTAGAAGTGAGGCGTTGAACTGCCTCCAAAAATGAGCTCATCGGGTAATATTCAATGCACTGATTTAGCAAAATATTGGTAATTTGATTACATGGTCACCTGTACATACTGTCTGAAAGATGGGAGTTCATTCCAAATTCAGTTGCTGTGGTAGTCCAGATACCGATGTTACAAAAATCCTCTTGATCAGATGCTGTGCTCCCACTGTATGCCAGACCTAGGCTTGGCAGAGCCTATCTCTAATTGCCACTAATTTGCTCCAAGACTTGCCAGTTTCTTGGCTTTTCTTCTCCCTGCACCCCTCCCAATAAGCTATAGTGAACAAGAGTGGGATTCTGTCCTTAAGCCATCCCTCTAAAGCCACTCATAAAACTTGATTATCTTACGGCTCTCTTGGCTTTTTTAAATGGCTGCATTAGAACACAGCCGTGTCCTTTCCCAGGAGTTTGAGTAGTGGTCCATCTTCAGCCTCACCCACCATCCAAAGCAGAGGGACCAACAGGAAATTAAACCCTGGCAGAAGGGCTTCCTCCCCTGATGTAGCTTGAGGTCAGCAGTAACTGCAGCCTTCCTGTTACAACCCACACAAAGAGCATGGATTCGGGCAGCACAGGAGTGATGCTGACCCCAAATAAACATACTTGCCCATTATTTTGTAAACTTGAAGAAATTCTTTATTTACCTTTAATTACAGTCAGAGTATGTTCTAGATGCTGCTGTCTGAGCACCCCAGCATACATCTGATTATTTATTTGAAACATGGGCATGAAACTATGTTAGAAGAAAGGTTCATGTGAATTTGTGCAGGAACACTTTTGTCTCCCTCCCCCTGCCCAGGATTTTCTGCCTGTTACTGCACATTGCAGGATTGTTAGTTTTGGATGCTGTTTCCTGCTGAATGCAAGTCTTTATGAAGCTGCCCATAGTGTTGCTCTTTTCTTTCAAGAAACTGCTGCTGACTTAAGACAGAGGAAGATGCTGTGTCTTACAGGGCTGTAACGATGTCTGCATTTGCAGGCTGTTGTGCAACTGAAGAATTACACTGTACGAAACAGAGTGGAAGAACTGCTGCTGAAGTGTACAGGAAGTTGAGGCGATGGGAAGCCCTGTGTTTGGGGCAAGAGGAGAAGCTGGGTTTGAAGAGCGAGATAGGAAAACTCTGGTCCTGCAAGAGCAAACGATCCCTTAGAGCAGCCAAGGAGGCTGGTTGGTGTGAACTCTGTGCAAAGTTCAGTGGAGAGTGCGCTCCAGTGTCCCAGGCAATGCTGCCTCTTCCTCCTTCTTGTTTACAAGAAGCTGGCATGATTTCAGAATAAACTTCTGAAACATCCTTGGTGGGGCAGAGGATTGGGATGACAAAATACCTCATTGCGTGTAGAGAGTTACTGCTACAGCAGTAACTGTTCAAGCTGGCTGAATGGCTGCTGCCTGGTTTTGGTTAATGTCAGGAATTGTGCTGGTGGGAAGCGAGTCCCGGGGTGGGAATGTGCAGTCCCTGTGGTGCCTCAGGAGTTCATAGCGTTCTTCAGATGCTGCCTCTGCAAAGGGAGGGAATAAACTTCCTCTTTTCCCAGTAAAATGCCTGTGGTTCACGCATGGCTGAGTTGGTTTGGTCCCTCTTTATTTAACAATAACAAGAGTTGTGCAGAAAACACGCAGGGCGTGGAAATGGAGAGCTGAGCCCCATCTATCCTCTGCTGTTGGAGGGTGGGAGGAGGTGGGGAAAGATGGAAAAGAGGAAAACAGCTTTGCCTGAGCCTGTTTTGATACTGAAGAGCTCTTTGCAGTGATTTGAGAAGGGGGTGGGGAGAGAAGCAGATGCTCTAAGGAAGTTCATACCATTGTTAATAATGTAATTCACAGATGGTGGTGAAGGCCTTGAAGAGGCTTTCATGCAGTACTTACGCTCTGTAACAGAGCATCACATAAGGGCTCACAAATAGAGATGACTTAATCCCAAGGATGAGTCTACAGTGATCTGTTTGATGGTGGCTCTGCAGATCACTGCAACCTTTTTAAACAGCTCAGAGCCTTCAGGATCTCTGAATATTGAGCTCTAGAACTGGACCAATCCCTAATTAAATTGTCAGGATAAAATGTTAGCACAGCTTTGAGACACTTTCCAATGAAAGTGGCTCTCATGAAATTACAAAAGAAAAACCAAGTTCCTTTGTCCTGGTACAGGAATGAGTACAGATAAAGTGTACTGATCATCAGTTTGTACAGTGCCATCTTGTTAAGAGGTAGTTCTGCTTTTATTTCCTTTTGTCTGGTTGGCTGGAAGCAAAGCTTGTGTATGCTCTGAATAGCTGTCAGTACTTTGTGACAGCCAAGGAGAAGGAACATCCTTGCTTGTCCTGGATTGCATGTCCTCTTTTTGAAAAAGAAGTCACTCTTAACCTAAAAGCTTTATAGTAAATGAACAGGCTACTGGTTTTCAAACATGCAGAATCAGAAAGGATTTAGCTCAAGTCTGTGCAATTGAATTCAAATATTTGTATGTTTGTGAGAGGCTTATTGATAAGGTCTTCGCTGGCTGCTGGTCAACTTCTTTGTTTGCTGTAGGTTGTGTAACTACAAGTATATATCAGGGACTTGTAAGCAATAGTAGCTTGTGTTTGTAGCACTAGAAATCAAAAATTTCAAATAACATGAGAACTAATCTTGGCTTTGTTGTTTATTCTTCTCTTTTCAAATACAGCTTCTCCCTTCCTAAGAGACATTTCCAGTGTGGGTGTTGTTGTTATCATTATTATTATTATTATTATTATTATTAACTTCTTCAAGTTTAAATTGAGTTTAGCAAATTGACTTCTTGTGATGTTTGTCATGTGATGGTTCATGAGCCCTGAAGAATGTGCTCCTGTGACTTCAGCCATGTATTTGCCCCTACCAGTGCAGCTGTATCATGTGTTCTTGTTGGTCTTGCATTTTGAGATAAGTACTGGAGGGGGTTGGGAGGGGAAAAAAGGGGGAACTATTTCAGGGCTAAGCTACCAGAAATTCTCAGACTACTTAATTTGTGACCTTGCTCACTAGTTAAATGCAATCCAGGATTTTCTACCTCTTCCATAGTTTCACAGAAATGTTTTCTGCATTAAAAGCCTGTTTTTTTCCTCTTACTATCCTAGTTAAAAATGAGGAAAACCCAGTGCTTTGGTAAAAGAAATATCTTGACATCTTGGGGGAAGAGATTTTTTTAATCCTTGGTGGGTGGGTGGGTGTGTTTTAACTGAGAAAGTTAGAAACTATCTTTCTGTTCCACATTTTTTGCACATATCAGCTGTGGCATCTGTAAAGCAATATCTTTATTACTGCAGTAAAATGAACAAAGTTGAAATGTCTGTGTTTGTGCCAAGAATTTACTGTTTCTCCACAATGGCCAGAAGTTTCGGAGCACTGTAAGTGCTGTCAGTGAGCCTGCACAGCTCCTGGTCCCGCTGCCTGTGTGTGATGTCTGGGTCCATTCCCCCTCTGTGCAGTGCAAGTGGGGCCCCCCCAGGACTGAGGACTCACAAGGTCAGACTTGATATTAGGTTTGTTTAGAGCAGTGCTTTCAAGCATTTGGGCATCCTTCTGTTTAATTTCCTGATACCATGTAATACTGTTTTTCAGAGAGATATATGTATTATATACATATATATCTGTGCTGCTACTACTGCATTTCCACCTCTGCTTTTGATACAGCAACTGCTGCTGGGTGTAAATCATATTACAGCAGAGCTGTACTCCAGAGTTCACATACTATTAGTTGGTTTTTTTCTGTAGTTTTTATGTCTGTGTGGGCTAATGCGTTTCTACAGGTTTGAATCCAACATCAAAGTAACACCCGTTAATGTTTTTATACCACCTTTTTTCCTCCAAGTCGGATTTTATTTTCAGCTCTATTATTTTTGCTGCATAATTTGAGGCTTTCTGCTTGCTCTTCACATTGTTTAAAAAAAAAAAAAGGAAAGAAAGAAAACCAACCCACACACAAAACTCTGTTTTGCTTAACTCATACAGTATTTCCACTTGGCTCAAAAGATGTGGATTTGTGAGCTGAGGGAATCCTTCTTTGGCTGGTCACCCGAGCTTTCTTCAAGAGCATTAGAAGGATCTATAGCTTAAGTTCATCAGAGGGCTGACCTGCTCTGGTTTTAATGAGATTTATTATACCTGTACCTGTTAGATTTTGTGGCTTTGATCTTCAAAATGATCTGAATAAACTTGTTAGTAAAAGCAAAACTGTTGACAGAAAATTGACTCTTTACTAAATCTGCCCTGTGTTAAGAATATTGATTTTTGGAGTTATAATAATTTCCCTTGTGGCATTTGTGTGGAACTCCTCTGTGGTGTTTGGCAAAGTGCTTGTGTCCATGTTTGTGCTCTTTAGCTCCTCCAGTCCCCCCTGTCAGAAAACCACGCTGATCAAACCCTGATATCACAGCCCAGGCTTGGAGAGGGTAGAAGAAACAAATCTGGAAGTTAGAGTGGATGGGTGATTGTGTGTGAATGTTATGGATACAGCTGCACTCCTAACACACACAGGAGAGATTGGGAGGGGTCAGTCTTGGCCAAACATAAATGTGTATTTTCCTAAAATTGCCTCTGTTTTGCATAAAATTTTGACAGCATTTAGTGATTTTTGTTAGCTTAAAAAACCTGAGAGTTCTCAATTTGCTCCAAAACAAGTTCCTGTGAACTTTCAGCTTGTCAAGTATCTGCGGACTCAAAGGGGATCCAGAGGCACCAGAGTGGTGAGATGTGCACTGGTTATGGTTGAGTGGAGGCAGCACTGGGGAGCATGGGCAACATGAGCAGGGAAACTCGTGTCTGGAATGAAAGTATCTGGGTCAGCCTCCTCGGGAGCTGCAGGACACGTGAGATGCTGCACTCGTCTGGTTTAACTTCCCACAGTTTGGTGACTTCCACGGAGGTTTCACACGGCCACGGAAGATGCAGCTTGACAGGCCTGCAGCAGAGGTGGCCTCTGAGCACAGTGATTTGACTTGTTCCATCAAGATTTGGCAAGCCTGGTGACTGGTGATCTCTGGGGCTGTGAAGAAGAATGTGGCCTGTCAATAACACAACTCATCAGCTTTCCCCTGCTGGCACTGGGAGTCTGGACACGCAGCACTCGGGTCTGAGACAAATGCATCTCTGGGTGTAACGCCTTTCCTTTTTTTTTTTATAAATGTACCTATTAATGGAAGCAGAGAGCATAATGTAATCTTAAAATAGCTACTCCGTGAATGCAGAAACATTCCACTTCTGACTAATCGGCCATTCAGAATGAGCATTTAAATATGCACCAGAGACTGAGCGGTGGCTCTCCCTCCATATCCGCGTGAGTGGAGTCAGAAACGTGCTGCAGAGCAGAGCTGGGCAGGCATCGGGCTCCTTGTGCTGTCCCCTTACCCCACACCTCCTTACCTCAGTCAGTTCTACCCTGGGAAGCAGAATGCGTATCCTACTTGCCACCCCTCTGGTTAGGCAGCAAGCTGAGGGGGCTGTTCATTCTCTCTGCTCTCAAGGCTGAGGATCTTGGAAGCAGGAGGCTGATAAACAGCCCTCAAAACCAGATTTCTCTTTCTCTTGGTTGTGAATGACCAGGAACACAAAGAGCTTATGGTCCG
The DNA here is from genome assembly GCA_035583135.1 of Lophotriccus pileatus. NCBI lineage: Eukaryota > Metazoa > Chordata > Aves > Passeriformes > Tyrannidae > Lophotriccus > Lophotriccus pileatus. The sequence continues at coordinate 4,141,643 of JAWWES010000048.1, forward strand.
AGTCCTGGCTCTAGTGCATAGATTGGAGAGCTTGGCAAGCACCGGGGAGCCCATGTGCAGTGTTTTGACTCTGGCAGGCGATGCCTGCTGCTCCAGAGCCTCTGGCCCAGCTTCACAGTGAGAGCAAGACACACACATACATGCAGGGTGTGGGACAGGATCCGTGTGGTCTGTCCTAAAACCTGTCCCAGCTTAAGGATTTCTGTGGCAACTCCTCACTGCCCGTGCAGGGGAGGGCGCCAGGTTACCCAGGGCCCCCTCCCAGGGGACAAGTACCATTGGAAGTGGGTGTGAACTCACGTGTCAGAAAAGGACAGGCTTTCACACAGCCACTTGTCCTGGCTTTCTCTGCACTGTTTGTCTGCATGGGAGGGAACGGGCAAGACTCTTCTTGGGATTCCTCCGTGCCTTTACTGGGTGTGTTTTCACCTTTCTGTACACATCTTCACTGGGTCAGGCTGGTGATGCTTTGTGTGTAATGAGACAGTCCTCGTGGTCTGCATGTGCTGGACTCTGTATGGCACTGGCCTCTCCTGGCAGGCTGAGGGTGAGGACTGGCTCCCTGCTCCCAGTGCTGCCTTCCCTCTCCTGCTCACAGGCTCAGTGCCAAGGGAGCTGCCTGGGCCAGACCAGCCAGGCAAAATCTACAGAGGTGATTTTCTTTTGCTGATCAGTGTTGCTTTTCCAAATCCCACATGGCCTATATGGCTGTAATAGTATCTCATTTAGAGCTGACCTCAAAGGCAAGTTCTCCTCTCCACCCAAAAAAAGGAGGTTTTCACATAAGGGCTTACACTGGTTTAAGGCAGCTTTATCTTAGTATAGCATAAACCTGTTTCTAGTTATCTTAAGGCAGAAAGCAACTAGGGGATTTGGATTGGACTGGATGATTGATTCCTGCTGATTTAAGCGATCCATAAGGAGTGCCTTTTGCCCTTACCTAGCTAATCTTGATTTCCCTTTCTGGCATAGCAGCAGCAAGTATTTATTCTGTGTTGTCTCTTGCAGTGGGACAAAGTTCTGGGAAGTGCTGCACTCTGAGCATTGGCTTCTGCAGCTCTGCTCTTCAGGTGGTTATTTATGCAAGGCACTAGCCAAAGGGAAAGGGGAGTTTTAACTGGATTAACCTCAAGAAGAGAGTGTGGGGATTTAAGGATTAATGAACCAAAAGCAGCCAGCAATCACTGACTTAAAACCTTCTGTAAGAGAGCCAGTCTCTACAGACTGGAAATACAGTCCTTCCTTACCTGCACAGCGTTGACATCGCAGTGTTTTTACCTTTGAGGTGTTAAAGAAGATGGTCTCGGGGGTGCAGGGTAAGTGTAGGGTGTTTTCTCTCAAGACTGGTGTATTACTGGGAAACAGTTCATAATTGGCAACTCTTTAAGAAAAAACTAGTGAACCACTGAGTGCTCAGATGAGATCTTAAACCCGGCACTCAGAAGGTATGTTGGTGGCTTGCTCCAGTATAATGAGAACATCTGGTTTCCATAGACTTGTAACTCTTCTAACTTCATGCACTCCCCTTTTACACCTTCTACCCTTGCCTTTAAGTGCTTCTATCATCCCATAATTTTTTTTTTCCACTGATGCTGTTATGTATCCCCTGCAGGGAAAATCCTGGTAGATTACCAGATTGATAGAAAGATTGGGAGGCGCGGGAGAGATCAACGAAAACCTGTTACTAAGGAGACACGAGTTTTAGCATCGAGTCTCTAATGGCCAGTCTGCTGAAGGGGAAACAGATGGCACAAAGGAGGCTGGGATTATACAGACAAGTACTGCAGGGCCACAAATCTGATACATCCACTGAACTTCCTGGGGTCAGGCAAATCCAGGCTTGTGCCAAGACTAATGTGGTTCCTTTGCCTTTGGCACAGTGTTTCTGTCCTTCTGTCGTTAAAGGCTGTCCTGGACAGTGGGCTTCTGCCTCAAACATTCCTGTTCCAGGGAACAGCCAGGTTTGGCACAGAGTGAGGGCAAGTGGCTGTGTGGAAGCCTGTCCCTTTGACAGGTCAAGCTGTACCCACTGCCAGTGGTACTTGCATCCTGAGAGGGGAAAATAACCAAACATAACCCCGAATTCTGGTTTAGTACAGCTTTTCTCCTATTACTGATGCATTCGTGTAGGAAAGTGCCTTCTGTCCTGGGAGAATGGGAGGATGGATGGCAGCCCCAATCACTCCTGGCTTTTGACACAGCCTGGCCTTTATTGCAATATAATGTTTCTCAGAGGCTTAAGTTTCAGGAGTGATGCTCCCAGCTGTGCTGCCCGCCTGACGCCTGCTTCCCTGGCTCCTGCCTGTTCTCCACAGGGACGTGACACGACACTGCAGGTCTGGACTGAGCAGTGGGCAAATGAGCAAAGGCAGAATTCTTCTGGCCGAGGAGAAACAATGCTGGAGTCACTTTTGCAAGAGGCTAATTAAGATCTGGTTTTGTATTTAACTTTCAGGCTCTAGAGAGTGTTGCAGTAAACGGGACACTGATTCGTTAATAGTGGGAGAGTGCTGGCTGACTACAGTACTAGAATTAATAGCTTGACAGCATTTCCTTTTCTCCTTTTCTCTCCTCCCACAGCAATTTGGACTGATACCCAAATAAACAATAACAAACAGATTTTTGGAGGAGCTGGCTGGAAGAAATAACAAAAGTCAAGGGTCACTTGTTATGCAACTTTGTTCTGCTCACATTTGACTCATCCCTGTTCTACTCCTCTGCTTCATTTTTCTTTTTTTTTTCTTTTTCCTTCAACCCCTGTTGACAAGGTGTCATTATATTTGCTGCCTTGCTCTAGTCCCTCAGAAACTCCTTAGACCCTTGGATCTCCAGCTGCTGTAGGCGTGCAGAGCTGGAAGAGTGTAGGCAGAACTCTACTGTGGAGGAGCAGCGTACGAGAGCCTAAAAACCAGCTTGTATCAGGCAAGAAAATGGCTCTGGCTTAAGCTCCAACCACAAGTAACTAATACCTGGGTGTATTTGGTGAAGAAGTGAATGATTCCGAGCAGTTTATCACCGTTGTGTCCCAGTTCTAGCAGCAGAGGTCCCCTGCCAGAAGTGGGGCATCTGGGAGGCTGTTGTGCACCCCGGGGACAGTGGATGTGAACAAGGAGAACACTCTGTACCTTGTGGTTCTCTCTGCAGTGTCTTGCCAGGGAATATCTTCAGGCATTCCTTTCCCTCTGCTCTCCACAGGCTCTGCTTTGTGTCCTGCATGGACAGAAAGCTGTCCCAGCTATTCTTTTTGAAGTTTCGCCTGAAATGCTCGGGGTTTTTCCCTACTGGAGCGGAGGCTAGAGGTGAAGAGGCGTTGCTGCCAACTCCTCTTCTGATATCGGGTCTAAACTCCTGCTTTTAAAGCTCTACCAGCCAGTTCTGTTCCAGATATGCCACTGCAGTAGAGCAGAGCCTCCCTGCCTGTGCTCCTGCTTCAATCCAGGGTTATGCAATAGCAGCCTGCAAGTGCCAACGCAGATGCTGCTGCATCCAGACATGCTGTACAATGTAGTTGCTTGGATACCTCTTTTTTGTTGTTGTTATTTTTCTCACAAATGCTAGGTAATAATTTGCAACTTGTACCATTGAACACAGGTTCAGATTAAGCAATGTAAAGAATCTGAGATATTGATGACTTCCTCTCCACCTTGCTTCTTAAAGGTTGAGCATTGTGGAATTTGAAAAGATTGAGTGTTGCTCTGCTGCCTTTTCAGAGTCTTTATTTCCTCTTTGTAAGTGTTAAATAACTTCCCCCTTTGAGAATATCTTTCATCCAGAAAATCATCTCTTAATTACTGATGCAATATGCCGAGGGCCCTGAGTGGCCTGGCTGCCAGGGCTTATATTTCAGGTCGGTCACGAAGATTTCTGTGCTGCTTCTAATTCTCCGTGTTGTGTGTTTATTACGTCAGGAGGAGATTTGACAGGGGCTTGCAGGGATTGGATCTCAGAGGAGCTGAGTGGGTGAGAGTCTCCTGTAGCATTCTGGCAGGGAGAAGGATGCTTGTGTGTTACAGCCAGCCCTGGGCTCAGAGCATCCTGCAGAGCCGGTGTGGGGTGAAGGTGCAGCTGAAACGTGTCTCAGAGATGGCCGTGTGTGATTTCAGCAGTGGAGTTTGAGGCGAGCTGTCAAAATGAAAAGCCTGTGCCTGGTTATTCTGCTGCTGCCGCCACTGAGGAATTAGACTTTTAACAAGAGGGCTGTGCTGGCACAGCTTTATTCTGTGCACACAACTATGACATAACTAAGGATGGTATCCAAATAGCTCTGTTCTTGTCCCATTGTGGGAATAATATATTTTATATGTGTTGCAGGTGGATCAGCATTGCTTTAGTGACCCTACTGTACATTCTGGAAAAAGTCAAAGCTCTGGAGTTATAACTTGCTCAGAGCCCTAGAATAATTCCCTGTTTTTTGATGGAGATAACTGCAGCAGGGATACAAACGAGCGTGCACCAAGGCAAACTAGATGCTAACAGGAAAATGGCTGATTGCAAGACAAAGACCCTTCCCTTTGCAGTGTACCTCCCTTCCTTCCACCCTCCTCCTCCTAAAATAGCCCTTCAGCATGAGGAGCGAAAACCAAATATTTCCATTTTTTAAAAACACGTTTAATGTTTGTTCATGTCAATGGGAAAGTGATTTAAACCAGAAGCTGGTGTTGTGCATCTGCCCCGTCTGATCTACGTCCTTATTCCTTGTAATGCTTTAGTACTGCTCATGGATGATAAAAGATTATCAGCTGCTGTCCCAGGTCTCCAACTTCTCTGCATCTAGCTCATTAGCCAGTTTGCTTTTCTGGCTCCTTCAATCTTGTTTAATTCTAGCTGCCACTTTTTTAATGCAGCAGTTGAGGAGACTCTCTCTCTCTCTCCAGCTGGAAACAGGCCCAGCTTCTGAGGTGAAGATGTCAGCCCTGTGGGTGAGGAGGTGCGTGGCCACGCTGCCCTGGAAGCTCCTGAGGGCACTGGGAGGTAGAGCAAGGTCTGTGTATTGACAGGTAGTGACTGGAGAGGGTCTGAAGTGTGAATGTCCATCCTGCATAATTGCAGAGGGACAATTTCATGCATGTAAATGTGTCAGCCTGCATGAGTGGATAATGAAGGGCTGCTCGTTGTGGTAACCTGTGGAGCTGGGCTTTCATTTTAATCACAGACTGGTGGTGGTGTGGAAGCCCTGCCCTGAGATTCACCAGTGTACACATGCATATCTTTGGCTTGGTCTTAGTCAAACTATACCCTTGGCGTCAGCCACAGTTCCCAGTATGAAAACTGGAGTTCCACTGCGTGTGTTTATACAGTAAGTGAGTTTTCTCACACTTGGCCCATCACCATAGGCATTTGTTATTGTTCTAGGGAAACAAACGCTCCTAGATTTTAAGATTTCCAGTGGACAGTGTAGTTAACTTTGCCTAAAAGGAGATTAGGCAGGTACCTGTAGGGTTCTGAGAGGCATTAAATACAGCAAAGCATCATAATTACAGTAAATAGCTGCCTTTTCTGTCATACTGGGCAGCGCTGAAAGTCCTTCAGAAAGTCAGAGGAAAGGTCTATTCAGGGAGACAATAGTTTTGCTGGTTTTAATTTCCCCTAGTGTCTCTAAGTGGCTAGGGGTGATATGCTGCTACAGTTTCAGAGAGAAGTTATATTAATACACCTTTGGTGTAGAAATATTTAATATGAATATGTATGTATAGTGTTTGTATTCTTTTTCTTTTCCATTGGGTGCGTCTCTGATTAAGGCAAAAGCTGTTGTACTCCCCATCAGGCAGGCTGGTTTCACTGCAGCAATGCAGTTGACAGTAATCTGCTTTTTAATCTGTTCTTGTGGTGTAGTGTAGCAGGCTGTGTCACACTGTATTTCCCATCCTGGCTCTTGTTGTACCAGTTGGAGGCTTGTAATTTTTGTCTTCAAGTGTTTGAGTTTTAGTTCTGCAGTTTTTAGTGAGGCCTAATCTAAACAAGGTTTGCATTAATCCCTTCTCTCCAGCGGGAAGATGAAAGCTTTGATAAGGAACTTGTTTTTTGCTCTCTCCCGAGCAGGAGCACAATGTCTTTGACCTAAATATACCAATTACTGGCATAGCAAAGTGATACAGAAAACAATCCGGAAGGAATGCCAACCTCTGAATGAACACTTGGCTGCAGAAAGCTGCTGCTTATGTGGAACCTCAAACCCAGAAGAAATGTGAGGAGGAAAACAGCGTCCATTCAAAATATTCCATGCAAATAGTGAGGGGTGAGAGAGAAACGGCTGGAGAAAGCTGCTTGTTTACCCCTTGCCCCTACGGCTTTGGAGAGCCAAAAGCACTGTGCAAGGCACAGTATTCAAAAAGCAGTTCAAAAAGTAGCAATGAGCTGGCTCTCTAGAGCATGCTGGATGACTTCATTAATTAGTTTCATAATTTTTACTAATGGTTAAGGTTAACCATCTCCAGAGACTGCAGGATTCTGCAGTGGACTGGTTTCCAGTTCAGCTCTGAGACCTATCCTCTATTAATGAGTATCTTCACTACCATGTTGATGGTTTCCCAATTACGCTGAATAAATTGGTTCACACAAACTGCTGCAGATTTCGGGTTGGTTTTGTTCTCCATGTTGCAGCTGTGGAACTTCCAAACTCTGGCTGCCCATTATTTTTGTGATCAAATCGCCCTTTTTAGTACCAAACTGCTACTAGACATGGTCAGACTGGAAATGGTACCTGTTAGGGTTCTGTATCTCCCCTCCAACCCCAGAAGCTCTAGCTGGTGAATTTGTATGTACTCCTGGGCTTTTTGCAGGAAGAAAGGGAACCTTTTATCAACCCAGGTTTTGGAGTTAGCCCCTGTTTCGTTTTCCCAGCCAGTGTTGTTGCTGGCGCTCCAGCCATACTGCAAATGCAGCATGTGTGGGCTTTTTGCTAACACAGTTTATTTAAGAGACTGATACAACTCAGACTACTGCAGGGAAGTCCCTCTGCTACAGAAATGTGTAATAGATATTTGGCAATCCGACTCAAACATTTGTCTTGCTTTGTTCCAGTAGATGATTTGAGATTATTGATAGGACCAGCATCTGTCAAATATTTCATCTTGGAAGGCATTGAACCTCAGTTTTGTGTGATGTCCATGCACAGATCCTGGTCCCTTGGACTTCAAGGGCCCCCATTCAGTTGGGCATCCAGTGCCAGTTCTGTGCAGATGTCAGATACCTCAGGGCATCTCCACTGTCACCACGTGTCTGTCAGGAGCTGAGTTGAGCCCTAAGGAATCTGATCGTCCGGTGGGTGCTTTTATCTCTGTGTGCCTTGTGTTGCATTAGAGGAGAGGCTGTGGCTGCAGCAGTGGCACCCTCTGCAATGCTCAGCCAGACTGGGTTATCCATGCATTGGGAAATACTTGTGGGAGGGTGGCTTTTGTACTGACTTGCTTAATACTTGCTGGCACACAAGGAGAGCTCCCGTGTGGAGCAGCGTGCAGGGCTCTGCATGGCTGCAGCCCAGACAAAGGGACTCTGGGACACTGGTGGACACTGTGAAGAGGAGTATTTGCATGGTTTAACAACTGGATCAGTGCCTGCATGCACAGCCTCTGGTTTGACTGAAGCAGCTGCCTTCTTCCCAGCAAAGGTCACGTTCGGCTCAGAGGCACTCGGTGTGTGTCTGAACAACTGGACAGGATCTAGCCAAGGAAAGAGTAGGCAGGGAACTAAGAAACTGCTCATTAATTACAATCCTTTCCTTTGTAGTGCCTCCTTTGAGCCTGGGTCTAGAGCTGTCTGCATGATGGAGGTTTGGCCATGTTAAGTGAAAAGCCTCTCTGATGGCATGGTTACATCTGAGTGTTGCTGTGGGTTTGGGGGATCTATATTAACTAATCTGTTGCATGAATAAGAAGTCAACATATAGAAAAGAAGGGGAGAGAAGCACTGTAGTGTCTGAAGTGTTCACAGCTATGAGCAAAGTGTTGACTTTTGGTGAAAACTGTCTAAATTGTCAGTGCTCTCTTGATATTGATGGCTGTGGCCACTCCTGATAAAAACACTTCCCAGGCATTGTCTGTGCAGTCAGGTATGTTGGCATAAAATCACACGTAGCAGGCAGTTATTAAATGGGAATTCTTTTAAAGTTTGAAAGATGTATTTTTAGGGTGTAGTCTGTGTGAAATGTTCCTTGGTTAATAGAAATGTAGTGATTGTGAGGCGCATGACTTAGGCTAATAATCATATCTTACAGCACAGGAACTTGCTGTGATGTTCCTAATGTTAAATCCAGGCAGACAGCTCCGGTCCCTGTACGTAAGAATGGAGATTGAATCTTGTTTATCATTACATCAGTCTGCAAAAAGGAGATTTATAAGAGCAGAATTGTTTGCGTGACATGGAGTGACTCCCATTGTATAGAACAGAACAGCACTCCAAAATTTCTCTCCTCTCCCTTGCCCTTTTGATGACAGATAGTTGGCAGTGGATCAAAGCACAAACAGGATTAATGTTTTGCATATTCTGTCCTACATGGCCTGAAAGGAGCAGAGATGGAATTTTTCATCTTTCACTTTAAACTGCATTTAATATCGTGGCCTAGTTTAGAGCTATGCGACTCATTCCTTCCATTTCCCCTGAGGCCTCTGTTTCTGGTCAAGGAAAGCAGGGCATGACTCCCTCTGGAGCTCATCAGTGCTGCTCAGCTTCCTCCTCTGTGCAGGCTGGTGGAGGAGAGGCTGCTTTGGGGCTGGAGCAATCCAGCATCAGGAATCTCCAAGCAGCGTTTGTGGAAGCTGCCATCTCTTGACTGTGTCGCTGTGGTCACAGCACGGGTGCTGCAGGGGCACAGGGAACCTGCAATGGGGCAGGATCCAAGGTTCCTGCCACCACCTGTGCAAAGGCAGCTGTGAAGGCTGGAGTGGGTCAGTGTCACAGGTCACACCTCCAAATGGCTGGGTTTGGTGCCCAAGGATGATGTCCAAGTGTGTTCCTTCTCAAAGATGTCCTCAGAAAGGAATGTTTTGATGTGCTTTCAGCTGGTGGATTGTCACACTGGCAGCAGGACTCCTTCTTTGGAAATACGCTGGAAATGGCAAGAAAACATGAAGGTGCTGGTTTTAGGGGTCGTGTCAGTGCTGGACTCTTGTTATATTGGAGTAATTCCCTCCCTGGTGCTGCACCCGAGCGGACACATCCCTGTCCTGCCCTCCCCTCTAGCGGGATGACGAGTCATTGCAGCTCGTCTGGGCTCCAGTCACAGGTGACTGGGATGTTTTGTAGCTGCAGAATTTTATAGTGACCAGAGCCCAGCGCAGAGAGCTGTAGGATGGGAATGGCAGCATGGACTGGTGGTGAGATACATGAAAAATAAGAGCATTGGCTGTATCTTCTTTCACACCCTCTGTCCATGTTCTCATGGATGCATTTGCCGAGGAGACAGGGCTGAAGATGATTCAGAAACCTGAATCTGACCACTCTGTAAGTCCAGATCAAAACATGAGGCACAGGGAAGGACTGGGCTGAAGGTTGGTCAGAGTTGCTGAGGAGAAGGGAAGGAGTTTGCTGAAGGTTAGTTTTGTTCCAGACAGCATCCCAGGTACTGTCACTTGTCTGCAGTTCTGTTTTGTAGACAGTCAGCTATATTCTGAGTAAATGTGCTCCTCACACAAATCTGCTACATTTACGTCTGATATCAAAGACACATGAGATGTAAGAGCTTCAGCAGAGACAGATGGTGACTAATTGGGCCATGTCTGGCCTCCTCCACACTGAGCTCTGGAGGGCTGAATTTTGAGGGGAGCTAAGATAATGATCTGCATATTTCAGGATCTTCTCCTCTCATTCGTGGGACTTTTGGCTATGGCATACCAGGCTTGCCAATTGCTGTGACAAGGATTTTTCTTGGCATGTGGAAATGGCCATTCATTATAATACTAAAAATGTTTGCATAGCTTGGGTTCCTGAGCAGCACAGTGGAGATTTCAAGTGCTCTTTCAGTTGTTTTGCTTTGCTGCGGGTTTGAGGAACTTGTTCTCTAGTCAAATACACACTTTTGATCTGCTTTGGCTTATTCACATGTCTTTAGCTAACCTCTTTCCCTCCCCTGACCTCTTCCTCCTGCCCCCACAAGTCAGCTTGTTGTGAGCCCACAAGGAACTCAGCTGGAGTTTGTGCTCTGGCAGCATTGCCTGCACTTCCCATAACGGGGGTGAGAAATGAATACACACTCTCCTGGGAAATGCCAGTGATTAGGATTACAAATTCAGGAGAAGTGGAGCAAGGCAAGGAGGTATGAGAAGTATTTAGGACTGAAGCAGACTTTGCTTGCTTGCTCTAGAAGTGCAGGTACTTGCTGCTTCCATGCATGCAAGATAATTTAGCACTATGGAACTGCTTGGAAGTACTTGGTGTCTTACTTCTAAAAAGCTCTGAAGGAGCTGCTGCTGCTCTGGTGGCTGCTCTTCATCCACACCCTTCTGAATGATGTGACAGCTCCTCCTCTGTTGAATGTTTTCATCTCGTTGGTGTTTTCATCTCGAAGGGGTCAGGAATGCTGCCTCCCTTTTATCGAGTTGCTGAGCTAATGCTGAGGTATGATGAGTAGAAGGTATTCCTGCCAGCTCTTGCTTGTTGTAGATGGCCTGCAGGTTTTAGCTTGAATTTGTGGTTGCAGGTGGCTCCAGGTGAACAGCTTCATGGTGCAGAGGGGCTCTAGTTCTGTTCTTAGAAGACCAGTAGCAAGCAGCATTTTCTAATTATTCTTATATCTCATAGACCCAGATCATTTGAGTGAAATAGAACATCCATCGGGAGTGCCTGCATTTAACTGTATTTAAAAGTGAACTGAAAGGGATCTTTGTCTCCCGTAAGCACAAAAAATGTAGTTCAAAAGATTCTCAGGAAAAAGCACCTGTTGATACCATTATCTTATGGAAACTCAACTTTTCCACTCCTCCCCTTTTCTGAGCTTGACACTTCTATGTGTTAGTTTCTGTAGGTTTTTTGAGTGTGTCTATTCCAGGATCTCCTCCTCTCCTGGTGTTTCCCTTCCCCTCCTCCCCTGGGTGGCAGGTATGTACATGTCCTCTTTGGTGGGGCTGAAACACTGGCTGAGGGACATGCAGTTCCTCATTTCCTTTTTCCACTGACTGCAGTTGGCATTGACATTTATCTCGTTCCACAGCCTTCCCCTAGTCCATGAGATCCCTTACACCCCTGTCCTTAGTTTCTGTCTGTCTGCCATGGTACATAAAACAGCGGCGTACGCTGATGGAGCATCTTCCAAACCGCTCTCCTGAAGCAAACTGAAGAGGAGAACAGGATAGTTTCCCTTCTCAGAAGAGCTGTATAGTCTCCCCTGGGGTTGTTCATTGGAGAAGGTTATCAGAGCCCACTGCAGAGGAGGCTGGGCCAGGGACAGTGCTAGGGAGGAGAGCACTGTCACCGTGTCGGTGTAAATCCAGCTCCATCCTTGTGTCAAACACCATCGTAGTCACTCAGGTCTCTTGCACCCACCTGCTTGCTGGTTTGTGGCTTGAAAAGCTGATCACTCTACTGGAGAGGAGACCTGCGGGAGGGAAGCCCAGAGCAACCAGGAGCAAAATTCCCTCTTTGCTTCTTGTGTCCCCTTGTGCTGAACTCTGGTTTCCATGGGATGTCCCTGCCCTGACTGAACCCTTGGTGTGCTTTGAAATGCTTTTGCTCTGCAGACCTGCACGTACGTAGTAAGTTCTCACCAATAAAATAGATCCTGTACTCCATCTCCTGTGCCTGGCAGTGCATATGTAAATGTACTGTGAAGCAGAATTAATTGCTGAGATCTCTCTGCTGAGGTATTGCTTTGGGCTGTAGAAGGTAGGCCTGGTAAAATTCCATAGCACGTTAGAGATTATGCATATTAATTTCTCATCTAAAGCAGCGTAATATGTCAAATTTCACCTTTCTAGTCTATCTGTGCTCACCCAGTCCTATCTGGGTGATAGTAATAAACCTGTCAGGTTTATTACTTCCTGGCTTTGTGGATTTTTACACTTGGTTGCTGACACTGGACTATGAATTAATATGATCTCCATAAAGGTAATAAAAAACCCAGAGTTTTTGCCCAGACGTGAACTATTTGTTTGGCTCTTGGCTTGCCCTTTTTGGCAGGGGTCACTGGAAGTCTGCGCAAAAGCAGGCAAGATACTGCAGGGGCAAAAATTCCTGTAGCACTGAGTTGTTAAAAGGGTTTTGAGAGAACATGAAAGTGACAGCTGAGCTGAAAGTGAGTTCTTCTGTAGTGACAGCTGCATGCAGAGGCAGGGAGAGTTTCCCTTTTGCCTTATACAATCAGACCAGTGAAATGCAAGTCTTTGCTTTCTGCATATATTAAAGCATATTAATGATTTTCTCCTTTCCTTGTGTGTGCAGGAGGCAGACAGTGGGGAAGAAGAATGCCGGTCCCAGCCCAGAAGGTAAGATTGTCACTTGAGGCTCACAAGAGTCCTCAAGGATACCTCCCTGTGGGAAATGTTCCACAGGGAGTTTTGTGGTTTTCTGGCATGTTCCTCAAAACACCCATCCTATTCTGCCCGTTGCTGATGTTGCACAACTGTCCTATGAAAACTTACTGAAAAACATACTTGGCTGTGACCTAAATGATGCTCCCAGTAAGGAGGTTGCTGCAGCAGGAAATGGGAGAAGTCAGATTACACACTAAAAGATATGTATATTTTTATATATCTACAGAACAGCTTGCAAAGATGTCACTGAACATATTCTCCAGAGCGTTGTTTCCATCCAGCAAAGGGGTGTTTGCCTGCAGACGTGCTCTGAATGGAACAGCGATATTCCACTTCTCTGTGCATGGGGAGACTTTGCTTCTATCCTGGCTGTGGTGTTCCTTAGCTCCCTCCAGTGTCCTGTGTTGTTCTCAGGGTTTGGTCCATCACCAGAATATTTTGAGAGGCATAACCACACTAATGAACTCTTGTTAAAAAGTCCCTGTTGCCATCAGGGGGGATCCTGTGCCATATGGGCACCTGCTGCTTAAATAGCATGTTCAGTGGGTGTGTGGATATTTGCTGCTGATGCAGATAGTCCAACATCTGCTCCAGAGTTAGGACAACACTGAGAATTTGCAGGGATTTATTTTTCAATGGGGTTGTTTTGCAGGGGGATGTTCCCCTTTTGTAAACACTGATTTCAGGTGCTTCAGGAAGAACAAACATTGAAACTCAGCTGATTGAATGGTGACAAGTATTAATGGTGATTTTTATAATGTAGTTACAGTCTGAAGGGTAAGATTTCTTAGAGTCTTGTAAGCTCTGTCTCCTTTCCTCTAAGCCTTCAAAAGATTTATTTCAGCTGAACTTAATAAAAGTAAAAATTGTATGTATCAGGTGACTTCTCCAATGGCAGGAGCACTTTCTTGGCTTAAAATGTTGCAGTCAGATTTTATGAAAGGCTTAAGATTCCCTCCAGAGGGAGTAAAGGGGAACTGAAGGTGAAATGGTTTTCCCTTTATGAGCTCTCTGGCTGTTACAGTTCTTTGCTTAATGTTGTTTGTGTGAGTAGGTAGTAACAGAAGCCATAATATCTAGTGTTTAAAATACTTAAACGAGATTTGGGGTTGGGGCCAACTTGGATGAATCTGCAAAAGAAAAAGCTGTCCTGGTTGCACATTCCCATGATTTCACTGCAGTTCTGTGATTGTGTGGCTCAGGGAAAGTGACTGCTCTGTTTACTTCAGTCTTACACCCTTAAACGATGATTTAAGAATTGCTGTTTCTTCATTTTACAGCTTTCATGACTGAGGGGAAAGCTGGAAAGCACAATTCCCGAAGGCTCAAATTGAACTCAGCTAAACTCCGATTTTTCATTTCACTCTTGGCCTTCCAGCAGTCACAAGATCAACTCATGACTTGATCTCAGTATACATAATGTATTGGAAGGGATGGGAGCTATTTAATTGTTGTGGGCACTTAGCAACAATTGTAGGTTAAGTCTGAAAAAAGCTTTTTTTTTTTTTTTTTAAATATATTTGAAATAATTCCTGCAGTAGGAAATGACAACCTGCTGTTGATGTGGTGATCTGAACTCCGTGACTCCTGTTACTGGGGTCAGAAAGCTCACTGAAACCAAGCTCCTTCTTGGGGAAAACAAGGGGGTGGGTGTTAAATGTGTTTGATTACAGGAGGATAAAAATAATAGAGTCAAACGGGGTAAGCAGTGAACCTGGAATCCTGCTGTAGAGGAGCAGCAGATGCCTATAAACAGCTCTTGACTATGTCTAATCCCCAGGAACAGAGCAAGTAGAAGCTATTAAAAATCCAGACAGTAAAAAGGGAATGGACTGAGCTGGGCTTTAAAGGAAAGGTGCTGCAGTGTCTCCAAGGCAGAGCTCTGCAGCAGCCTGACATTCCTCACTGTCTGCCTGGGCAAGGCCGGGCTGGTAAAGTTCTCCTGAGGCTTCATTCAGGTGACCTGGCTGCAGCTCCAGTCAGTGGTCAGTGTTTGGGGTGGGATCTTTGCTATTGGTAAAATTCCTCTGACCAGAGACCTTTAGTCTCCTGCAGTGCTGTAAAATGGGCTCACGTGCTGCCTCAGCAGAGCAGGTCAGCATCAGGCATGTCCAGATCCTGGTAACTGGACACTGAACACAGGAGAGCTGCTGTGGTGATGTTGAAAGTGTGTTTGGGTTAATAAAATAACTTTTCAATAGCATGTTGCTGCACAGAGGTGTTAATGCTTGCGAGGGAGTCCACTGGAGAATGAAGCATAGAGCCTTCATTTCCACTCCTGAGTCCCCACACCTCTGCAGAGCCTAGGGATTGCTGCTTCAAAAGAAATGTTCCACTAGTCTTGTGGTTAGCAATTTCTACATAGCTTCTGGTGTTAGTTTTCTGCTGGTTATCTTTTCTCCTTGATGAGATATGGGATATACTTTGAGGTGAAGAGGAACACACAGAAAAGCCTGGCAGCAGGACAGTAGGAGTGACTAGTGCTTGTTGAGCAGAGGCCCCAAAGAGCAGCAGGCTAAAATGTCCTCCAGAGAGGCAGAGAAATTAATTCCAAACAGGAGCTTAAACTTGTAGGAAGTGCATCAAGATCATCATACCTAAATGAAATGCTCTGTCTAGTTCCTGACCTGCTGGAGCTGTTTAAGATCTAACACCACAGAGGCCTGTGATTGCATGGACTTGGGTCTTGCAGACGAGGCAGGACTGGGTGAAAATGTTGTTCGAACTTAAACCTGCTCTACAGAGCAGTCAAATGACCTGACAAGTCTGCACTTGCCAGCACCATTATGGAGTGAGGAGCTTTCTGCTTTGGGAATCAGCAAAAATCTGCTTAAAACTTTTATTCAAAAGATGGAAAGCTCCATCAAAGTGCAGAAAGAGGGTTCTGAAAGTGTGCTCTGCAACTGTCCTTGGAAGATGCTTGAAATGGCATTTCCTGGCGAACTCTTTTGTGTTGATGCAAAGAGGGATGGTTTGCTTTCCTACTGAGGAAACTACTTGGGTATAGTGAACATGGACCTAATTTCTGTAAAGACTTCTATCTGCTAATAAAAATCCCAGCAAATTAACCCTGCAAATACCTGAAGCTGAACAAACAGGTGAAAACCAGCTTGGCTGCTGGAATTTTTTTTATCCAGGCCCTGCTCTGGGGGAAGCCCAGGAGGGTCTCCATGCCTGGCTGTAGCTGTGACCATTCCTGCAGCTTATGGGTGAGATCCCAAAGCCCTGACATGGATCCAAGTTCTTGCTCTGGAGTCCCTGATCAAGCCAGTCCTTGTTAGCTGTCTAACTCTTGGCTAACGGGACTAAGACAGAGTGCTGCATAAGCAGATGTCCTGAACAATCTATTTATTACATTTATTAACTTCATAGCTATCTTCTGACATTTTTATTAGGTTGTCTGGAGGCTATAGAGCTGCCTGGCCTGCACATCTCTCCTGTCCCCAGACATGCTGCTGCCAGGCTGAATACACTCTTAATGGAGCATCTGTGTTAACAGTCTCTTTGCAGCATCCCAGTGCTGTTAAAATTTACCTAAAATGCACATGTACTGAGCTGTGAGTTGTGTTTACACCCACTGAGGTATTGACATTCAGGTTTTGTGTGCTCTGTGCCAAGGTTTTAAGGATTCAGCATCTTTGTTTTGCTGACAAACGACATCTCCGGGCCCGGGGCAGCAGCGGTGCTGCAGCCTCTGTTGGATTTGCTGTCGGGATCTGCCGGTTGCTTTTTGGGTTTATGTTTTAAATGGAACCTCTGTTTTCCACACCATCGTGATTTTACCACTTCTGTGTGCCTTGAAACCGCTCTGGTTGCTGAAATGTGGCGTTGAGGCTGCTCAGTAACTGCTGCATATAAATTTGGGTGAGCTGTACTGCCTAGTGAGGCTGCTGGGGACTTCAGAGGGATTCTTTGAACTTTTATGGCCTGGCACTGGGTCGGGCTAAAGTCCGTTTGCTCAGGTAAAGGTGAAGAGCCTGTCGTTCCCTCCAAGTGCCACAGAAAGCAGTTAGGTCCTGCTTGAAATCTGGGGCTTGTTAACTGAAAATGTTCTCAAAAAGTGCTTGTCCTCCCCTCTTCAAGTGTGGGCAAGAGCATGGTGTTAAAATATAATTTAAAAAGAAAACCACACCTTTTGCAGCCCAAGTATGCTTACCTTCTGGTTTGTTTTCTTTTAGTCAAAATAGTTCCTTCCAGGAGTGAACTGGGAAGGAAAGCAAATCAGATTATTGCCATGATAACAGTGGGATGTGCCAAGATGCCTCAAGGTCTCAAGCTGTGAGTAAATACCTTTGTTGTAGGAGCGGAAGACCACAGCCCGATGCAGGAGCTTATAGTTTATAACAGTATAGAAATTGTTTTTCGGATAGTAAGTGGAAGGGGTGCATGTGTTTCCTTGTACAGGGCAACAGCCTCAATGAATTCTTAGCCAACCTGCTAGATTTTTAAACTGAGGCCCGGAGTGAGATGTATGTTAGTCCCCATGAGTTCTAACCTCATAGAGGGGGGTGATTCTGTGAGCAAACTGACTGCACTTCAGAAGGCTCATTTACACTCCACACGGAGACGTGTGGAACTGCAGCACCCTGGGACTGCTGTGACTTTTGGAGATGTGTATCATCACCATTTGGTGCTCCTGACACCCCTGGTTGTCCTTAAAGACTCTCTGGTGTTACAGGAGGCACTTCCCAAAACCATGCGCTGTGAGTTCTGGCAACTAAACCTCCCTTGTGCTGCCTTTGCTTGCTGCTGCAGCTGCCAAACTGTTGGTATTAAACAGTAGCTGAGTCTTCTAATGGGTGTTCAAGACAGTTTGATAACTCCAGATCTTGAGTAAGAAGGGACTGTGTGCAGTGTACAGGAAAGAGAGTGTTTATCCATGCCAGAGATTACTAAGCTCCTGTAGTATGAACCTTATCTTTAGAATGTGTTTCCTGAATCCATCTTTCTGTCTTTCCTTTCAGTGACAGCTCAGCCTCTCTGTGGCATTTACTACAGCTGCTTGGGGAGAGTGTAATACCGAGATAAAGAACGGTTCTGGTAATCTGCCAGCTCTGCTGACCACCAGGAAAAGTTCTGTGGGCCACACATCACGATTATTACAGCGGGTCTGTGGCCCTCATTTTTGAATAACAGCTCTTTTATCACCAAACTTGTGAGCAAAGCTATAGAGGTGGCAGTAAAATTTGTGTTTATTGGATTAGTAACAGGTATCTGCAGGGCTAGTTCACTGCAAGGTCTGTGCAACTGTGCTTGCAACATGTTCAGTCCAGTCCGATTACATACCTGTGGATCACAATAATGGGTGAGATGACTTCAGGTGTGATCTTCAGGCTGAAGGATCAAGCAGGCTCGTATTGCTGAGTTACCAAATTACCAGATAAACATGGGGAGCTCCCTCCAAATGGGAATGCTTATGAAAAGTTTTATTTTTGTTTGTCATTCTAAGTGTGCTAACAGAGGAGAATGAGGAACAAGGCAAAGACAAAATGGGAAGTAAAAGAAGGGAAGGTGGGTCTGATCCTTCCGCTACCAAAAGGGTCTGGTTGGCACAGAGAAAGTTCAGAACAGCTGCTCTCCTGCACTTGTGCTCCTTCTTCCAAGGGTAACAAAGGAGGGGCTGACCACGAGGTGCCATAAGGATTCCATACGTGCTTGTGTCTCCTGCTGAGCATGAACCAGGTGCTCTGCACTAGAGGAATCTTAAGATTCCTGTTGCAAATAGAAAAGGAAACTCCAAAATTCCCTTTCCTCATCTTCCCTGGTAGGGCACCTTCCCAAGACTTCAAAGTTAAAGAGAAATCTTCGGCGTTTTCCGTGTTTCATGGATTTCAGACACTTAAATGTATTTTGATAATCTAAGCCAGGGTTTCTGGACTCATTGCTGTTCAGCTCTTTGGTATCTTTGCATCAGAAACATTCCTTTATAAAATTAGGGGGGTGTTCTTTTTCATAGGTCACTGAAATAACACATTACCTATTTTATGATTTCAGATGTCATTCAGGCACGTTTCCTTCATGCTGGACTTAGAGCAGTGCTGTAGCAGTTTGCAAGGGTCTGGTTTAACCTTTTAGTAGCAAGATGATTGCAGGGAGTTTGCATTGTAGCTTTGTTTCATCTGAAGAGCTGGTTTCTTAAAGCTCCTCTGGAGTTGCTTGAATGCACATGGAAGGCAGCCCTCCAGAAAGCAGGAGAAGGTGCTGTGGCACAAGGTGTTTCAGCAAAACATGTGTCACAGCATATTACCCTTGTCCAACACTGGTGTTGCTTGTTGAGACCAGAGATTGCCGCTTGTGTCCCTTTCCCTGCCCCTGGTGGCACCGCTCCGGTCTCTTCAGTCGTCTTTGCTTCAGGCTCTGTAAAAGTGGTGTAATTGAGCATTGACCTCTTTGTGTCAGACCCTCTAAGATTTATTGATAAGTAAACTATACAGTTATTGGATGTGGGGTTGGTGAGGAAAGGGTTTAATGAAGTGATAATATTGCAAAATAGGTGTTGAATTCTCAGCTGAGTGGCCTAATCATCGATCCTGATGGGCAGCTGACCAAACGGGCTTTAAAAGCAGGGGTTTGTTCTTTCAGTGATGCTTATCACCCTACCCCTGTACTTGTCTGATTTCTTTGCTCAGGAACTGGAAACAGAAATACTCTTTGACAGCTTAAATAACCAAATTTAGAATGTGGCTTCCTGTTCTGACTGGTTCTTCAGGATTCGAGTAGATTTGCGTGCTTTCCCTGTTCCTGCCTCCCCCTGCTTTTTTTTTTTTCATTTGTTTTAACTAGATATGAGCTCCTTTATAATTACTTGGTTAAGTTTCCCTGGATCTGTGCAATACAGCTGGTGGATGTAAGCCCTGCCTTGGTGGGTGGTATGGCTCTTAATCACTGGGAAAGCTTTGTTTCTGTACTGTACTCAGTCTCGCTGTGCCCTGCATGCATTGGCTTGTTTATGATCGCTGCTGCTGAAATGGCTTCATGTTGTCCTGATAAATTGGACTGCACGATACAGAAGGCTTTGTCTCCCATGCTAAAAACATCCAGGAGACTTTTGACATGTTTCCCTCCGAGGTGGGGAGGCAGCAGTAGCAGAGCACAAGAGGTGCTGCTCTCAGCCCATCGGTCTCTACCTATTTACAGGTTTGCTGCACTAATTTAAGGCTCTGACCAGATAAATCATCTGTTTGGACCTTAATCCACTCAGACTCATCTGTGGACTCATTGCTGAAAGCCACATGTCCTCAGAGCAAAAGGATGAATTAACATCCCACCAAAAAAGCAGCGGCATCAGGTCCTTTGACCCTCAACCAGCTCAGTGTCGCACCAGATTTTTCAAAGCTAGCCCTTAGGACCTTTTTTCCCCATCAGAGCTGATGCTGAGACAGCTGCCTTTGTGGGCCAAGATTGAGTGTAGCTCCGGTGAGGAAAACAAAGCACTTGGCCCCAGCTCTGCATACGGAAATGAACTTGCTCCCTCTGCTCCCCGGCGGTGCCTGTGCAAGACTGCAGTGCTGGGCTGCGGGCAGAGATGGGTTGTTTTCAAAATTCGGTAAGTTTTCACAAACGTGGCCGGAAACAGCTGATGAACAGTCAAGAACAAACTTTCCATACGTGCAGTAAAGGTGGCGGAGCAGGCACGGCCGTAGCACCTCTCTTGGTGGGGAGAGGATGTGCTGGGGGACAGGGGGAGGTTTGTTTGCCTATTACAGCAGCTTCACAAGTGGGTTTTTTTTTCACAATCCCCTGAAAACACGGGTCTGAGTTCTGCATTGCATTGTCTGTGACACTGATGCAAATGATTGAAGGCAAAATTCCTATGTCTGACAGCCTCCCACTGTCCCCTTTACCTTGAACATGACTAATGTTACTACTGTAGTACCTCCCACAGTTGGAAGAAGAGAAGAACATTCCTTGCTCTTGCAGAGAGTACCTGGACTTCAGTCAAAACAGATTTAAAATAATGCCCAACCCTTCATACCCACTGGAATAAGTTTTTAGAGAGACTATGACAGTATATCATGTTCATTAGAGCTCTTCAAAAGGAGAGAACTGACGGGACCAGAGAAAGTCTTGCAAGTAGACATCCTCTGAAATGAAAAGAGGTCACCAGGCCCCAGTGTAGACTAAGAATTGAACATGCCTAATAAGACAATCATGCTCCAGATTTAATCACCTTAACGCGTGAGCAGACACTCAGCAAGCCCCTGTGGGATAGGAGTGGGTGGAACACGGTGACACCCACACCTTTGTGTGGTCTGACAAGAAGCAGCAATTCAGCCTTAAGCTGTTGATCTTGGATGGAAACAGAAGCCTGATTAATGTCCTCTTTGCATGTGGGCTATGTGCACTGACAGGACTGGGTGTCCATCTGTGAGTGCCTCCTGCAAGTGTCAAATGTGTGCATGCCATGCCAAACCTGACCAGAGCCCTTCCTCGTGACCTGTGACTGAGGCCTGGGCTGCACGAGGAGAATCCCCTTAGCGAGCTGCCAGTCCTGAGCAGAGCACAGAACACTCTGTTACTTCACTGCAAGATCAAAATGTGGTGGAATGCACACGAAAAGTGAAGTAGCTGAACTTGCTGGTGCAAGCTGCTGTGACTGTGTAGCTTTGCGATGCAGACATCAGGGGAGATGATGACTGTATGAATAAACAATATATTGTCAGCCTTGGTGTCTGCCAGACCAAACACTACAAGTCAATAGGAGAGGTTTGTGCATGTGTTCTCCTTCCACTCCCTTAAACTTCGCTCCAGAGGCAGCTCTGGTGGCTTTTCCTCTGCTCCCTCCTCCTGAAGTGCCTGTTCAGACATCCCTAACGCTCTTCACTGTAGTTTTTTTTCCATCGTGCTTCCTTAACTAGTTCTAGTGCTGGAGTAGCTGTTAGTGTTGCAGAGGTTTGGGGATGGGTGTTTTTACAGTGTGTCTCATGCTGCATGTAGCTGTAGTTTATTAATGTGTGGTGTTCAAAGGTTAAATGGAATCCTGCTGCCCCATGAGCCTCGCCAGTCCTGTGCTGTGGCAGGGCCCTGCTGATCCTGGGACCTCCTGGGGAGTGTGAAATGCCGACAGAACTCGGACAGGCGGTGCCCTTTTCCCTGCAGCAAAGTGTAATTTCGTGCACTGGGCTGGGAAGCACTTGAGACCCCAGACAGGCATATTTACAACTTGTCATGCAGTGATTAATGGCCCTGCTCACATGCTCTGTTGCGGCACCGCGGTGAGTTAGGCTGTACCTGTCATCGCTGCAATTTCGTGCACTTTGAATTCTTCATGTATCTGTCCCAGCAGAGTGCACCTGCTTCCAGCAAGGAGCAGTTTCTTGTCTGTCTTGTCACCTGCTGCCTTCAACTCCCGCCTTGTGCCCGCCTGCCCCTTCTTTCTGCTTGCTCCTTGCTCCTACCTGCTGGGAGATCAAATTTTTGGGTCAGTATTTTTGCTCATGTCTAAATGTAAGATGCAGCTTTGATAAAGAAATAGTGATGTTCCTTAAGGCTGATTTTAAAAAGCAAAATACGAAAATAACACAGGCTTTGAGGTGCTGAAGCACGTCCAGAGAAGGGCAGCAAAGCTGGGGAAGGGTCTAGAGAGTCAGTCACGTGAGGAGTGGCTGAGGGAGCTGTGAGTGTTTAATCTGGAGAAAAGGAGACTCAGGGGAGACCTTCTTGCTCACTACAACTGCCTGAAAGGCTGGACCAAGGTAGGGGTCGTCCTCATATCCCAGGCAACCAGCAACAGGATGAGAGGAAATGGTCTTAAACTGTGCAGGGGAAGATTCAGGTTGGACATCAGGAAGAATTTCTTCATAGAAGGGGTTGTCAGGCATTGGAACAGGCTGCCCAGGGATGTGGTGGAATGGTGGATATGGTGAACATCTCCCTGGAGATGTTCATGAAACGACTGGATGTGACTCTTAGTGCCGTGGTCTAGGTGGTGATCGGTCAAAGGTTGGAGTTGTTTTCCAGTCTTAATGATTCTGTGATTCTACACACAGGGGCGGTGGGAACTGAAGTGTTCATCTCACTAACATACACCTGAAGGCAGTGCCAGTCTCAGACTGCTTTTTCAAGTGTTATGGCAACAAAACCAGGTTCAAATACCTTTCATTAGTGTAGATTTCTGTATGTGAATTTCTTTGAGGATTTCCTACTTCTGTTTTCCAAAGGTTCAGAAAGAAAAAAGCTGGTGATATTTCTACTGTGTGGTCTCCTGGCGTATGGGCATGCAGTGTGTGACTGTATTAATCCAGGACTAATTCATTTACAAATCTATTATCCATATGTTATGAGTAGCTGCTTGCAGTTAATCACTGCACTTGTTTTCAGCAGTTTTTAAGGGCTTCCCTTGTAATGTTGCGTGTAAGAAATCTGACGTGTCTGGACAGTATCTAAGTACATTTAGTCTTCTACAACGCTTGAATAAAGCCCTTAAGTTATTAATTAGAATAGAACAGAGGTTCTGGGCTTGTTTTTCAGTCTGTGAATGTGTGGTATGTGTTACTACTAAATATGAGGTTCTTGCCAGTCTCTTGACCTCTGGAAGGATTGAGTTACCCTCCATTTCTCTAATGCCCCGATTTTTCCATTGCTTCTTGCAACTGACTTCATTTCTGCCTAACAAAATGATTTTTTTTGGCACTGCAGCAAGCTGGCACTGCATTTTCTTTACAGCTGTGAGGCACCATCACCAGAGCTGTGCTCTCGGCTACATAAGATGATGTTGCTTAAATTAATGCAACCAAACCATATCCTAGCAAAACTTGCAGAATCACCAGTTCCACTGCTTTGCCCTTTTCCTGTGAGTCCCTGAAGTGGGGATGGTCGAGACCTTTTGGACAGGTGTCTGTCCTGCTCCTGCCAAGTCTCAGACCCAAAGCAGTTGCGATCACGCTGTGTTGCTTTTTTCAACTCCTCTCTGCTTCTCTGATAGTTTTAGTTAATAGTTGGAAATAAAGCTGATGAAGCTTTTGGGCTTCCAGCTCCACTGCCTGATCACAGGGCCAGGTCTGTAGTGATGCCTTGGTATTTTCTTGCTCTTCAGTAGATGTCATTAACAAGTACATGTGTTTAAACTGTTGTCTTCTCTTGCCAGCTCACTTATGCCTCCTTACTGGGCCTGTGCCACCCACAGCAGACGACTTAAGGCTGGTGTATCGTGTTCCTCTGTGCTGGGATGTCCTGCATTCCTATGGGAAACAGAAAACTTGAGCTTGCTTCCAAGGCTTCTCGGCTGTTTTCCCGCAGTGTGGGTGTCGGGGCTGGCGAATGCCGATGTGGGATGGGCAGTGCAGGGTGGGATCGAGCGCGCTGCCCCCGGCTCTCCCCAGTGGAAAACTGTATTAAGTTTCCCTCGCGCTGCAGGATCTGAATTCCCAGCAGCCAGAGGACAAGATTTTTGTTCTAAATAACTTCCTTTCTTCCTTTTCTCTTGAGGGGTGATGGAGCTAAAGATTAAACAGCTTTGAAAGGCAGCTGCTTCTCTTCTCCTTTGGCAGAAACCGAGTTGCCGCGTTTGTGCATATGAAAGTTACTGCCAAGAACTCTTTCCTCTGTCTCTTGCAGGAGAGAAATTAAGGTCGTTTCCTGAGCACCCGAGTTGTCACTGCCTGCCTCTCGCAAAACACCTTTTGATGTGCTGCTGCTACAAACTTGGTTTCGGAACGTGCAGCCTCCCTGGCCTAGATCTGGGGGAGAAAACAAGGGGGGAAATGGAATGGAAAACAAAAAACTGGCACACCTGACACCCGAATCCCTGCCCCTGAGCAGAGCGGACCAGCCGCGTGTCCCTGTCCTGCATGTCCCTGTCCTGCGTGTCCCTGCTTTCTCTCCCCTCTCGCTGTCCCTGTCCTGCCTGTCCCGATCCTGCCTGTCCGTGCTCTGT
Organism: Lophotriccus pileatus; assembly: GCA_035583135.1. Classification (NCBI taxonomy): domain Eukaryota; kingdom Metazoa; phylum Chordata; class Aves; order Passeriformes; family Tyrannidae; genus Lophotriccus; species Lophotriccus pileatus. The sequence continues at coordinate 4,165,979 of JAWWES010000048.1, forward strand.
GTTCCTGGCCCACCTGTCCCTGCCTCGCCTGTCCCCATCCTGCCTGTCCCTGTCCCGTCTGTCCCCGTTCCGCCTGTCACTGTCCCCATTCCGTGTCCCGAGTGTCCCTGTTCTGCGTGTCCCTGTCCCGCGTGTCCCTGCTCCCTGTCCCCGTTCTCTGTCCCGCGTGTCCCCGCTTCATCCCGCCTGTCCCTGTCCCGCGTGTCCCTGCTCCCTGTCCCCGTTCCCTGTCCCGCCTGTCCCTGTCCCGCGTCTCCCCTGTCCCCGCAGCCGCCACGTGCGGGCCGTGGGTGTGTCGGTGGGCGTGTCCCGGCCCCGCCCCGCCCCTGGGGCCGCGCCTGCGCGCTGGGCGGGGCGGGGGCGGCGCGGCGGGCGCGGGGCAGAGCGGGGCCGATGCCGCGGGGCAGGGGCGGCCGCCGCGCCGGGGAGCGATGATCCCCTACTTCTCCGACAACGCCGTCATCTCGCAGGGCGCCATCGCCCAGATGTGAGTACCGGGCACACGCCGCCGAGCCTCCGCTCTGCTCCCCTCCCCGGTGCCGCCCCGCCTGTCCCGGCTCCTCCGGGCGTGCGGGGCTGCCGCCTGCGCTGCGCTCTCCACGCTCACCCCTCTCTCCCCTCTCCTCACTTTCCCCTCTCTCCCCGCTCTCTGTACTTCTCTCAGCCGCACGTTGCCTCCGGGCAAACTTTCCGCTGCCCGCGGAGCCGGCTCCGCTGCCGGGAGGCGGCGAGAGGCACCGGCGCGGCGGGGCGGCCGCTGCTCGCTCCCCGCTCGCTCCCCTGGTTTGTTTTTTTTTCCGCTACAAGTACTTCGGGTCCCATCCGAGCGCCTCGAAAAGTGTTACACGGGAGCTGCCCGGGAGCTCTGGGCTGCGCTTCCTCTCGCCGGAGCCGCCGGTTCCCCCGTGCGGGGCCGGTGCGGGACCTCCAGCCGGGCTGGGCGCTGGGAGCGGGGTGCCGCCTTCCCCTGCCCGTGTGCCTTGGCCGTCTTTTGGGCTTAAAGCAGAGATTAGCCCCTTTATTTGATCTCTTGGCTTATCGCAAGGCGGCGGAGAGGGACTGCGGGGCTGGGGTGTTGCAGGTCTGAGACCTGACACGCAGCACCTGCGGGTCACAAGGCAGAGACGTGAGCTGGTGCCAGTTTTTGAGTGCTGTCAGTCTTGGGCAGCTCTGAAGTGCAGAGTGTCTCTGTGCCCCACGCTAAGCCGCTTGGAAAAATCAGTCTCTCCAGCTGCACACCCCCCTTTGAAATGCAGATATGAATAATCATTTAATTTATAGACAATTAACAGCGACTGCCTGAGTCGTGGGGTTTGGCTGGAAGGATTAAGGAGGGAAATGGCAGCTATGGGGTGGTAGATAAGGCGTTCAGAGAGATAGTCGCTGTGGTCTAGCCATGCTGATATTTCTTTAAAGAAGCTAGCAGACTATTTTATCTCTTGGAAACATCATGAAAGACTTCAAGATAGTAGGATAAATGCTGGGTCCCACCTGGAACTGTGTTCTTGTCACAAGAAGCTCCTGCTAGAATTGCAGCTGCTTTGCACTTACGAGGTCTTTAGTAGATATCTCTGCTTATGCTTGATATGGAAATGAGTCCCCGGACTCTGTGGCCTCCTTTGTGAGCATTAGCAATCACTGCAGTAGTTGGTAATCAGTTCAGTTAAGTCTCTCTGAGCCTTTCATACTCAGCCCAAAATGTTTGTAGTTGGGAATTTTTTTCCGCTCACCATGTTGCCTGTAAACACCGCGGCTTCCCCCTGCGGTTGCTGATAACGTGGGTTTAACAGGGATGTACCTGAACTGTTCTGTGGAAGCAAGAATGCAAACTGGATACACCCTGGACTTTGGGAAGTAGCAGTAATTCTGGAATTGTGGAGGAAAACCCAGCACGCTGTAGGCCGGAACATTTCCTTAGAGCTCTGGATGATTTATCGAGCTAGAGCAGGTAGCCAGGTAACAGTTTAAGTGCTTTTAAGGTGTTTGTTTTGTACACCACTCAAACACTTAACCCACGGTTGGAGACTGTACGGAAAGGGATCAAAAGAAAGGGGAAATATTGCTTGTTTTGCTCTCTCCGTCGCACGGATCCCTGTGGTGGTGGATCTCGTGGTAGTTTAAATGGCCGCTGGGTTGGAAGGACCACCCTTTCCTTTTCTGGGGAGAGAGATAACAGAGTTGTCACAGGAGCTTATGCTGTCCTTTGCCTTCTGGAAGGGAAGATTAATAAGCATGAGAATGACAGAGCTTTTGGCCCTCTCATAAGTGTTCTCACAAGGCTGAGCACTGGATTAATATTTTGCAGGTGTTCTCAGTCAGGACAGTGCTGTGGCTTTCGGGCTGGTATAATAAAGGCCAGTTTTTAAAGTTTATGCTCCTAATGACGAGTTCACAAAGGCTGATTGATATTGGATGTCCTTATTTCATCGTGGGCAAGGCCTAAAAATCCGGATTTAGTTGTTCGCTATGCTAAAAATGTGTTCTCTGTGGAATGGGAAGGGCAGTGGTGACCCAAACATTATCAGAAACTTCTGTTTCAGTGTATTCTTTAGTAGATGTATTTGGCTGATCAGCTCTGACTTTCAGAGATCAGCAGAAATTACTCTTGTGTTGACGCTTTTAGACAGTAATGTAGTCAGCTGGTCTGGGTCTAATTCATTTCAGGTTCACAAGGATTCAAATAATGTCCGGGAGACTTGTGTTCATCAAAATGCTCAGAATTTATGGTTGTAACTCATTCCAGAAAGTCTTGCTACTCTCACTGAACCTAGGGAGAATACTTTGCTTGCGTGTAGGATTCAGAATTTAATTTGGTCTACTAAAACTCTAAGGTAGGTGATGTAAAAGATAGAAGGAAAAAAGCAAATCTTCAGGAGGTCTGCAAATATCAAAGAATTTTTAACAAGAAACGTGGAGAAATTGCCATGGATCGGTTCTTCCTGCCTGGAGTTGCTTCCTCTGCCTCTGGCCAAGTTTTAGTTATTTAATTCATTGCTGCTGTCCCTGAAGTGGTTTTTCCATGTCCCTCTGATAATGCTGGATTCCTCTGTCACCCAGTTTTCCTCTCTTATCTCAGTGGCAAAGCAGGGTGACGCAGCAGTCAGGGCACAGTCACTTGGGATTTGGGAAGACTCAGCTCTTGCTCCCACTGCACCACATCCTTCCTGTGCCACAGTAGCTGAGTTCCCCCAGGCCATGTCCAGCCAGGGAGCAGGGCCTGAAGGTGCAGAGGGGTGTTTGGAACCTGAGGATGAACCACCTCACTTCAGTGCCCTCATCCCCCTGGCATTTTTGGGCGTTTTTTTGTTGTGTTTAAATGTTTCTGTCTCTGCCTGGGTTCCCTCTCTGCCAGGCAGCAGCCTGAGCCCTCCCTGGGTGCACATCGAGCACGGTAAAGCTCTCCTGTACTGTTTACTCCTCCATCCTCCAACACTCAGGGGCCAGATGGATCTAAAAACTTTAATATGCTCACTGCTTTACATGGTTCTCGTGCTTGCAACGTACCAGTCTGTTTTCTATTATAAGATGTTAACTCATAGTTTTTATAAGTATTTTAAACTTGGGGGGGGGGGGGTAAACAAACTCCAGAGGCTCC